>JAMXBD010001051.1:0-506076 GCA_024138025.1 Combretum micranthum | reverse complement strand
AGTACAATTAAAATACCGGTAGTAAAGAAAATACGCGTAAAAGGCCTATATCTGTTATTTTTAGATACCAAAAAATTCTAAAACTGATATTTTTGAAAACCTTATTTTTACGAATCTATTGGTGTTGTCGAATATTTTTTGCTATCCGGTGACCAGGGCACTGTTTTCGAAAACTGATCCCGATCGGATCCGAAGGACACTAGAAAAATTCGAATATGATATTTTTAAGCTTTCTTATATTATTACGAACCATATTCCACAATTATCTTAATTTCGTTTTCTAGGGTTTATGAACACGGGATTGCCGGATCTAGATTCACTAGACTACTCATATAACTAGGTCAACTTTAGGGTTTCGTTTCATCTTCCGGTTCTTAGGGTTTGCTAATATTGTTGAAAAATCTAGGGGCTTACAAATTCCTTGCTCCAAGCTTCTCCTGACAATGGCTTCAATAAGAACACTTTATGAATCTTGATTTATGAAGTTGCATAGAAGTACTTGGTAAGTGTATACCTGAATGGATTTCCATATTCAAGACCAACCCGCTTGAACAGATTCTTCATCCCATATCTATTGTCCCCTGCATATTTTGATGCCCTTTCGGAGTTGAAAGTATCATAGGTGGACTGTGGCATTTCACCATAGTGAATTATGTATCTCCATAGATCTAAGTCTAAAGGATCCAATATGTTCTTTTTTATGTTTTTCCTATCATTTGACTTGAAAAAGAGAAATATGTTCTATTGCAAAACAAAATGGCAATATGTTCTTAAGTTGTGATAATAATAAAAAATATTGCTGGTAAAGAAACCAGATCACACTCTTTAGGTGATCTAATGTTATATGAATGTTTCTGGGTTTTCCTCATATTTTGCAGGTATAAGGAGCCTAACTTTTAACAAGATCACGTAGGGAGCATTCGTCTCTGTTTTCCTCATTGTTTCTGGGTTTTCCTCATATTTTGCAGGTATAAGGCACCTAACTTTTAACCTATTATTTAATATATAGTATATCAATTCATATGAAAATAGATACGGATTTATGCTCATGAATGAAGAAAATATAGTAATACATGTACGTATATATATACACGTAATCTTGTAGTCTGTAGACAATCTTTTCTACCTATCTTTAGACATCTTTGAAAACAGGGCACATTCGATTTTAGTGCAAACCTTGAGACTTACTATGCATTATACGGCTTTTTTTTTCAATTTAATTAATTAATTTGTTTATTTGGTCACTCGTTATTGGGATTAACTATGGCAGGTGTTTCTTCCATGTAATGTTGTATATCAATAATGTCAGTTAAATGGGTAGGTCAATATAAAATTTACACATTCATCAAATTGGTTCCAAAAAAATGTATCATAATGAAGAAGGGAGAAGAAGTAAAATATTGTTTGAACTCATTTGATAATTTGCATATGATTAGTGTTTAAAAGATGTATATGATTAGTATTTGCAAGATGCATGTATGATAAGTTACATCCAATTTGACTTGTCTAAAAGATCATGTATGAAACTGAAAATAAAGTAAAGACAGCTGCTAAAGTCAAAAAGCAAATGAGACTAATATCATTTCAATGCATTTTTCTCTATGAGAATTGGATAGTATATTAAAAACTTTTATTAAAAGTATTAAATATTAGACCATCTTAGAATAATAACTTTTAACAATAATTATTTTGCCTTTTCTCTATTACCATTAAAGTAAAGGAAGGGTTAATTTACCCTATTTGAATACTTTTTACTGTATATTAGATCAAATAAAAATGTAAGTTGCTGTGGTGTAGTGGTTATCACGTTAGTTTAACACACTAAAGGTCCTCAGTTTGATCCTGGGCAGCGACACAGGTAGCATTATTAACTCTTTTTGATTCCGTTTCCACAATGTAGTCCTTATACTATTACTACATTGGAGCAATGATTAGATCTTTTATTTCCATATTGCAGTCTTATATTATAAACATTTCCCAAGGTGGAACATAGAGTTGAGAGATCCAGCTTTTAAGCTTTTACTCTTCATGGACTATATATATGTAATATGGACTTGGTCTTAGCCCTATCATGTCGGTTAGAAGAAAAAGAGGATTCATACTTGGTGGGACTAATTCAAGCTTTAACTTGTTAATCTTGTTAATGTAAACAGAAGGCTCATTAATCTGTACAAAATCATAAGTCAAGTTCAAAGTTGAGAATCATTAACAAGTTTGAGCATCAACATTCATCTTCCAAGCTTGGTAAGCTGTCAGGGTCTGTTTGTTTTGGCTTTTTTCCGGCAGATATAGACACTTTTTCAAATTTTTTTTAATAAATTATTTATCAAGAAATAGATATAGATAAAAAAAAGTTGATAGTTCTCATCAAAAGATCAAATAGAACAAATATATATAAAATTTAGATGCAAATCAGATATATTTTGCACATATCATTTTAAAAAAGATACAGATACAGATGAAAAACAGACAATCCAAACAGACCCTTTATTTACAATCCTTGTTAAAACATATTAAAAAAGAAAAAATCACCAATTTTAATACTTATAACAGAGGATATAAAAATGCTATATGAACAAAAACAAAGTATGAACCTATTGTTGCTTTCTTAACCTTCATGGTTTTAGAAAACATACACTAAGCTCATACTAAGTAGATGAACATAGAGACTTCTTGAAGAACTTTTACCTAAAGAAGATGAGTTTAAAGAGAACTTCTTAAAGAGCTTCTTGGAGAGAATTTCTAGAGAGATTTTGAGAGAGTAATTTTAGTGTAGAAGAGGTGTGAAAGAAGTGAAAGAGAAGGGGGGTATTTATAGGATTTTGAGGAGTGATTTTTGTGTGATTAAAATAAATACAAATTAAAACAATTTGAGGGCATTAGAGAGAGGGGGGCGCCGGCCATGCATGGGGGAAGGGTAGATGTTTTATTTTTTTTGACTTTTTGAAGAAATAAAAGATGTAATATGTAAGGTAGATGTGATATAAAGTTATGGGAAAGGTAAAAAGTTAAGATTATAGGTTTTATAGAGTGTAAGAGTAGGTGTAAGAAAAAGTAGAGATAAAAGAATAGTGTAGAATAGTAATGAATAGTGTAATGTAAAGTAGATATGACAATTAAAGTACCGTAGTAAGAAAATACGCGTATAATAGCTATATCTGTTATTTTTACTTACCGAAAAAATTATGAAATTGATATTTTTGGAAAACTTATATTTTTACGAGTCTAACGGTGTATTCGGAATATTTTTACTATTCCGGGCTTCCGAACACGTTTTTCGAGAACTGTGTCCGATCAGGTTCGAAGGACACCCGAATTCGCGAAACTGAAACTTTTATAAAACCTATGGTTATTACGAGCTATTTGAGCTAATCATCCCAACTTCGTTTTCCGGGCCAAAGAAAACGGCAATGCCGGATTTAGACGGATACGGCAAACTAGGGTTTTGTTGACCTTTAGGGTTTCGTTGACTTCCGGTTTGGGTTTTGTGTTAAACCGATTCCGAAAATTTAGGGGTTTACAATGGCACTTCACCTTCTGATTGGGTTGGACATGTGAAAAGAAAATCAGAGGAAAATTACGAGGAGTTATAAAGAGATTGTCACGCCCCGAGGGGTACCCTAAACGTGGCAGTCCGCCGTACACAATACTAAAGCCTAGGAATGACTACCTTAGTCATGCAAAGGCTTCCATATTATGTACAAGGCGTACATCACAACCAAGGGGACGCATCGGAGTAGCGCAATTTACATTGATAATAAATAAGTAACAAGGCAAAGAGAATACTTAATATAAAACATAAGCATATCACAATTCAATTCTTAAGGCATATTCTTTGATTATCTTCAAATAAATATACGTCCCTAATCATATAGGTTAGCACATATAAAGAACCTTACAAAATCTCTTCATCGTAGGATTCCATATCCTTAATCATCCGTCCATGACTTCCTTAATGTCATGATCCTCAATTTAATCCACGAATATACCTTTTCAACAAAATCTAAAGGGGTATAAGCTACAACTAGCTTAGTGAGATATTCCTTTTCATTCGCACCATATTTTCAAATAAGTTTATTTATTTAATCACACATATGCTAGGCATTCAATGCAACAATCACATGATTACGCGAATATATATAGTCATCTGGAAACCATATATAGAATAGATTTACCCCTCCGTATCAAAGGTTATGGAATCGGGTTGAAGGTCCTCGACCTTCTACTGCTAGTCCCCAGGTCCTCACCCATAGCGTTCGGTTGGCTCGGCTCCGAACCTAGAGTCGCTTTCCCCGAGCGATTTGGATTCTCCAGGAAGGAACATGGCCCGTGGCACCGCACGATCACAGCCAATCCAACTCTACGCGTAGGAGTAGCAGCCTTCCGAAATAGATGTGACTCGATGGATGCTATGCGTGAACGTTTTATTGTTCTTAGGTCAAACCTTATTAAGGTTTATTAGGGCGATCAATCAATTTAGCAACAATAAACAATCATACAAGTAAGTAAACAAAATTATTTAAACAAGCAGATCGAAGTTGCGATATTCTTAATTCTCAATTCACGCATAAACATAGAATCATATATATACGCATAATCCCAAAATCCCCAAATATATTCATTTTTATCTTTTCTTAGTATACTAATGCTACTAACTTACAAGCACAAGCAAGGTAACGAAATTAGAAGGAATAATTCACTTGTCCATTTCGCTATCTTCTTAGTCGTAGTAATCCTCGGGTAGGGTATTCTCGTATCCTTCATCACCTAGACAAAAGAAATACCCGGGATAAGTCTTTCATGAATTTCTATTCTTGGAGATCTTAAACTTTTCTTAATATCGCGGTAAAATCGTATAAGAAGAAATTCCAACTTAAAATGGCCATAACTTGCTCATTTTAACTCGGAATTTCGCATATGATATACCGTTTTCTACCTATTCGAAAAGTTCTATCCATTTCTAAACTTATCTTGGTCATAAAAGGTCATTTGGTTTCGAAAACGTCAAGTACAGATTTAAAACGAATTTTCCAAACTTTTGCAAAAATCCATTTTCTAACTCAACTTCATTTTAAAGAAAATCCTTTTGTAACAATATAAATATATATTTGATAAACACTTTTGAATATATAGGTATGCTCACTGTATATGCAAAAATCCTAATGGTAGTGTCTCAACAATTTATTTCATAAAACAATTCATTTAAACTTTAACTTTGAAATTTTCTTTTCAAGTATTTAAAGAAACATTATATTTTTTACTAGGTTTTATAAATGAGTATATTCTTATTTTATTTTCTTCATTTCCTTTTCCAAAACAAGTAAATTTCCTTTTAACCTTAGTTTTTCATAAATTTCGCTTCTAGTGATAAAAGATCTATTTTTATCAAAAAGTATATTAGGTTGTTCAAAACCTTTTTATAATTTTGTATTTAGGATGGTTTTAGAAAATGAATTTTGTCTTCTTATATTCATTTCTAAAATATAAGCTTTTGCTGTCCAAAACTTGTTCTTTCATTTCTTTTGAAAAGAATCATTTTTATAAAATCCATTATTATAAATCTTACCTCACTACAAGAAATTTTGGCTTTAGAGACAAAAAATTCTGTCTCTGAAAGTGAAAAATCTGTCTCTAAAGACTTTCAGAGACAGAATTTTCGTCGCAAATTTCTGTTTCAAAAATCATTGTCGCTAATTCTTTTAGAGATAGATTTATTTTCCGTCGCAAATTTGCTACGGAATTTCTGTCGCAAATTTGTCTCTGTTTTATAATTAGTTATTTTTAATATCCAATTAGTAAATATTAAATAAAATTATTCCGTCGCAAATTTGTCTCTGATTCTAAGACAAATTATTAAAAAAATACACGTTTGCCTCTTATTTATCCTTCCCAGGAGGTCACCCATCATAGAATGCTACATACTAAGCACACTTAACATTGAAGTTTTCACAAGCACTAAACCAATAAACCAATTCGTATCTTCATGAGTAAAGTTCCACTACTGTTTATTTAAGAAATACCACAATTTACAATATTATAACTAAAAACATTTTATATATCTTTTATAGTTTATTTTTATTTTATAATTTCACTTTACATATTTATTAAGGATTTTTCATTAATATTTTATTAAAATAATATATAATATTAATATATACAATGTTTACATTTTATAATAATTATTTTAAATTATATATTTATTATAAATATATAATATTTTCAGTAGTATATTATATATTTTTTTTCCAAATATGATATTATTATTAAAAAATATTATATATTATGTAAATATAAATAATGTTATACATATAAATTTATATATATATTTAATGATATATAATATAATTATACTTTTTACATTAGTTATTTAATATTTTATATTAAATTAATAAATTGTATATTTTTAATTAATGTGTTTATTTTTTTATTTCATTTTTGTTGCACTTAATAAATTATAATATAATGTACACAATAAAAAATATATTTTCATTATTATATTAATAAAATAATATATAATACCAATTTAAATATATTTAACTAATTATTATATATTACATATTTTATTACTTAAATATACTATATTTTTACATACTATATTATTTTTTCCCCAAATATGTTATTATATTTTAAATAAAATATAGTATGTAAATATAAATTATGTAAGATATATATAATAAATTTTTTATATTAAAAAATATATGAATAGTCATAATAAATATATAATAAAAAATTATAAATAATATGAATAATATTTTTTATTAATATATTATTAAAAATAATATATTATTTATATATTTGTATATGTTTAAATATACTAAGTTTACATTTTATATTAATTTATTTTATTTTACACATATTATTATTGAAATATACTTTATTTTAATTAGTATTTTTATGATATTACTTGCATAGAACATATTATATTATTATTATACACTATTTTATTAAGTTGTATAATTTGAGTTTTTATAAAGTTATTATGTAAAAGAATATATAATAAGATATAAATAAATATTTATGTTTTAAGTACTATTTTTAATTTATACTTTATTATATATAAATATGTAATGTAATGTTTAAAATATATTATAAATAAAATATATATATAATTAGTTGTAAATAACAAATGATTATACATATTATAGTTATTATATAATAAAATTAATTTACAAATATAATATATGTCCTTATTATATAATGCACATTTATATATATTATATTAGATATGTATAATTTAAAATAAATTTTAAACATAATTATTTATAATACATATATGTAATAATTTAGTTTAGAGACAAATTTGCAACAGAATTTGAAAAAATAGAAATTGGCGCTAAAATAATTTATTTCCCTCTAAAATCAAAGACAAATTTGCAACGGAAAAATTTTCGTCGCAAATCAATATGTAATTCGTCGCAAATTCCGTCGCAAAAGCATATAAAAATTAGAAGATTATTCATAATTCATTTCATCAGAAAATCCGTTGCAAATCTGTCTCTAATTCATTTTTTTTAGAGACAAAAATTTTCCGTCGTAAATTTTCTATCTCTAAAGACTAGTTTTCTAGTAGTGCCTCATTTATATTCCTTTGAAAATTAGTTCCTTCTTTTAGAAATTTGAAAATCATTATTTTTCCTAAGTGGGTTCATAACTTAATGAGTTGATTTTTGTCTTAACTTTGAAAACTAGTTTGTTCCTTAGTTTAGAAAAGAATTTAAGTCTTAAACTTTCGATATTAACGATTTATTTTTCTAAAAGCTTATATTACCATAAATACAAGGAAAATATTTATTTATGTTTTCTTGGTAAAACTATCTTTGTTATTTAAGAAAGCTTAAGAAAACTTGTATTATTCTATTTCTAGGTTGTTGATAATAACTTCATGTTTTTGTGGTAAATCATATAATTGGAAACTTAGCTTTGAGTTCATTAAGTAAAGTAAAATTCTATTTTGGATTAGTTGAGACATTAGCATTATGTAATTGCAAGTATTATGAGCATATAAATTAATAGGAATATAAGAAAATACTCGAATGAATAATGAGCAAGAAAATAAAATATCAAGCATTGGGAACCTTAGCTTCTTCAAGGAATCCCGATCAAGTATTGGAGCTTTAGCTTTATTAAGGCATCCCGGGACTAAGAATGGACTAGTCCCGAAAGATAAAGATTGTTTTGACTTGATATGGACAAGTCTAAGACTAGAAAGACTAGTCTTAATATCAACATAAAATAAATAAATTGCATAACTTGAAATAATAAATGACAAATGAGCTTATATGCTCTAAATAGATATAATATACATATGTATATTTATATAAAACAAGATCAAAATATAAACAAGTAATAAATGACAAGTATATATATATATATATATATATGAAAGTAGTTCATGAACAAGAACCAAACATGATCTTAATGTGGTTTTCTTGAGTTTTTCAACCTAAAAAAACAACATCAAAACCATATAAGGTTACTTGACATAAAAATAATAGAATATGAGTTCTTCATTACCTAAATGGGTAAGAAGAAAAGAAGGATTGCTTGAAGGCTTTTGGTAGTGGTAAGAAATGAGGCTTGAAAAGAAACTTATTTTGGTAGAAGAAGAGAGTTTCTTCTTACAAAAGAGAGTTCTTGTAAGAATATGGAGAGGAGTGTTTTGGAGAGAATTTTACATAAATTCTTTACTTGAGAAAGGTTGAAGAAATGAGAAGGGGAGATTGATATTTATAGGAAAAGAGGAGAGGAATTAAGAGTGATTTAAATAATTGAAAAAGAAAAATAAAAAGAGAGGGAAGAGAGAGAGTGATTAGATGGCAACATGAAGGGGGAGAGAGAAAAGTACAATTATGATTAATTTTTGTGTAAGAGAAGTGATATTTTGTAAGAAAGGTATGAGTAGATTTTTATGGGAAAAGAAAATGTGAATAGTGTGAATTGTGTCATTTGTCAGAGTGATTAGATATAAAGTAGAGAGAGTGAATAGTAATAAATAGTAAAAAGTACTATGAATAGTAGACTAGACAATTAAAGTACCGGTAGTAATAAAAATACGCGTAATATTGCGATATCTGTAATTTTTAACTACCGAAAATTCTAAAACTGATATTTTTGGAATCCTTGTATTTTTACGAGTCTATTGGTATAAACGGAATATTTTTAATATTCCGAGCTCCAGGACACACTTTTCGAGAACCGATCCCGTTTGGGTCCGAAGGTCACTCGAAATTCGCGGATCTGATATTTTTATGTTATCCTATGTTATTACGAACTATTCTAGGTCATTAACTTAATTTCGTTTTCTAGGGTTTGAAAACGCGATATTGCCGGATCTTAAACACTAGGGTTCGTTATAGGCTTGTTGACTTTTAGGGTTCCGTTTTGATTTCTGTTTTCGTCGAGATATTCGTAAGATCGTATAATTTTCGAGTCTTGATCGTTTTAGAATTTTTACTCGAAAATTTATATTTTATTTTATTTGTGATTATTTAATAGTTTTTAGTTTTCGGAATCGTTTAACCGAGTCTAGGGTTATGAGTTGACTCAGTTTGACTTTTGGTGAGAATTTGAAATTTGTGATTTCTGAAATTTATCGAAGGTTTTAAGATTTTGCTGTTGATCGTTATTTGGATATTGTCTTGATTTGCGTGTTAGAAGACGGTTAGGTAATTTAATTGATGTACGGACGTTGATTAAACCGGTAGTTAGACTTTATATTTCGTTTCAAGGGTTCTTGTTTTCTCAAGATTGAGAAAACTTATTTTTGTTCTCATTTGGAATTAAGTTTTAACTTAGTTCGAATTTTAGGATTTCGTTTCCGGTATTTGACTCGGTCTAGAATTGAGTTTTAATCTCAAGTTGATTTTTTTTTTCGGGTTTTTGATATTTATACTTCTAGAATTATTTTTAAGGATTATGAAAATTTTTGGGGGTTTTACAGAGATCAATGGTGCCATGCATGTAAGGTTTTGATAAAATTTAATCTTGTGATTCTTGCTGGAGTTCAATTATCCATATGTTGTTTTGATTAGGCTGATCTATAGTTCCTAGTAATTAATTATTGCTTCATTTGATATGTTTGCAAGATTTAACAGTTAGACTGGGGAAGCATAGGTGGTTCCTATTCTTGCTTTGTTGTAGGTAAGATTGATCTTTAATTCTTTGTGCTTATGAGCTAAATTTGATATATGCTGAGTAGAAGGAATTGACCAAAGATTCTAGATCTTTAAATTAAGAGTTAATTGGTTAACTCTTCAAGGTCTTATTAATTAATAGTTGGAATTTATGCGGACTATTAGTTTATTTCTTTTGCAATTACAGTAGTGTTTCTTTATCCAGTGCTGGTATAGTGTTTGTTTATATCTGGTGTATTACAATCTACTATTTCTGATGAGGTGCTCTTGTTTGATTCAGGTGAATATGTGGATGATGTAAAAGATGATAGTGTTGTTAGCTGTAGTAAGAGTTGTAGCTGATAAAAATATGAACAAAATAGTTGTTGTCAATATAATGAAGAGCATTTTAGAAGGGTATGGTACGACTGCTACCTATGTTTGACCCAACTTCTTTCTGCTCAATCTCAGGGGCAAAAAACATTTGGATAGAATTTTAGCTAAAACTCCATGGTCTTTAATGGGACATATTATTACCACTGAAGAATGGTAAAAGAATTAAGAGATTCAGGAAAATATATTGAATAGTCTTGCAATTACTCCTTCCAAATGAGTTTACTCGCGAAAGAAAAAGAAGCATACAAATATCTAAAATACAAGTATTGTAGCCTTAATGTTCTTTTCTGTCATGTTGTAGTATGCTTTTTTATTTTATAATATTGTTTATAGGTTGATAAGTACAAGGTGTATGTGCTAAATGTTTGTGGATTAATAGGATAGTGTAGTGTTGCTAGGATTGTAGTTATTTTATGTCAAATGTGACAGCTATTGTATAACCGCTTGAACATTGTATTAATACGTGTTTAAAGAATAAGAGGACAGTTCTTTTGTCCCAAATTCTTTTTTCCAAGTTATTTTGTAACCAAGAGATCATCGGGTTCTCTCAAACGAGCCTAAATTTTTCTATCAACATAGGTAGAAGCGGAAAAAATACCCTATCCTATAAAAAGTTAGCATCATAGCCATCTTGCATGGAAGAAATCAGACAACTTCAACATCAATTTGAAGCCTTTATGGCTATGTACATGGATGATCTAGTGCAAATGGAAGATATGTCACAGAAATTAGTGGATCTTTCAAGAGAGGTATCGTCCTGGAAAGAGAAAAGCATCGAACAAGAGGGAACTTGCGGCGTTGCGGTTCTGAAGGAAACTTGAACACGAATGGGAGTAGGGAAAGGGCTATGATGTTTCCTTAGATGTTGCGGTTGGATTTTCCAAAATATGATGGAAAGGAGGGTCCTATTGGATGGATAAATAAGTGTAAGCATTTCTTTCGACATCAAAAGACACTCAAGAAGGAAAAGATAGAAATCATGGCATATCATCTTGAGGGTGATGCTCAATTATGGTTTATGAAACTTGAGCGTGATAGACTAGGGTTGGATAGGAAGGAATTTAAGGACCTTTGTCATGCCAGATTTGGTCCTCCTTATGAGGACAATCCACTAGGGGAGTTGGCCAAACTAAGGCAAAAGGGAACGGTAGAGGAATATCAAAGAAAATTTGTACAAATTGCAACACTAAACCTGTCCTATTAATCCACAAAACACACCACAAACATACAACACATATGCGTTGTACTTATCAACCTATAAACAATATTATAAATTAACAAAGCATACTACACATGATAGATAAGAACACTAAGGCCACATTACATATATTTTAGATATATGTATGCTTTTTTTTTCTTTTGTGAGTAAACTCGTTGGAAAGAGAAATTGTAATAATACACCCCCTCTCCAAAACATGCATGACCTCAGGCGTGAATGTGTCACGCCCCAACGGGTACCCTAAACGTGACAGTCCGCCACACTCATATTAAAGCTTAAGTATGACAACCTTAGTCATTCCCAAAAGCTTTTATATTAAGTGTAAGGCGTACTTTCACAACTTTAGAGAACCATTCGTGGAATTATGAAACTTAAGAAGGTACAATAACAAATTAAGAAAAGAGGATTCATAATATTCAATTACTTATAGCAACAATCTTTACAACTTAGGGTCATTTCCCTTTTTTACTAATCTATTACAAGGATATTTGTACATCAATACTAATACTATACTTCATCTAAAATTTCCTTTATCCCAAAAGAAATTACCTGATCGCAGGGTCCTCGTGGCCTTAACCATAAATAGGGAAACTGCAAAAGATATCTGATGGGGGTATAAGCTAATAGCTTAGTGAGAGTTATTTCCATAAAAAACTTCTTGTAACAAAGTTCAAACAAGTTAATTTAAGCAAACAAATGGGATGCAGAACATACACGTGAGCAAACAAGCACATAGTTTTCTGGAACTATATGTTGAATGGATTTGCGCCCTCCATTCGGGATTTGGTGATACATAACCTCAAAACAAGTAGTTTTAATAAAAAAGTTTTATGATTTCGATCAATATCGCCAAGCACAATGAAGTCTACTTGAATTTGAGCCTTGCTTTCGGATCTTCCGCCAAGCATTTCCATTTTTCCATACGTCACCCAAGCAATCGCTTTTGGATCCTCCGCAAGTGTTGCTTTCGACATGAGCTTACTATCCTTCTCATTCAAGGATAATAACCCAAAATTCAATGTGACTCACTTCATAGTATGCATGAATCCATTTATATATGATGTCATGACATTATTACTATCAAGTTTAAGGTGATTAAGCATTTCATACAAAGCAATTGTTATACTAAAACAACCATTTTAAATCAATTCCGGCTTCGATATTCTTAGGATTCTTTCAAAGAATTAATTGACATACATATCCATTTTCCTTTTTCCTAACTCTAGTGCAACTAAATTAATAAGCACAACAAGTATAGCATTTAACGGAAATAAACTCACGATGCCATGTCGGCTATTTCTCTATGCGGATGAGTCGTTCACATACTCCACTCAATCGAAATAATCTTTGGGATATAGGTATCCTTTCTCGAGTCACCTAGCCAAAGAAAATACTCACAATGAGTATTTCTTGATGATTTTCTTGAATTTTGACAAAACAATGTCAAAAGAACGTTAAAGTTCGTATAAAAGAATGTTCCAACTTAAAATGGCCATCACTTGGTCATTTTAACTCGGAATCGTGCATATAATATACCGATTTCTACCTGCTCGAGAAAGATCTACCCATTTCCAAAATTATTTTTAACAAACAAGGTCATATAAGCTCCGAAACAGTGGCGACAAAATTCACCACAAATTTTCTAATGCAAAAACAACTTTGGTTTAATCAATCAAAATTTGTTTGAAAAATACTTAGTTATCTATATAGTTGAAAAATTCTCTTTTTATGGTTACTTAGCTCATATGCATTCATGCTCAAGTGTTTGTTGTCCATTCATGTTGCTCAAGTAAAAATCATGTCGGTTTTGGAGTTTTTAGAAAAATATAGTTTACATGAAATCTCTTTTGTAAATCTCTTGAAATGAACATTTTGTTTCCTTTGTTTTCCAAATATGTTTTATGTTGACATATATATATATATATATATGTATATTTCCAAGTAACTTTTTGAAAATAACTTTTCTTCTTTCTATGTTTTCTATATTAATACTATTTTTCCTATTTATTTTTCCTATACAAATTTCTTTGTCTATTTGTTTACAAAAATCTTTATATTTGAAAAATTCTCATTCTTTCCTCATATTTGTTTTCATAGAAATTATCCTTGCATAAAAATTCATTTTCTTTATAAAAACAAAGTTGGATAATAAATATTTTTAAGAAATTTTTTATAGTAGTTTCTAAAATCGTAGTGGTCTCTTCTTGTAATTTGAAAAGAATAACTTTATTTTTGTTTTAAACCATAGATCTTCTACTTTATAAACTTGTTTTCTAAGTGTCAAAATCTCCTTTTTGTCAATTTATTTTACAACTTGAAACTTTGGACAACAATTTAAATGAACATGAATTATGAGAAAATAATAGCAAGTAAAATAACTTAAGTAATAAAGTCAAGTATTGGAGTCTTAGCTTTTTCAAGACTCCCGAGACTAAGAAGTAGACTAGTTCCTAAATAAAAATAAAATGAAAGAAAGAAAAATTTGTTTTGACTTGATGAGGACAAGTCTAAGACTAGAGACTAGTCTTAATTTAACAAGGAATAAATAGATTGCAATGGAATAATAAATAAATTGCATTTGCATAAAAATAAATAAATTGCAAGTGAGCTTATATGCTCTTAAAGAAAATGCATATATATATATATATAGATAATAATACTTAGATATAGTAACAATAATATGAACAAAATAATAACATAAATATAAATAGATTTTCATGAACAAGAACAATACATGAACATAATGTAGCTTCCATAACATTTAGTCTTTGGAAACTCACACTATGGTCATGTAAAGTTACATGACATGAGAAGAAAGAAAATAATAGAAGATGGTTACCGAAGATTTTGGTAGTAGTATGTGGTTATAGGTTTTTGTTGTAGGTAGAAGTTGTTTTGGAATTATTTTGAGAGAGTTTTAGGATGGTAGTTGGAGAGAGTTTTGAGAGGAGAATTTGAGAGAGTTTTAGTATAGAATTTGGGGTAGTGAATGTGTGAAAGAAGTGAAAGAGGAGGGGGTATTTATAGGAAAATATGGAGTGATTTTTGTATGATTAAAATAAAAAAAAATAAAACAAATTGAAGAGCACATGGGGAGAGGGGGCGCTGGCCATTGAGATATGGGGGAGGAAGAGATTTTTTTTTTTTTTGTTAAATAAAATATGTAATATGTAAGATAGATGTGAAATAAAGTTATTGGAAAGATAAAAAGTAAAGGTTATAGGTTATGGAGTGTGTAAGAGTAGGTGTATGAAAAAGTAGAGATAAAAGAATAGTGTAGAATAGTAATGAATAGTGTAATGTAAAGTAGATATGACTAATACAGTACCGATAGTAAGAAAATACGCATATAAATGCGAAATCTGTTATTTTTACTTACCGAAAAATTACAAAATTGATATTTTTGGAAACCTTGTATTTTTAAGAGTCTAACAGTGTATTCGGAATATTTTTACTATTTCGGGGTCATGGACACGTTTTTCAAGAATCATGTCCGATCGGGTTCGAAACGAGTTGCGGTTTCACTAATCTGATCTTTTTATGTTGCCTTAGATAATTCCGCATTATTCTACATTCTAAACTTCTACTTATCCTCACCGAGTTTCTTATTCGGGAGTGCCGGACTTAAGCTATTTCGTCTAACTAGGGTTTTGTTGACCATAGAGCTCCGGTTGACTTCCGGTTAGGGTTTTAAGCTTAAACTGATTCCAAAAATTTGGGGGTTTACAGAATGACAGATATCTTTGGACAATCATGTTGGCCTCTTCCCATGAAGCTTCAACTGGACAATAGCTATCCTAGTGGATCAAAAGTTCCATATCCGATCCTCCTTTGCAAACATCAAGAATTGCTTTCATTGTAGGAACTAAGTGACCTTATTGTACTAATGGAATATTGGGTTTTGCAGGTACCTCTCCAAAAAATATTTTGAGCACCAAAACATGGAAAACCGGGTGGATCTTGACTTGTTTTGGTAGGACTAGTTTATAAGCAACAATACCAATCTTTGCTGCTATTTGAAAAGGACCATAAAACCTTGGTGCCAATTTCTGATTGCGACGTTGAGCTACAAATGATTGTCTCTTTCGGCAGATTAGGAAGTCGCCTTGTTCTTGAGTGGGTTGAAGGAGTATATTGCACTAGATGTTAGACTCTTGAAACCTAAGGATCTAACACAAGCAATAGACTTAGCACGGGTTTTGGAGAGGAAGGTGTTTGCTGTAAAGGAAGACTTAGAATTTGTTAAGAAAAAGCTTAATATTGTGATGCCTTTAATGAAACCCCCCTTTGTCAAGCATCTAAGTAAGGCAGAGATGGAAGATAGAAGGAAAAAGGGGCTTTGTTTCAATTGTGATGAGCCATTTACTGTTGGGCATCATTGTAAGAGGCTATTTTGGTTAAAATGTTTAAAGGAGGCTGAAGATTGTGTCAAGGAAGGAGATGATGTAGTTGGAGCCCAAGAACAAGATCTGGAAATTTCGCTTCAAGCAATAAATAGGGGTAGCAAGATCTCATGCAATGAAATTGAATAGAGAAACCAAGGATAAGGCTATAACGATACTAGTCGATTCGAGAAGTACCCATAGCTTTATTGATGTGGCCATGGTTCCCCATCTTTCATTGACTATGGAACCTAAGGATTGTCTTAAGGTGCTAGTAGCAAATGGAGATAACATAAAGAGTGGAGGAATATGTAAGAATGTGGAAATCTTACTTAGGTCCAAGAAATTCAGGATGGATTCGTATACACTACTATTGTGTGGAATTAATGTTGTATTGGGGGTCAATTAGTTAAGATCGCTAGGTGTGGTAAGATGGGATCTTCGTACCATGAGGGTATGTTTTGATGTGGAGAGGGAGCACATTGAATTAATGGGGATAGAAGAGCTAATTCTTAAACTGGCTGTTGTTGCAGTAATGCTAGAGGTTGAACGCAAGAAAGAAATGCAATTACTTTTGATTGAGTTTAATGATATTTTCTAACCCATAATGGGCATCCCACCACCATGCCATTGTGATCACAAAATCAGGTTATTACCAGGAACAACACCTATAGTAGGTCGACCGTATAGATATCCACATCAGCAAAAGGATGAGATTGAAAAACAATGTGATGAGATGTTCAAAAGAATCATCAAACCAAGTCATTCTCCATTCTCTTCATCGATGATGTTAAGTCAAAAAGTAGACAATTCCTAGTGTTTTTGTGTTGATTACCAATCTCTTAATGAAAAGACAATAAAAGATAAATTTCCCATATCGGTCATTGAGGAATTACTTGAAGAATTACATGGCGCTAAGTATTTCTCTAAATTGGATATGAGTTTGGGTTATCATCAAGTGAGGATGATTGAAGAAGACATAGAAAAGACGAGTTTTTGCACCCATCATGGTCACTTTGAATTTCTTATCATGCCTTTTGGGCTTACCAACGCGCCATCGATTTTTGAAGCTTTAATGAATGAAGTTTTAGAGGTGTTTTGTGGAAATTTGTCTTAGTATTTTTTTAATGATATTCTTATCCATAGTAAGACCTGGATTGAACATCTACAACACATTTGGAAAACATTTTCCTTGTTGTGACATCATCAGCTGTTTCTCAAACGTACAAAATGTGTGTTTGCATAACATGAGGTATCATAGCTTGGGTATATTATTTTGGAAGATGGTGTTAAGGTTGATCCAGCAAAGGTTGAAGCCATGCTGAAATGGCCAAAACCCATCACAATCACTACCCTTCATGGGTTCTTAGGCCTTACGGGTTATTATCGGCGGTTTATGAGGAATTATAGGAAAATAGTAGAGCCATTAACTTAAATGCTCTACAAAAATAAGTTCATTTAGAATATTCAAGTAGTGAAGGCATTTAAACAACTCAGGATAGCCATGATGCAAGCTTCTGTTTTGGTACTTTCTCCCAAGTGTTTATCGTGGAATGTGATGCATCAGAGGTGGGAATTAGGGCTGTTTTGTAACATGAAGGCGAACCTATGTCTTTTTTTAGTAGACCATTTGCTTGACACCACATGAAACTACCAGCTTACGAAAAGGAATTAATTAGGTTATCTAAAGTTATCAAACATTGGAGTTCTTATTTATGGGGCCAAAAGTTTGTTGTTCGCACTGATCACTATAGTCTCAAATTTTTATTGGAGCAATGGATTACAACTTCATCCCAGCAACATTGGATCAACAAACTCTTAGAATTTGACTTTATATTAAGTATAAAGTAGGAAAGGAGAACATAGTGGTCGATGCTCTATCATGCAACAACACTAAATCAGGAGAACTTTGTGCAATATCGACCCCCCAAATCCATCTTTTTGAGTTGATTAAGGAGGAAATCAGTAATTCACATCAGGGAAAAGGGTGTGGATTGGTTCGTGAAAGATGGCCTGACTTTTTATCATGGCCATGTTTATTTAGATGCACATTTTTGCATTATTTCCGTGGTGCTGGACACCATTCATAATATGTATCACAAAGGTTATCAAAAGACCTTATACCGAATCTCTAGAGACTTCTAATGGCTTGGCATGAAACAACATGTGCAAGATTTTGTTCGGTCATGTCCAACTTGTCAAAGAAACAAAACACAACAACTTTTGCCAACAAGCCTACTCTAACTACTGCCCATACCTACACAGATTTGGTTAGATGTTTGACTAGATTTTATTGAGGGTCTCCCATCATCTCAAGGAAAATCAGTTTTGTTAGTGGTAGTGGATAGGTTTACCAAGGATGGTCATTTCATTCCCATCAGCCATCCATATGCAACTATCATTGTAGCAAGGGTTTTCTTTGATAATATCTTCAAACTACATGGGTTACCAGAGTCTATAGTCAGTGATAGGGATGTGACATTCAAAAGTGCCTTTTAGAGAGAACTATTCAAGTTAAGTGGAACTCACTTAGCTTTTTCTTCTGCTTACCATCCTCAAAGTGACTGTCAAACAGAGGTGGTATATAGAACTATTGAGATGTATCTTGGGTAGAGTATTGTTATAATACAAGCTATCACACCTCTTTAAGGTCCACTCCTTTGAGGTAGTTTATGGTCGTCCACACCCTGTTATCATCGTATCAAACTAGTACAACAAAAATTGAAGCAGTAGAAAAGGTCCTTAGAGTGTAGATCAAATCTGGTTTGATCTAAGGCAATGATTTTGCAAGCTCAAGAATGCATGAAGGTACAATATAATAAGAAACATAGAGATGTCAACTTCGCGAAGGGAGATTGGGTATTACTTAAGTTACAATCATACCGACAATCATCCGTAGCTCAATGTTGCAATAAAAAATTGGCACTAAGGTTTTATGGTCCTTTTTAAATAGAAACAAAGATTGGTACTATTGCTTATAAACTAGTCCTACCAAAACAGGTCAAGATCCACCCGGTTTTCCATGTTTTGGTGCTCAAGAAATTTTTTGGAGAGGTACTTGCAGAACCCAATATTCCATTAGTACAACAGGGTCACTTAGTTCCTACATCGAAAGCAATTCTTAAGTTCAGATGTAGAATTTTTTATCCACTAGGATAACTATTCTCCAACTGAAGCTTCATGGGAGGAGGCCAACATGATTATCCAAAGATATCTATCATTCACACCTGAGATCATGCGCGCACTGGAGAGGGGGAGTAATGTTACGATTACTTCTTTCCGTCGAGTTTACTTGTGAAAGAAAAAGAAACAAACAAATATCTAAAATTTATATACTATGGCCTTAGTGTTCTTGTCTTTCATGTGTGTAGTATGCTTTGTTATTTTATAATATTGTTTATAGGTATAAGTACAAGGCGTATGTTATGTTTATGGTGTATGCTGTGGATTAATAGGACATGTAGTGCTGATAGGTGGTGGGTGTCGAATCCAACAAAAATAAATAACCTACTCTAAGATTTGTAAACAGTGGTGAGCAGGATCGTCTCCACAGGGACTGGTAAAAATCCTAAGTTTCTATCGGAGATTGAGAAGAGAAAAAGAAAATAAAATTGGGGGATTTTTGAAATCAAGCAAATAAAATAAACCTATTTCTAATTAAGAAGATTTATATATATTCAAAAGATTATCTAGCCTAGGTTTCATTACAACTCAATTCTCAAGATTGATCCTTGACTCAAATATTATTATCCCTACTACTTAATAGGTTAGTTATAAATTCCAATAAGCTCTGAAATTCAATCTCTCCTTAGATATTAAATAACCAAGATAAGATCTTTGATTATTCCTAATCAAATAGATAACCCTAAATACGCTCTTAAGGTTTAATCTATCAATTGCATTAAGAAAAGAGAAACCTAACCCTAATCAATAATCTCATAAAGCATGGATTATTTAAATTAGATTATATTTCATCACAACATCAAATAACCATCTATTTTATGACTATCGTGTTGTTTCATCACCTATATTAGAATACTCATACAATTACGGATATGAGTTCTAATTGATTGTTATTGTTCAATCATCCTACAACCGGATCCAAAGCTATAAGATATAATCAAGCAATAATAACAATAGATTCAGATGCAATACAAATATGAAAAGATAAGAATAATAGAAATCAAACCCATTTAGGTCTCACAATCCATCTTGAATTGAGTTGCAATAATCCCTTGGCTAGATTAAGAGATTAGTTGTTCATGATTCAAGAAAAGCAATCTTTAGGGTTCTTAAAAGGTAAAGAACAAAAAGATTCAAAATCCCTCTCTTGGACTTCTCTCTCTATATATAGGAAAGAATAGAACAATAATTCGTATGAAAACTGGCTGGCACGATGTTGTTACATGGCTGGCTGCCATTTAATCTCGAACAGGCTCCTGCAATGTGATGGCCGGCCCCATGGCCGGCAGCCATTAACTCCCCAGTGCCGACCATGCATGTTGGCCAGCGGTGATCCTTCCATGGCCGGCGGCCATGGAGCTTCTGGCCGCTCCTTGTCAACTTCCATGGCTGGCGGCCATGACTCCTCTGATGTGTTTTCTCCATACTTAATTCCTCTAAGTCTTTCCTTTTGCTTTATGGACCTGAAATGCGATATTAACTTGATCAAGTATCAATTCCTTATAATTTCTATAAAATTTATAACAAGTTTATCAAGTTTTATCCAATATAAATTGAGTAAATTATATCTCAACAAATTCCCCCACACTTAAACCATTGCTTGTCCTCAAGCAATACAATTAGAACCACAATTGAAATCTATCATAGAGAGTGCTAACTTCACTTTTTGAATTCCAAGCATCTTTCTTTGATTATTCTTATGACATGCAATTTTAGTGCCTACCACTCTAACCAAATTGATCACATGTAATTAAAATACTTCAATCAAAATTCAAAAGCTAATCTAAACAGAACAAACTTTAATCCAAATGTTTAGCAAGAGATTCTTCTATTCAAAAGTAAATTCTCAGTTCAGTAAAGAAAAACATCCATTTGGACTTCATTGGATATTTAACAGATATATACTCCTCACAACATAAAGTAAAAGCATATGATATCAACTCTTTCCTTAGATTTTCTCCATATTTATTATAAGTCTTATTTCAGTGGTACTTTAGCATTCATATTCCTTTTGATTTATTCAAGCATATATTGAGCCTTCAGAGTGTGTTCTCTGGACGGGTTTTTGCCCGCTTCTTTTCAGCTCTTATTATTTTTTTCTTTTTCATAAAACTCATGTATTGGACTTTTGCCTTTCCTCCCTTATCGTTATAGTGAGTTCATTGAGTCGATACATCCCGGGCTCATCACCCAAGTAACCAGGTTTAAAAGGGACCCCTAAGAACTCTCTCTCACTCTAACATTCAAGTTTGGATACTCATAACTCAATTGCTTAAGTTAGCGGAGTAGTGGCTATGCTTGTTTCTTTACTTTGAATGCAATACACATAAAAGACTTTTTTATCATGGTTCACTAAGTAAAAAGTGTCATTTATCTCTTTTACTAGATGTTGAAAAATTCTTTTAAAAAGAATTCAAGAGGAGTATATACATGTTAACTTATTCCTAGAAGTAAACCTGTTTATTTTTCACTTAAGAACTCGACCTACTCTTAAACTTCCAATTCTAAGGCTAAATACAAGATAAATTTGTTCCTCAAAGATTTTGCTACTCAATTTTGACCAAGTATTATAATCACAACAATGGATGAGTAAGGCACTTTAGCAAGTCCATTTCCATATTTATGTAGATGCTATATAAATCATTTAGCACAATCTCCAGATTTCATAAAATTTTTGAAAAATTTTTGCAAAAAATTTGGCCTAAAATTGCCATTAGGCATATAGTACTCAAGAACAAACAATTTAACAATTCAAGTGTGGGTACACAAATCAGATCAGATATCTCAAATATGCAAATATATTCAAATATTCCGACATCAACAGACAATAATACTCAAATCTCCTTATCATCTTATCCCTTCCCCCACACTTATTTTTAACAGTGTCCTCACTGTTCTTAATTTATCCCCTAATGGGAAAGGAAATAAAGATAAAATAAAGGAATAACGATACTTCCCTAGTTTTTCTTTTGAAGCTCTTTTGTATAGTCCTTTGTCCATTTCATGAGAGAGTTTTTCTTCTTCAATTCAAGATCTAAGACCTACAAAACCAAACAAATAAAAGAAAACAAAACACACAAAAACAAAAGCATTAGTAACAAAAACCATGGGTTGCCTCCCATGAAGCGCTTCTTTATAGTCCTTAGCTGGACTATTCCAACTCTTTATCATGGAGGTTCAAAAATAAATGTATCCCAATTGTCAGAAATAGGAAAACCCTCAAGTAAACTCCTCTCTTGATTCACCCTAGTGATTTCTCCATCTAAAGCTTTTAACAATTGATCATAGAAGATATCACTAGTGTCTCTTTTATGCTCATCCTTTTGAATTCAACTTATCATCTCCAATCTTCTCCATAATTTGTCCAGTGTCAACTAAATTTTCACCAAGTCCATCCACTTGAGATTCATCAACTAGACACTTGTCTTCCACATCCTCCACAACCTGTTTGTCATTCTTAGAGATAGCAAAAATTTTTGAAATATTAGAATTGATCTTCTTTTCACTATCCACTGAGAAATAAATAACTTCCCCATCAAACTCCATGGTCATTACCCCTTCATTGACATCAATTTTGGTTTTAGATGTTTTCATGAATGGTCTCCCGAGCAAAAGTGTAGGTGAGTTTGAATACATCTCCTCAACACCCATGTCAATCACATAAAAATCAACGGGAAACACTAGTCCATTGACTTGCACTAAAACATCTTCCAAAATGCCTGATGGGGATATATTGGATCTATCTGCAAGTTGCAAGATTACTCTTGTTTCTTTCAAAGATCCAATATTCAGTTTCTTATAAATAGATAGAGGCATGATGTTAACTGAAGCTCCTAGGTCACACATGCAATTTTCAATTTTAACCTGACCTACTGTACAAGGAATAGAAAACACACCAGGGTCCTTGCACTTTGGTGGTAGCTTCTTCTGAAGGACAGCAGAACAATTCTCACCCATAAAAGCTGTCTCACTCCCTTTAAGCTTCTTCTTATTTGTACAAAGATCTTTCAGAAACTTAGCATATCGAGGTATTTGCTTAATCACATCCAATAATGGAATGTTTACCTCGACTTTTCTAAAAGTCTCCAAAATTTCCTTCTCATCATCCAATATCTTGGACTTATTCAACCTAGAAGGGAATGGGGGAACAGGCTTATAGAACGGGGTGAAAATTTTTCTACTTGTTTTTCCTCCATGTGGGGGTTCTCTTTTTCAAAATCTTTGGAGGTGGTCTCAATTACCTTCCTACTAGGTTTTGCAATTCCTTTCCAGATCTCAAGGAAATTGCACTCACATTTTCTTTATGATTAACAGTATTAGAAGGTAACTTACCTTGTTGCTCCAACTTACCTACAAGTGGCAAGGTGACTCACTTGACTCTCCAAATTGTGAATACTTTTTCTTGTCTCATCCTGAAATTGCTTCGTGTTAATTGCAAGAGACTTGACAATATCTTCAAGTGATGAACTTGAAGACGAAGCTTGTTGTGGTGGTGGTTGAGGCCTTGGTTGGTATGACTGAAAGTTCTGTGGCCTTTATTGATAGCTGAAGTTTGGATGATCCCTCCAACCAGGATTGTATGTGTTGGAATAGGGATCATATCTTCTTTGAGGGGGTTGTGGTTGTCCTGGAAATCCATTAATCGCATTTGCATGCGCATATGAGTCATCTTGAAGGGTTGGACACATGTTGTGGGTGATTTGAAGCACAAATACCACAAGCTTTCACTTGTGGTTGATTCCCAACAGCAACCTGCTGCACAAGAGAAGTCAAGTTAGATAATTGAGATTCTAAGTGAGAGACACTTACCTCGTTGACTCGTCTTGTTGAAGGATCTTGTCTGAAACCGAATTGTTGGGAATTTGCAGCCGTGAGTGAGATCAAATCCCTAGCCTGAGTAGGGGTTTTATCTACTATCGCTCCTCCACTCGCTGCATCCATCATCTTCCTTTCCATAGGAAGCAATTCTTCATAGAAATACTGTATCAGGAGTTGTTCGGATATGCCGTGTTGTGGACAACTGGCAACCAGTTGTTTAATCATATACAAGCACACACCTTAGTTATTTAAGAGTTTTGAACATGAACTCATGGTGCAATTGTTTCAACTGTATTGTGTAAATGGTTAGTAATATAGATAGATAATGATTTTCTGAATATTAGGTTCTCTATACTAACTGTGATTTCATCTATTCTTAAACATTTGCCGAACCTATTGAGAGAAGATCAAAACATTAAGAACATGGCTATGGATGTTTATCACTTATGCTTGCAACATTTCAGCACAAATTTTGATCATTGGGAAAATAACAAAAGCTTCCAAATGTCAAGTGTAATGAGATAAATGTAAAAAGGAATAACATTACAGAGGATGTGTAAGGACTAGACTTACCTTACATAAAAAATTCAGGCAAGTCAAATCCTCGGCCACGTATAATACTGTCAGTATTACACACACAGGCCTCCTCAAATGATATGTTTATTTTGAATATTGCTAACAAATTTTAAACTCTAAAATCATACAATTACATTTTTTAAAACGATTAGATTTAAACAACTAAATTTACAATTTATAAAATGAACTTTACAAAACATTTCCTTATTTTACTCTCATGAGTATATAACTCCCACAAAACATCTATACCATCAAGTAGCTCTTATACCTTTCATGATGGTAAACAAAGCTTTGAAAGACATTACCAAACATATGGACAACTAAACCCTTAACAGAAAATACACATTTTAAAAGATAAATCTAGTTCTCTAACAAAATAAACAAAACAAAATACAAATACAAATAATTCATCAGTCTTATCTTACTTCACTTCTCCTCTCAAATCTTCAAGATCGCCCTAAACCGAGTCAAACAACATCATCAACAACATCACCATCATCATCACCAACAATACATCATCATCATTCAACCCATCATCATCATTAAAATCATTATCATCAAAGTAAACTTGGAAAGAAGGAAACAACAATAATAATGAGCCGAAGCCTAGTATGGCAGTAACTCAAACACACACGAAGTGACACACTATCTTAACTAAATACAATGCATCAAACAAAAAAATTATATATTTTCTTTAAAGTAAACAAATCAACTCTAGAGCATTTACACTCCGAAACAAGACATTGGGAATCTAGGGGTCCTGAGTAAAAGCAAACACTCAAGGGATTGATATAAGCAGTCCGAATACTTTTGTCTCCTATATAGTAAACCGAAAAATAATAATAGCCTTATCTAGGATTTACAACAATTACACATACTCTACCCATCTTAATCTATAATATAAAAAGCACTTAACCAATCCCATAAACGTGAGCGCCGATATATTACTTCTCGCCAGTCAAGAGAGGCATTACACCGATACCGTTTGCCCTATCGGCTATCTGTTGAGCCACTTATAAATGTCATTGCATCGTGATAGGGGTGATCTAAGTGCTTAAACTAGCGTACCCTGCTCGGAACAAGGTTGCTACTCCCTGAACTAGATTCAATGGCACATGCACAAAACAACACTCATTGCTTAGGTCATCTTTAAGTTCTTAATCCATTTTAAAATGCCTATCCTAAGAATCATAATGCAAGTTACTGTGTACTTTTCATATTTGAAATGCACTCAAAAGATAATCCAAAAAAATCAGAAGCTAGATTCAAACATCTGTTTTAAGAAAATTAAACTATATAAGAAACTGAGTTAATTAACCATTTATCTTAAACTTTTATTAAAATCCTATTTGATCATACACTAATTAAGAATCATGCTATGGCTGCAAAGATCATCCTTCCAAAATACGGATATTCACCATTGTCTATCAAAGTATTTTTTTTCCTTTTAATTATAATATTTTATTGCAAAGTATCGACATATCATTTATATAAAAAAAAAACATTCATATTCAAAAAGACTCATTTCCCAAACATGCATACATTTAAAACAACATATTCCCAATGTTATGTATGGGCTATCTTAACATATTAATCTAATCCATTTATTATCTACTAAGTTTATTTTAACTTAATCTTAGCCAAATAGATTATAATTATTCATTTAACCTAATTACTAGGTCAAGATGATTAAACTTAATCAATCTAATTCATTCAACTCTATTTAGTCAAGTTAAACTTATATTTATTAACTAAGATCATTTTATACTTGAAAATCATGTTAACTCAAATCAAATACTAAATCAATTAATCTACTTAACCCATTTTTAATTATACACCATTAATACATCAAGTCTATTATCCATAATTCATTTAACTCATTCTTTTTTTTTTTTTTAAGAAAGGAAATAGGGGAGTCGCATGGCCATGCTAAATTGAAAAAATTTGAGTACAATTTAACATGTTCGTGTTGGGGTGGAAAATGTGCCTAGTAGCATAAAACTTGTCTGCACGGGCACGTGCATGCTCATGCTGGAGTCCGTGCTAATTGGAAAATTTTTGACAGCAGCCGACATGCAATTCCTCTATTTTCTTTAGACAATTTCTCAACTTTTACACATCTTACTTCCATCAAAACATCATTAAAACATCATACAAGCTAGTATTCATTACGTCTAACACTTCTACACTTTTTAAACAATCACTTCATGAAACCCACATCATCAAACCCTTCTGCTATTCAAGTATAAACCACATATCCATTGTTCATCCATTTTATCACAAACTCAACTCATACTTAACATCAATACATCATATACACATGTAAATAACAACCAAAGAAAAGAAAGATAGAAAAAACTTATCTTTTATACAACTCAACACTTGATCTCCTTTACTACTACCACTTTTAGGTTGTTGAAGCTTCTCCTAGCATGACTTTCACTTCCTTTTCTCTTTTTTAACTTTGATTTCTCTTTTAACTTTCTTCAAATTGAGATTTATAAATGATTTGAAGAAAATGAAAAGAAGAAGAAAGGAAGAGAAAGGAAGGGAAAGAAATGGGAATGAGAGAAGGAGAGGAAAGAGAAAATAAAATAAGGCAGATAAGTCAAAGGAAATTAAAGGAAAAAGGATAAATTAAAATATATTTTAGGATAAGGTATTAGATTTAGAACTTTCAGATCAATATCTTTATTTTTGAAAGTGTTTTGAAGATAGGAATTAAGAACTAAAAATAGGAATTTAATTAAGAATTTAATTTAGATCAAATTGATAATCAATTTGAGCTTGGCTTAAGAACTGATATTTCTAGGTAAGTAAATGAACTCAAAATTTATGAGAATTATGAATTGGAATTTAGGCTAGAGTTTAATAATTTAGGAATCCACTAAACATTTAATACAACATGTTTAGGGGTTTAGGAATTCGAATGTCACGCCCCAAAGGGTACCCTAAACGTGGCAGTCCGCCACATACGGTATTAAAACTTAGGAATGACTTCCCGAAGTCACGCGAAAGTTTTCAACACCATATGTGAGGCGTCTATCACAACAATAGGAAACACCGGTGGGATGTATAGTTTGAGATAGTAAATACGACATACAAGAATCTAAATAATCATCAAATTTATCATTACGAGAATACAATCCGTACATCATCTTAGGGGTTTTCCCTTATAATTCTCCAAACAATCATAATAACAACTTAATCTTTCTCACAACAAAATAATACTAACATCATAAGACATTAAAGGATATTTAACCTAAGATCTTCAAAAGATTTCCAGAAGCTTTTCTAATACATCATCCCTCTCGAGTATATGAAATCTTCGGGTATAAAAGATATAGTCCTGTTACAACAAAGATCTATCGGAGTATAAGCATAACTAGCTTAGTGAGAATATTCCTGAATCATCGTACTTGTATAAATAATTTCAAACAAGTTATTAACAAGCATATGAATGCATCAAACACGTGATCAAGCAATACATATGATCTACCGAAAATCATATGTTTGAATGGATTTACCCCTCCATTCAAGGTTAGGTGTTCCAGGCTCTTTAAAACCCAACTTAAAAATCCAACTCATGTAGTTTATTTCAGGCTCCTACTAGCCCATCACAAAATAGTTCTTTCAAGCTCCTATCGCCCATCTTAAAATAGTTCTTTTAGGCACCTATCGCCCATCTTGCAAATTTCTGGCTATTGCACACCTGGCTACTACGCTTTTGTCCCATCGAGAATAGCAGCTCATGCAATGAAATTAACTACGTGATATGCATGAATCAATTAATATAATTCATAGTATATGTTTAAAGTAATTTAAAGGTGATCACAGAGTTTTGCACACACTCCAACAGAATAATAGTAAAACATAAGTTAATTAACAACGATTCATGCCTCGGTATGCCTAATATTCTTTCAACCAATATACATAATTCATTTCATCTTTTACTACTTCTAGTGCTTCTAGCTACAAGCACAACCAAGTACGAAAAAGGTAGGAAATAAACTCACTTGGCCATGAGGATCTATCTTTCTTACGGATGAGTCGATCGATAATTCCACTAATCAAAATAATCCTTCGAGTATGAATACTCCTCCCCGGGTTCACCTAATCAAGAAGAATACCCATAATGAGTATTTCTTATTGATTCTATGGTACTTATCAAAAACTATGTTATAAGATCGTCAAAATTCGCGTAGGAGCTAATTCCAACTTAAAATGGCCATAACTTGGTCATTTTAACTCAGAATTGTGCTTATAATATATCGTTTTGTACCTACTCGAAAAGATCTATCCATTTCTAATGTTATTTTTGTCATAAAAAGCCATTTAGGTTGGAAAATACCACGGTACAGAATAGTTACGAATTTATAATTTACAAAATATGATTTTCTCAAACTTTACTTCATTCAAAAATTCTTAAGAAGAAAAAATATATGGATATATATAGTTGAAAAATCCTTTGAACATATATTTATACTCATATGTATGCATGATTTTGATAGTGTTGTCTTAATATTGATATTTCATAAACAATTTGTCTTTAGGGATTTAAAAGACAAGACTTTTGAAAACTTATCCTTTTTGAATTGTTAGAAGGAAAACAAAAATATATTTGAGTTGTTACGAGTAAATGTTTTATTATTATTTCATTTTCTTACTTTTCAAAAGTAAATTCATTTTCAAAAATTTTGGTTCTTTAAGTTATCTACCAATTTCATTTCTAGTGATTGAAAATAAACTTTTCAAAATATTCTTTAAGTTTCAAATATCGGAAGTTGTGTTAAATGTATGTTTTCCTTTTATTTTTATATTCTTTCTCTTCTTTAGGAAATAAGTTTACCTTTAGATTTTACTTACTTGACAAATTTTTATTTTTTCTAAATTGGTTTTTAAAATAGTGAATTGATGTTATCTTGGTTTGAAAAAGCTTGTTTTATTCTTAATTTTTATTAATTGGTAGAATAACTTCTTTAGACAAGTTTATAAGAAAAGCTTTCTTAATAAGGAATTGTTAACATTAGAACTTAGTAAAACTTCGTTTTAATTTTGAAAAGATAGTAACAATTATAAAGTTCAAGTTTTGAAGATGCTTTCATAGCATGTGATTTTCAAAGTCTAAAAGGAACCTATTAAAAGATTTAGTTGAGTTCAAATCTTTTAACTCAAAACTAAAAATTCTTATCTTGATAGAGTATTTAGTTTTTAAAAGAAATGAGTTCCTTTTGTTATTTTGAAGAAATCTATATTATTACTTCTTCTATAATTTATGATTAGCTTATCTTTTGAAAAGGTTTATAAAAAGGCAACTTAGATCTTTTTGTTGAAAATTCCTTTTGTTTAAGAAGTCTAGTTTATTTTTCTTTATTTAAGAAAGAACCAATTTTTATTTTTACTTAAGACAACAATATTATAATCATGCATGAATATGTAGCAATGTAAAAGTAAGTATAAAACATAATAAGATAGAAAGAAAGAAATACTTGTAAGTAAATAAACATAAATAAATAGTCAAGCATTGGGAACCTTAGCTTCATCAAGATTTTTGCCATAAAAAAATATAGAAAGATATTTTAATAAATTCTTTTAAAAATTTAGACAAACTCATCATGAATTTTCTTAGATGTCAATAAGGATGATTTCATCAATGAAATTAACTAAGGAAATAAACACTCTCTTTTCATGATAAGTAACATGAAGTTTATTAAAACTTTGTGTTAATAATTCTTTGATATGAAATTTTTTTATAAAATCTTAATTATAGGATTTTTACCAACTCCATAATAAAAACCAAGAACTAGACTAGTTTTTAAAGTTAAGATGAAATCAACTCACTTGTTTATAAACCCACTTAGAGAAATAAAATTTTGCTAACAACTTAAGAAATTAAGTTTCTAAATGATAAATTCATTTTCAAAGAAATAGAAGAATATAAACATGATAAACTCAAAAACAATAGATATTATTAACAATGTAAGAAAATATTGAAAGTGTTTCCTTCAAAGTAAAAATTGGTAGAGAACTTAAAAGACCAAATTTTTAGAAATAAAATTTATCTTTAAAGAAGTTAGGAAATAAAAATATAAAAGGAAAACACTTATTTATAATTTTCAATCAAAACCATTTAAAAGGAAAAATATTTGTAATACAACTCAAATTATTAGAGACTATTAATAACTAAGGAAAAATTTTGGGAACTTCATTTTTATCACTAGAGGTAAAATTTGTAGATATCCTAAAAGATCAAGTTAAGAAAAATTAATTTATCTTAGAAAAATTAGAAAATAAAATTTATAAGAAAATACTCATATATAATAACCTAAGAATTTATACTGTTTTTTCAAACTACTTAAAGAGGAAATTGTTAAAGTTCAAGTTTTCAACACCATAAGACAAGTTGTTTTATGAAAAATAATAGTTGAGACAACACCATTAAAATTTGTATACAATATGAGTCTATATATATATATATATATTCCAAGGATTTTTCAATCATATAAATATCTATATTTTTGCTAAAGGATTTTTGGATGAAGAGAAGTTTAGAAAATTGTGTTTCAAGAGCTGAGATTTTTGTGGTGAATCTGTACCGATCTATTTCACAACCTAAAAGACTTTTTATGAGAAAAATAACCTTAGAAATAGATAGATCTTTTTGAGTAGGTAGAAATGGGTATACAATATGCAAAATTTCATATTGAAATGAGCAAGATATGGCCATTTTAAGTTGGAATTTCACTCTTTATGATTGTTAACGAACTTAGTGAAATATTTAAGTAGAACTTCCAAGAAATGCTCATTTTGGGTATTTCTCTTGTATAGGTGACGTGGAGACCGAGTACCAATACCTTGAAGATTATTTTGATTAAAAACTTCTACTCAAATGGCCGAGTGAGTTTATTTCTTATATTTTTGTACTTATGCTTTTACCTATAAATTAGTGGCATTAGAATTAGGCAAAGATGAAATGGAAAAGTGCTTGTGCTTTACATATATGGTTGAAATTATGATTAAGTATATCGAGATGGGAATTGTTTATAATAAATGTTTGATCTAGTATAAGAATGATTTGTCTGCAAATTCTATTATCACCCGTAAAATATTAAATCATGCCATGAGTACTTAATTAAATTGACTCATGCATACTATTAGGTGAGTTCATTGTGTTTATTACTATACCCTTAGTAGGACAAAAGCATAGTAGTGAGGTCCGTAGAGAATGAAAATCTACAAAACGGAAAAATGTCGCTCGAATTAAATTACGGTGTATAAACACCTGAATAAACTATATTTTTGCATATGGATAATGGCTTGAATAAAAACTACAAAGAAATTAATTATATATTTACAACTGGGTATTAGCTCGAACAAAAACTACAAAGGAATTATATTTGTGAAAATCGATTTATACGACCTAGAACATCTAACCTCGAATGGAGGGGTAAATCCATTCAACATATGATTCTTGGAAAATCATATGTATTGTATGCTCACGTACTTGTGCATCTCATTTGGTGTTTAAATTAACTTGTTTTGATTATTGGTTGCTAGATACTTAATTGTGAAAATAATTCTCACTAAGCATGTAGCTTATATCCTCTTAGATATTTGTTGCAGCACTCATACCTTTGGTTAGAGCCCTAGGATATTTTACCCAGGTAATACCTTTTAGAGTCAAGAACTTCTGGATAGATGTTAAGAGCTAGAAGTAAATATAGACTTCCAGTAAAACTAAAAAATGTAACTTTTTGGAAAATGGACTCTATTAAACTTAATTATTTTGATGGGGGAATACCCCTTAATGTTTATAAGACTCTCTATATTTTTGGAACATTGGTTATATTGTTATGATTTACCTTCTTAATTGCTATTGTGTGTAACTGCTTAAATGGCTTGTTCTAAAGTTTGGTCCTCTATGATCGTGAGTGTATGCCTTACACCTGATATCAAGACTTTTGGGATGACTAAGGTTGTCATAATTAAGTTTTAATATTAAGTGTGGCGGGCTATCATGTTAAGGATACCCTTTGGGGCGTGATAGTTTGGCTATCTATCCTTGAAGATTCTTGATCTTATGTGTTCTGATTTAAAGTCTTGTTTTAGTCTCCAATGCCAATCATGTCATTTAGGTAGATAGAGTTATGTTTCTTTTAGTCCAAGAGTCAACAAGCAAGTTACTACTCCCTTTCATTTGGTTCATTCTAATGTTTGGGGACTAACAAATGTCAATTCTCTTCATGGTTTTAGATACTTTATCACAATTATCGATGATTATTCAAGAATGACATGGTTATATTTAATGAAAAATCATTTAGAGTTATTTGATGTCTTTTCTACATTTCATTCTGAAATACGAAATCAATTTGATTCTTCCATTCATGTTTTTTGTGTAGATAATTCCAAATAATACATGTCTAATGTCTTTTAGTCATACTTGCAAAAGCATGGTATTATTCATCAAAGTTCATATGCTTATACTCCACAACAAAATGGAGTTATTGAGCATAAAAACCGACATGAAACCCTGGAATAAATATATACTAAGTCACAATATTTTTATCATTAAGAAAAGAAAAAAACAGTTCTAAGGCAGTTTTCTATTGGTTCATGTCCATATCAAGTTTTCAATAGTGTATGTTCAACCTAAACAACATTTAAGAATATATGGAGAAAAGTTAAGCTATTGCAGTTGTCCAATTAAAACTACTGTACTTTTTGAACAATCTTTATCTATCCTACAAAATGCATAATCCTCTTTTTAAGTTCCCAATTTCCTTTTTATTCCTCTTCATTTAACAATAATTTGTTATATTCAAAGCATGCTTTGTTAAATATTAGAATATGCTCTTATTGATTACAATGTCATTATCACTTGTCTTAATTAATATTTCTGAACAAATAACATTTACCAAGGCTTGAAAAAGTATAGAATTTTGTAAAATATTTATCTAATGCAATATATAAAATATTTACAACATTGGATATTATATAAAGCATACATAGCTTAAATGAAATACCAGTATATGGATGAAGGCAAAAAACATGGTACATGGTGCTTATTGTCATGGCCTATATACAATATAACGCAATTGAGTAATGTGCCACTTCATTTGACATGACTTTTTTTTACAAACTTGATTGATGAAAAAATCTAGTGATCTCTTACAGAATTTCTCGACATCACTTGTGAAATGATCTTCATTGATGGTCTCAGTTGGATTTGCATCTAAACATTGCACCATAAGCTTCATAATGGTATCTAATTCATTATTGATTCTAGATATAGGAAGTGGGAGGCGTTGATCCATTAAATTTTTCCATATTTAAGGAGTTGCTGGCCATGGAAGAACATATAGTTGAGATTATGTCACCAGGTGATCTCCTTTGATCACTTCTAAAGCTAGCACCCCGAAACTATAACATCACATTTTCTCAGTGAACTTCATTGTGTAAGCAAGCTCTGAAAGATACAAAATTGGAGTCAAGATAATAGTATGGTATAATCAAAGGCAAAAGAATGTTTAAATGTTTACCGGTGCGATATACCCATACGTGCCGACTATAGTTGTCCAATTTGATGTGTCTCTTTAAAATTTAGCTGTCCCAAAGTCTGATACATGAGCCTCATATTCAAAATCTAACAAAATATTGTTGCTTGATATGTCTCGATGAACTATTGGGGGAACATGGTCATGATGCATGTAAGCAAGCGCATGAGAAACACCTCTAATAATGTCTACTCTCTTATCCAGTCCAAAATCTTAGCTTCTGCATCATCTTTTAGAATTTTGGATAAGCTTCCCTTCTCCATATACTCATACACCACAAGGGATGTTGAGCATGAAAACAATAGCCATAACAATTTAACAATGTTTCGGTGCCGAATTTCAGTTAAAGCTATGATCTCATTGAGAAACTCCTTAGGATATGTTAGTGTGCTATCCAACATAGGGTAGAGCTTCTTGACAGCTACAATGACACTTGAGGTCAATTGTGCTTTGAACACACTTCCACATCCACCTTTGCCAATGTAATATGCTTCGGAAAAATTTTCCGTGGCTCTTATGATTTGTTCATACATTGCCTTTCCATCCCAAGATAATATAGATAACGGCTCACGAGGTGCTTCCATTTGCTTAACTTGTGGATTACATTCTCTTCTTTTCAAAATGAATAATATTTTGAGGACAAGCCCTCCTAGAAGAACCAATCCTAATGCTGGGAAAACAATAAGAAACACCTTGTGCTCATTGTTTAAGGATTTCTTTGATTTTGTGGATGAAGATAATTGACATGGTTGAAATCCACTTACATTACCACATAATCCATCATTTCCCCAAAGTGCACATAGGGAAGCATTCATAAAAGCAGTGGTGTTAGGAATAAGACCATAAAATTGATTGAAAGATATGTCAACTTCCTCTAGGCCTAAAAGTTCCTCAAAAATTTTATGAATGGAACCAGAAAGATGATTGTGTGAGATATTGAGCTTTACCAAACTCTGTAAACTACCAAAATCAGATGGTAGATTACCAGAAAGAGAGTTATTTTGCAAGAATAAATCATTCAAATGAATCAATTTGGATATCTCTGTCGGAATCTTTTGGCTCAATTGATTGTTGCTCAAATCTAATAGATGCAATTTTGAACACTGTTGGATGCTTGGAGGGATTGACATGCTTAATTTATTCATTGAAAGATCAATTTCCTCTAATTCAATAAGTGATGATATTTCAACAGGTATAACATTAGAAAGGTGATTTCTACTCAAGTTTATCCTCAGTAGTGAAGTCAACTTTCCTATTGCCTTTGGTATCCTGCCAACCAAATGATTTGAGGAAAGATCTAGTGATTGTAGCTTAAGTGCATTCCCAATTTCCACTGGAATAACACCTGTAATTCTATTCCCTGCTATCCTTAGATCGGTTAAGTTCATGCATTGTCCCCAGTTTGGCGAGATTTCACCATAGAACTTGTTGAAACTTAAGCCCATGAAAAGCAAATCAGGATAAATACCGAAGTCTTTAGTTATATTTCCTTCTAGTTGGTTTTGTTCAATACGTACCCTGACTAAGCTAGTGCAACTCCTCAAGCTTTTTGGAATTGTGCCTGTAATACTATTGCCTATAGCAGCAAAATATTGAAGCTTCTTACCTTTGCATAACTTCTTTGGTAGTGAACCATTTAGGTTATTGTGGCTCAGCTGAAGATCAACCATTGAACTAAGGTTTCCGAACTCCTCTGGGATTGGGCCTATGAGTTGGTTAGTGTCAAGGTAAAGACTGCTAAGCTTTCTCAGATTACCTAGTGAAGGGGGGATCACACCACTTAAGTTATTTTCGCTCAGCTCAAGATCAACCATTGAACTAAGATTTCCGAACTCCTCTGGGATTGGGCCTGTGAGTTGGTTGGTGTGAAGGTAAAGAGTGCTAAGCTTTCGCAGATTGCCTAGTGAAGGGGGGCTCACACCGCTGAGGTTATTTTGGCTCAGCGCAAGATTAACAATTGAACTAAGGTTTCCGAACTCCTCTGGGATTGGCCTGTGAGTTGTTGGTGTAAAGGTAAAGAGTGCTAAGGTCTTCAGATTGCCTAGTGAAGGGGGGATCACACCAATAAGGTTATTTTTGCCAATTGAAGATCAACCATTGAACTAAGGTTTCCGAACTCAACTGGGATTGAGCCTGTGAGTTGGTTGGTGTGAAGGTAAAGAGTGCTAAGGTCTCTCAGATTGCCTAGTGAAGGGGGGATCACACCGCTGAGGTTATTTTGGCTCAGCGCAAGATTAACAATTGAACTAAGGTTTCCGAACTCCTCTGGGATTGGGCCTGTGAGTTGGTGGTGTAAAGGTAAAGAGTGTAAGGTCTCTCAGATTGCCTAGTGAAGGGGGATCACACCAATAAGGTTATTTTTGCTCAATTGAAGATCAGCCATTGAACTAAGGTTTCCGAACTCAACTGGGATTGAGCCTGTGAGTTGGTTGGTGTGAAGATAAAGAGTGCTAAGCTTTCTTAGATTGCCTAGTGAAGGGGGGATCACACCACTGAGGTTATTTTGGCTCAGCGCAAGATTAACGATTGAACTAAGGTTTCCGAACTCCTCTGGGATTGGGCCTGTGAGTTGGTTGGTGTAAAGGTAAAGAGTGCTAAGGTCTCTCAGATTGCCTAGTGAAGGGGGGATCACACCAATAAGGTTATTTTTGCCCAATTGAAGATCAACCATTGAACTAAGGTTTCCGAACTCAACTGGGATTGAGCCTGTGAGTTGGTTGGTGTGAAGGTAAAGAGTGCTAAGGTCTCTCAGATTGCCTAGTGAAGGGGGGATCACACCAATAAGGTTATTTTTGCCCAATTGAAGATCAACCATTGAATTAAGGTTTCCGAACTCAACTGGGATTGAGCCTGTGAGTTGGTTGGTATGAAGATAAGAGTGCTAAGCTTTCTTAGATTGCCTAGTGAAGGGGGGATCACACCACTGAGGTTATTTTGGCTCAACGCAAGATTAACGATTGAACTAAGGTTTCCGAACTCCTCTGGGATTGGGCCTGTGAGTTGGTTGGTGTAAAGGTAAAGAGTGCTAAGGTCTCTCAGATTGCCTAGTGAAGGGGGGATCACACCAATAAGGTTATTTTTGCCCAATTGAAGATCAACCATTGAACTAAGGTTTCCGAACTCAACTGGGATTGAGCCTGTGAGTTGGTTGGTGTGAAGATAAAGAGTGCTAAGCTTTCTCAGATTGCCTAGTGAAGGGGGGATCACACCACTTAGGTTATTTTGGCTCAGCTCAAGATCAACAATTGAACTAAGGTTTCCGAACTCCTCTGGGATTGGGCCTGTGAGTTGGTTGGTGTGAAGATAAAGAGTGCTAAGGTTTCTCAGATTGCCTATTAATGAGGGCATATGCTTAGAGAAGCTGTTATTGGACATGTCAAGATAAGCGAGTTTCGAAAGCTTGCTGATTTCGGCAGGAATGGTTCCGTATAGATCATTGATTGAAATATCTAAGTATGTAAGGTTAAGGAGCAAAGAAAATGGGAAGCCATCTAGTGTACCTTTCAAGCTTAACATGGCCAGATCAATGCCTACTATGGTCCCAGTTTTGCCATGATGACATTGGATTCCTTTCCAAGTGCAATGAGTAAAACCACTAGCATTGTGAGGTAAAACCCATGAAGCTAAGGAAGTTTGGTTGTGGAGGCTAGTTTTCCATTTAAGCAGGCCATGGAGCTGTGCTGTGAAAGCATAAACAGGAACCAGACTTGGTATAAAACATAAAAGGACAAACGCAAAATATAGATTGCAAGCTTTGTGTGGATGTAATATCTGCATAGCTTCAATTTTGGTTTACTAGCATTGAACCTGGAGTGTGGATTTATAGAATTATTTGTTTGACAATTCTACTTTAGGTGGGGCACTTAGTTCGAGAAATATTATTCTTAATATTATTTGCTCTCTCTTTCATTAAGTTGGAAATAGATAGTTAAAGTAACTGACAAAGATATGATGTTGAAGACACATTTTACTTTGGCCATTTTTGCACATTTGGAAGACTGTGGGGATATAAGAACCCACTTGATGGTGCACTTGATAAAGATCAACTCCAACTCATTTATTTAGGCTTCCAGAAACTAATTGCTTCTTTAGTTTATTAGCTTAGGGGATTTAGTTAATTGCCTGCTTCTAAATTCATTTTGTTTTGTCACTTCAATATGTAAAAAAGTTGTAGTTTGATGTTCAGAACTTAAACCTGAGCAAAGCGCCTCTGTTATTTACAAGTTATGCACACGCACTTATAGTGCAATCATTTCAGCTATATAGTATATGTTTTTAATGTAGTTTGACTATGCTTTTCTGACTAATCTAATTCTCTCTATTAACTTTGATTTCAACTATTCTTAAACAATTTGCAGAGTTTATTGAGATCAAATCCAACCATCTCATATACTTGCAATATTTCTATACAAATTTTGTGCCATATATAACCCATAAACATTTATAGAAAAAACTGTGACATGCTTGTCGTGTTTGATGCAAGTGTTTGTTGCTTTTTCCCTGCAAGTGCAGTAAGTGAAACTGCTATTCTAATTATTAGTCAGAAAGTTTCTTGGCAAAACGACTTGGGCCAACCATAGCAAGTTGCAGAGGGCTAGCAATTTTCCTCCACCTAATTTCTGTAACGTCTAATTCTTGGAATTAATGCAGCTATAAATATGGTTGAAATTTCCACATTGTAAAACATGGAGCATATACTTCGTGGACAATTATGTATTTCTGTTGCTACAAAATTATTTAGGCCCACTGTTAAGATTAAAATGCTTGATTGTAATTCTGTGAAAGTATTACGTGTATTGAAGTAAAACGATTTGTTATTTGGTAGGAAGTTGCCTGTTTATAATAATTAGAAGTGGATATAGATATTAACTTTACAACCATCAATCTTTAAAGAGAAGGATGGAGTAGCAGTTCATAGTTGAAAGGCGAACGCGATTGAGATGGTTTACATGTAGAGATATATGTTAATAAAAAGTTAATACACACATAGATAAGGCAAGTATTAACTGATTGCTTGAGAATAGGATTGCCGTCCTTTGCTTATCCTTCTCTTAGGATGATTAAACCAAAGCGAAGCACTCCTGTTATTTACAAGTTTTGAACATGCATTCATGGTGCAATCGTATCAACTGTATATTGTAAGCCGAATAGTTTATGTCAATACAGCTTGATAATGCTTCTCTCTTTAATCTAATTCTGTGTATTAACTTTGATTTCACCTGTTCTAAACAACTGCAGAGTTTATTGACAGCAAATCCAAATTTTAAGAGCTTATCTCTTATATATGCAATATATTTATGCTCGAATTCTCTTCCACATACAACCCATAAGCATGTAATGTGTTATGCTTACAAGTAATGTTGCTTGCTGCAAGTATTTATTACTTGTTCACTGCATCTTTTATCAGCAATCTGTCTATGATTAGAGAAAATTGTGTTTATCAACCCTTGGGGTTTACTAGTTTTGTCAATTAACTTCCAGATTAATGCTGGCTATGGTCTTAGTTTTGTCGTGATCCCATTGGATACGTTTCCAAGTGCAGGAATTGAAACTGCTATGCTGACTATTAGCTTGACAATTCAACTTTTGGAGGGAGACTTGGTCTAAGAAAAATTGCAGTTAATTTTGTCCTTAGCAAAAAGACTTGGGTCAACCATAGCAAGTTGCAGAGGCCTTGAAATTCTCCTCCCCCTAATTTTGCAACATCTAACTTTTCGAAGTTATGAAGCTATAAATATATTGTAAATGTCCACATTGTACAACTTGGTGTATGCACTTCATGGGCATTCATGTATTTCTGCTGCATCCTCAGTCATTTAGGGCTAATGTTATTGGCTTCTGTCCATCGTGTGAAAGTATCACATGCATTAAAGTAAAGCAATCATTTGGAAGGAAATTGCCTGTTTAAAAAAAAAAAAAATTGGAAGTGGGATTTAGAAATTAACTTCATGACTGTCAAATCTTCCGAGGGAAAGATGCAGTAGCATGAAAGATTAACGCACCAAGATGGCACTCTCATTGATTTTTGAAGGGGGTAATAGTGGCTGATTCAACAAGACAAATGACTAAAATTAAGGAAATGTTTTTGGAACAATTAAAACTGATATAAGAGAATAAGGTTATAAGTTTAATTCCATGCACACTCATTTCGACCCCACTAAAAATTAAGTAGTCCAATTTGTGGGCTTTAATCAAAATCAAAGTCCCGACCCACAAGTAACGAGAAGTGCTACAAAATAAATATAGTACTCCACACACTATATCTATAAGCTTAAACTTTTAGATCAATGGTTATGGCGCTAACAATTCAACTTTAGGTGGGACACTCGGTTTGAGAAAAATGGCAAACAAATTTGTTCCTTGGCAAAAATACTTGGGTCAATTGTAGCAAGTTGCGAAGGACTAGCAAATTTCTATCTTATCGATTGGGTGAAGAAGATAGGTTCCTTGACATGACATTGAAGACACTTGTTGCCATTTCTCAAGATACGGAAGTTATCAAGTTTGAATTTTTTATTTTTGGTTTAATTTCTTTCAATTTGATTTTAATCAAACCCTAACCCATTTGATACAAATCCATTACTATAACTGAAGAAATATTCAATTTTATAAAGTTGAAACGAGTCGCCACTCAATCATAGTTGGGAAAAATTACAAGTTATGATCAATGGGTTGCTTGATCCTAACTTGACCACAAGTCTACAATAAAACTAATTTTGAAATCAATTTTTTCAAATACCAAAAATTCTAGATGCTGGAGCTATCCTATTAAAATTACGTGGTTACTGCTTTAAAATACTTTAACTAAAGTTTATCCTTTTTAATGCTAAATAACTTATCAGTTTACATTTACAAAGTTTAGTACCTAATCTAATTATTAAAGTTTATAAGTCAATATGGTTATTATGCACATTTTTACATAAAGTATATAAAATAATGAAACAAGTTAATATTTACAAATATGAGAATAAAAATTCTTTTTTCAATTTTTAGGTTGTCCCAAAGGTGCCTATGTACTTACTAACTGGGATAAGACAATACGTTTTTTTTTTTATTTCTTTTTTCTATTACAAAGCTCATGTCTATAGAAGAACAATAGTTCTTGACTTACAGAGTGCTTGAGAAGGCAAATCAAGATTACTCTCGGAGAATAGCAAAAATACCTTCAATTTATCTTTAAGCTAGTCATAAAGCTCATGTCTATGAATATGGAAACGTTCTTGATTTGGTTTCTTCAAAAATGCAACCAAAAGATCTATAAACACAATTCGAACAGGTTTGGTAGAGCATATGGCAAAAGTGGCTGATTCTCTTCAAAGGAGATGCACCATAGTCTGATCCTTACGGTAAATCAAAATTGTGAAAAATTGATGGTCTGTGGCAGAGGTGCGTTGAAGTATGGTGGGGAAAGTTCGTAGCTATGGTTAACAGAAAATAAACATAAAGTCTGAATACAGACTATTCCCAGATTCGGGAAAATAAGAAAAACAATGTTTTTGGTGTATTTTTCATATCATTCCAATACTATTACAACTAGTATATATAATGACTGTATAACAAAAAGATATTCTTCTATGTATAATTGATTGACATGTGGCAAAGGGACCACATGCTCCCTTACTATATATAACTGCATACAGTTAGCATAATGCCTAGCTTATAGAATTATTTATAAGTTTGTTTGGGCCATAGACCAACATTAAGGCCTAGAGTCCTATTGTTGGTATGAGCTCAGCTCGTCAACTTGTCTTATGTCTCCCTTACATCAGTTTCCCCCCCTTCCAAAACCCTCTACCACGAGGGCAAATGATTGAACCTGAGTTCTAGATCGGAAAAGAACTCCCAGGTCAAATCACTATGACATTTGCCTTTCCATTTAACTAAGACCAAGGTGTCAGCAGCAGATCCATGCTTGACCAGTTTTCGTTCCAAGAGAGCCTCGGGTTCAAGTTCGTCTTCATCATCAACCAGTGTAGGGAGCTCTGAGGAGTGTGGTGTCCTGGGATGTAATGTTTGAGCTGTGAGACATGGTAGGTGGGGTGGATGCATGCTTCAGCTGGCAGATCTAAAAGGTACGCTACTTCTCCGATCTTTTTCTTAATTACATAAGGACCGTAGTATTTAGGGCTGAGTTTATATGAATGGTTCCTTCTGAGACTGTGCTGTTTATACAGTTGTAGCTTCACTAGGACTTTATCTCCCAGGTCAAAAGTCCTTTCTGTCCTAGATTTGTCGACTAGCTACTTCATACGGTTTTGAGCTCTCCTTAGATGGAACTTCAATGTTTTTAGGGCTTCTTCTCTGTTATTCAGCATTTTATCCACCGTGTCGTTCCTAGAATCTCCCTTGATAGGGCAAATGTAACGGGGGTGGGTATCCGTACAAGATTTCGAAGGGTGTAGAGCATGCCCTAGAGTGGTAGTTAGTATTGTACCACCACTCAGCTAAGGCCAAGAACTCACCCCATCGCTTAGGGTTCTCCCAAGTGACACACCTTAAGTAAGTCTCTAAGCACCTGTTCACAACTTCTATTTGCTGTCGGTTTGGGGGTGGTAGGCTGTAGATAGTCTTATATCCACCCCTTGTAGCCTAAAGAATTCTTTTCAAAAATGGCTAGTGAATGTAGGGTCCCTGTCACTGATGATGTTATTCGAAAAACCATGTAGCTTGAAGACATTATCAATGTATGCCTTAGCTACTTGGGGAGCCGAATAGGGATGGGCTAATCCAATAAAATGAGCGTACTTACTCAGACGATCTACCACCACCATGATCACATCCTTACCATGTGATTTAGGTAGTCCCTCGATAAAATCCATTGTCACATCTGTCCAACATCCCTCCGGTATGGGCAGTGGTTGCAACAAGCCTGGTGTAGCTACATTTTCGTACTTGCACCTTTGACAAACAATACATTCCCTCACGTACTGGCATACTTCCCTTTCCATACCAGACCAATAGAATGTTGAATGCAACCTTTTATAAGTTGCATGGGTACCTGAGTGGCCTCCTATTGACCCATCATGGTAAAGTGAGATGAGTTTAATTTTGAGAGTTGAATTTGGCCCTACCACAATTCTCCCCTGCCTTTTCAGCAACCCATCTACCATGGAGTACTTCCCTGTTTCTTGGCCATTTTGCAACTTGGTGATTATCTCCTGGTAATGTTTGTGCCCGTCCAAGCTTTGTTTAATGGCATCTAACAACTCAGGGGTTGTAGGTAAGTAGGAGATTGCTCTCAACCCTGCAAAACCTGCACGAGACAAAGCGTCATCGGCCTTGTTAGAATCACCACTCCTATATTGAATCTCATAATCCATTGCCAGCAGTTTAGTCAGCCATTTTTATTGGCTAGGAGTTTGATCCAAGAGATATTTGAGGCTCTGATGGTCAGTTTTGATGATGAAATGTCATCCCACAAGATAATGTCTCCATTTGTCCATAGCTTGTACTAAAGCAAGCATTTCTTTTCATATATGGACATTCCCCTTTGTCTTGGTCCAAGAGTTTTGCTAAAATAAGCAATAGGGTGTTTATCTTGTGCTAAAACAGCTCCAATTCCTTCCTCGTTGGCATCTATCTCAATAATGAATGGTTTAGTGTAGTCTGGTAAGCTTAGTACTGGGGCCTGTATGGAGCTTTTTTGAGGAGCTCAAAGGCTACCATGGCCTCATGGGACCATTTAAAGCTTTTTTTCTTCAACAACAAGGTTAATGGTTTAGAAATTACACCAAAACCTTGTATGAAGCATCGGTAATACCCAACTAACCCGAGGAACCCTCTCAATTGTTTGATATTGGCTGGTACTGGCCATTCTCTGACAGCTTCAACCTTCTTCAGGTCTGTTGTAACTCTTTGCTTGGAAATTATATGACCCAAATACTCAATGTGTGTTGCACCAAAGATGCACTTGTTTTTTTTTTAAAACAGCACCTCCTTTCTTAAAATCTGGAAGACAGCTAGCAAGTGTTGTTTGTGTTCTTCAATGTTTTTACTAAAGATTAGTATATCATCGAAGAACACAAGCACAAATTTCCTCAAAAAACTTCTGAACAAGTCATTCATTAGTCCTTGAAATGTGGACAGGGCATTGGTTAAGCCGAATGGCATAACCAAGAACTCATAATGCCCTGCATGAGTCTTGAAAGCTGTCTTGTAAATATCATCTTCGCTCATTCTGATTTGGTGGTAACCCGCCCGCAAATTTAGCTTGTTGAAGTAGCTAGATCCATGTAATTCATCAAACAAGTCTTCTATCAATGGTATAGGGTATCTATCCTTGATAGTAATATTGTTCAGCTTACGGTAATCCACGCACATTCTCCAGGTATTGTCCTTTTTTTTAACTAACACAACTGGAGAAGAGTATGGACTGTGGCTGTGTCTTATAAGCCCTTATTGCAACATCTCCTTAACCATTTCTTCAAGGACATCCTTCTGTGCTAAGGAATGTCTGTAGGGTCGTATGTTGACAGGCTTACTTCCTTCGTGCAAGTGTATCTTATGGTCATGGTTCCTCCGAGGTGGCAGATTTTAGGGAATTTCAAATAAGTCATAGTATTCCTCAATCAAGTCTAGCAATTGAGGGTGTACCAATGATTCCTTGGTTTAGACTGCTTCTACAGTTTGTACAGTTACCATCCAACATTGCAAATTAGAATCATGAACTTCCTTCTCAAGCCACTTGATCATTGCTTTGCTCTCAACCACCTTAACTACATCTTCATTCCCCTCAATACACATTTTAATCCTTGGTATGCAAACTCCATAGTAAGAGTTGCAAAATTCCAGCTGATGTCTCCTAATTGCATTAACCAGGGAATCTCAAGAATTATTTCATAGCCATTAAGCGGTAAGATATAAACATGTACTTGGAAACGATGACCTTGGATATTTAACTCGAGATGCAATATTTGTTGCTGAGTTATCATTGTGGTTCCATCCGCAAGTACCACTTTAATGGGTGCAGCCTGTTCAAGTAAACACCCCATCCCCTTAGAAACCCTAGCGTCCAAGAAATTCAAGGAACTCCCACAATCTACCAAGACACCCAGCTTCCTCTTCTTGTGATGCGCCTGGAAACGCATTACATTGGGTTCTTTGTTGTGCTTAAGAGCACACAAAGTCAATTTGGACAGCTCCTCTTCCAGGAAGGTTTCAGATTGGTTATTATCCCCAATCTTAGCTTCCTCTTCTCCTTAACCACTAGAACCCGTAGTGATTTTTGCTTACACCTATGCCCTGGTCCAAACGGTTCATCACACCAGAAGCATTGTTTTTTTCTTCGTTTGTCCTCTAGTTCCTCTAGGGTCAGTTTCTTAGGAATCCTGGATAGAGTGTTTGTAGGGTTTTGGGTTCTAAATGGAACTTGTTTTGAAGTAGTGTGTGTAGTGTTTAAGTTCCTGGTATCTGTGGTGGTTTTGGGGTATTGATTGGTTTTGTATGTGGGTGGAGTGTATGGGTTTGGAATTGTGTTTAGGAGTGGGGTTTGGTTGTAGAAGTGTTTTTGAACATTTTGGCTGGCTTTAATTGTGGTTTCTTGTAATTTAGCTAAGGTTAATGCATGTTGAAGAGTCTGGGGTTGAAACATTCTCACTGGAAATTGAATTTCTGGTTTAAGGCCACTCAAGAAACAGCTCACTCTCTTATTTTCATTTAAAGGAACTAAGGTTATCAAATACTCAAATAGATTCCAATAATCAGCTAGGGTTCCTTGTTGAAATAATTCCTTAAGGGCTTCCATTGGATCTTCAAAGGTTTCAGATCCAAATCGTGTTTTCAGTCCTGATACAAAATCTTCCCATGTAATGGGATTTGGTTTTGCCTAACTTTAGACAAAGGAGTGATACCAATGCAATGCTATATCTTCAAAATGCATTCCTGCTATTTTAACTCTCAGACTACCAAGAGTTTCATCATGTTCAAAATAGTGCTCAGCCTTAATTAACCATGACTTAAGGTCATCGCCCTTAAACATAGGAAAATCCAATCGTGTAGATCTAGGGGGTACCTGGTATTGGTTGTCTCCTTCCCGTGATGTCGAAGGCCAATTAATGGTGCCTTGCTAGTATTTCCAGTTTCATTTGAGGTTGTTGTAAATGGTGAATTGTTTTGAATTGATGAGTCTGCTAACTTCTTTTGCAGATCTACGGTAGCGAAGTCGTATTTATCTAGGATCGTTTGCTGCTGTTTGAAGAGTTTGGCAAACTTATCCTCCTATTCTTTCAGCAAGGTTTCATGTTTCTTCCATCTTATCGGTTTTTTCTGCTTCCCGAGTCTTCACCATCCACCTCTCCAATTCGGCTCTGATACCACTAAAGTATGGTGGGGAAAGTTCGTAGCTATGGTTAACAGAAAACAAGCATAAAGTCTGAATACAGACTATTCCCAGATTCGGGAAAATAAGGAAAACAATGTTTTTGGTGTATTTTTCATATCATTCCAATGCTATTACAACTAGTATATATAATGACTGTATAACAAAAAGATATTCTTCTATGTATAATTGATTGACATGTGGCAAAGGGACCACATGCTCCCTTACTATATATAACTGCATATAATTAGCATAATGCCTAGCTTACAGAATTATTTATAAGTTTGTTTGGGCCATAGCCTAACATTAAGGCCTAGAGTCCTATTGTTGGTATGCGCTCAGCCCGTCAACTTGTCTTCTATCTCCCTTACATCATGAGTTGGATCATAACTATTTTCATTATAAGGTTACTCTTAATAAAAATTAGTGAACAATATACATGTGCTTCTAGTATAAAATAACCACAAAATTCACTCCATATAAATAAATTGCACAACACTATGTTATGACCTATAGGGGTGTTCATGGATCGGTTAACCAATCCGTGACCCTATTATTTGAACCTAACCATAATGATCGATTCTTAAATATCCCGATCCTTAACCGATTCATTATAAATGGTTAACCACCTTAAAGGTTAACCGTTTTATTCGGTTTTCAGTTTTTAACCATTTAACATAATGTTTTCAACAAATCAAATCGATAATTTTAACAAATCTTATTTTTCAGCCTTTATCATAGAGTTTTTCTTTAAATTATTATATATATTACAAGAGCTAAAAAAAAAAAAAGAAAATCAAATTAAGGAAAAGAGGAAAAACAAATCTTTAGATGTATCATTATCAACAAAATCAAACCAAATCAATTACCACATTAACTCTATCAAACATAGGACAATAGTATTTTAATCAAAATCTAAGGAATTTTAATATAGGTAAATTATATGTATATGTAAATCATATATATAATGTATTTATAAAATATTAAAACGGTTAATAGTTAACCATCGGTTTTTTGTGGTTAATAAATGAAATTGAAATTGAAAATCGAAAAAAATAAAAACCGTAATCCGAAACTGAAACCAATTGATTGGTTAACCATATTTTTCAAATTAGTTTTACAGTTTTGATTCGATATTTCGGTTTCATCGGTTTTTTTCCACACCCCTAGTTATGGGATAATATTGCTTGATAATACTTTTCTAATTAATCTAATTATCTCAATTAAACAATTTGCATAATTTATTGAGAACACATTTGATTATCTCATAAACTTGCAATCTTTCTATACTGATTTTATTCCATATATAACCCATAAGTATGCATAGATAAAACTGTGATATGCTTGTCAGTCATGTTGCTCGCTTCACAGCATCTTTTACTAGCAATGTTTCTATACAAATTTTGTTTGGCAGTCCTTGAGTTTATTAGCCATTTATTATATAATATATTATATATATGTATATTTCATAGGCTGACAAAGTTTCTTTTCCTTTGTAAATACTGCATATACGTCCGGAGTTTTTCCATGCTAGAAGACCTTGTTTTCTATGTGTATAAATTTGAAAGCTTTGTTTTTATGAAAGACATTGTTGCATCTAATGGTTGATCCAAAGAATGCGCAATAAATAGTAGTGGTTGCGACATTTTTAGCAAAAAAGAATAAGATATATAGGTTTCTTGAATTGCCTACTAATGGGGTATACACCATTGAGTTTATTGTCACGTAGCTCAATTTTACTTATTGAGGTCGGCTTTTCAAAATTTTATGGGATATGGCCCGTGAGTTGGTTGTTGAAAGATGAAGAGGAGTAAGATATCTCAAATTTCCTAATGACAAGGGATTACCCTGCTGAGGTTATTACAAGTACAATTGGTTATTGTAACGAAAAAGTATAATGTTTCTCATATTGCCAAAGGATAAGGAAGCATAGTTGTTAAAATCGTGAGTTGAATATACGTTTCTATGAATAATGATTTTTTATATTTTTCCTAATAGATGCAAAATTGATTAGGTACAGATTTTAGGTCAAATTATGAATTTAAGTGTACGATTCTACAGGTTTATAATTTTATCAGTTTTGTACGATTTTATATAATTATATCGATTCTATGCATTCTAGTGAATAGTAAAATCACGATTTTTATAACCATGTAAGGATATAAAACTAGTATGGTTATTCTTTGATATGGTCATATGTTTGAGATCGATTAACTTTTTTAGCTCAAAAGGAATATCACGATTTAATTGACTAATTGATTGCAAGCAATGTATAGAACTTCAAGGTTTAGGAGTAGGCATATCTTAGTGGTATATTCTTAGAGAAGCTTTTTGAATATGTCAAGATAAGTGAGTTTTATTAGTTTTCTGATTTCATTAGAAATATGTAAGTCAAGTTAAGGAGAGAAGAAAATTGGAACCCACCTAGCGTACCTTTTAAGTTCAATATGGCTAGACCAGTGCTGGTCATGGTCCTAGTTTTGCTATATGCCTTTCCAATTGAAGTGAATGAAACTACCATACAAATTATTCATTTGACAATTCAATTTCTGGTGGGGCACTTGGTTTGAAAAAGAGTTGTAATTAATTTTGTTCGTTGGCAAAATCTGCTTCTTTTCATTTCATTAATGTTTCCATGACCTGAAGAAGACCCAAAAAAATGTTGGTTAATTATGTCAACAGGTCAATAGACGTTAAACGCGTGCATAGATAAGGCAATTATTTCAACTGCATAGTGTAAATGAGAAAGTAATATAGCTTGATAATGCTTTTATGATTAATCTAATTCTCTGTATTGGCTTTGGTTTCATCTATTCTCGAACATTTGTAGAACTTTTTGAGAGCAAATCAAAATTTTAAGATCATGGCTCTGACTTTTTATCTCCTATTTATCTCCTTTACTTGCAATGTTTCTACACAAATTTTGATTATTGAAAAGCAACCAAAGCTTTTAGATCTCACAACCCATCACTTGGACAACTTTAATTTAATGGAGGTTGTAATGTATATAGAAGGATTTAAACTCATAATTTTCTACTTTAATATCATATTAAGATTTTATCACAACCATCTAATTTTAAAGTTTACCCTCATAGATACTGCCAATAAATAGGGGATAGATAGTAGTTCCAAGAAATATCATGTCGACAGCATTTGCATCTCTTCATGCAGATAGAGGGGTAGTTACATTTATTAGATCCACGTAGCAGTTGGTGGCTTGGAATGTAACCTCAATTGCCAACTATTTCACGTAAGCTTCCAGCACTTTTACAATCAACTATATGAGTTTCACCAAATTTTGCGAGCACCATCCTGAACTTTATCTTTTTTACAATTACTTAGCTAATCTAGATACTGTAAATGACCTTAAAAGGATTGTAGAGATTGAATTGACTCTTATAAACTTTAGATTATTAATTGCACAAATTAATAAAATTTTAAATACTAAATATGTGATATTTATTATTTACCCTAGATTTTTATCTCATTGAGGAAGTTGCAACTTGCAGGTCATAGTTATATTATTACTCATATGGCCAATTGGCCATATCCCCTGTTCATGTACCCCGATTTTAATTGTAAAACCTAGTCCATTTATACAAAATTATGGTACATTTGGTATGTCAGAATAGATCTGGAATGCAATCACAATTCCGGGTTCTATTCCTTTTCTCATCTTTTAAGCCTGAATTTTCATTTTTCAGTTCAATTTTCTTTAACTCAATTTACATCAAACCATAACCCGTTTAACATAAACCCTTAACTAAAAAATAAAGAAATTTTCTAAATTTAAAAAAAAAAAAATTGGAGTTGCCACACAATTGAAATCGAAAAAAAAATTATCTTAGGATCAATGAGTGGTTGATCCTAATTTAGCTACCAGTCTACAAAAAATTGTTTTCTAAAACAATAACCAGAAATTGAACAAGTCGCACCTAAATAGTTGCCACCTTTAACACACCAATTAAATTTTTTTTCCTATAATACTCCTATGTACATTCATAAGTGAAAAATGTAATATATTTACAAAATATCTACTTTCCTATTTTATCATAATTTACAAGATTATTTAAAGGTACTTTCCTATTCTATTATGATTTACAAGGAAAGTCAGGTATAACAAATCTTATAAAAAAAAAAAAGAAGCAATTTAACATTAATATACGATAAATTAGGAAACTATATTTACATCAAGTTTACAAAGTATAGACTTTTTCTTTTTTATAGTTATCTGTTAGGTGCTTACATACCCATTATTTGGGATCATACAATAAATAATTCTTTAGGATTGATGTAAACTTTAGTTTGTTGATTAATTTTAGAAATTTGAAATCTTATCACTTTAAATTTATTAAATTTTAGTAATTTTTTAAAAATTGAACTTTTTCATGATGAATCCCAAATGTGTCAAATTAAATTCTAATAATTTATGAAAACGAATTTTTTCTAGGTGACAAAATTTTTGAACAGGAAATTAGAATCATATCATGGCAAGCACATCAATCAAATCTACATGTTACCGCTAATTCAATCAACAAGAGTATCAATATTAATTTTCAATAAGACGAACTCATATAATTGCCTTTAAAATTTCATGTAAAGGTGAAATCGAATATTCACCAAGATCAAAGTTTTCGAAATGTATCAAATCAAAATTATCACTGTATATCATATTTTTATTAAAAATTTTCATATTAACCATTAGAACAAGACATCAACACATATACCATGGCAAAAATTCATATATATATATATATATATATATTACCATGTATCATATGTTCATGAAATCATTGTGAATCAAATGTTCATACATAAACCATGGTGAATCAAATATTTACAAAGATCCTCTTTTTAAATCATGTTATTTACAAATTTCGATCGAGTCATACATTGAACATCATGGTTTTAATAAAAAAATTCATGCTACCACGATGAAAATTACATACTCAAAACATCAATAAAAAATATTTTGGTAAAAATCAAATTTAAAGTATTAACATACCATGGTTAAAATCACGTAATAAAAAAGAATCATATGATCATCATATCAAATATGCAATAGAACACATATACATTATAGCGAATGTCAAGTATTCATGTAAATCAACATATACAAAAGTGATTTGATTACAAATTTTATATGACATAAGCCTAAGAAATTCCTTATAGGAACAATATTATAAAAACAATTTTTATAAATTTATAAAACAAATATTAATTAATTATGCATGTTTTAGGTTTTTAAGATAAACATAACATCATATACACAAAATTGTCACAACAGATTGTTTTATTATTATAATTATAATATCATTATTATTTACTAACTATAATTTTATCAACATTATAATTGTAATAATAAATAATAGTAGAAAAAAAAAGAAGGGGCCTCCCCATTTGTTTTAAGGAAAATGTCTTGTATTTGAAAAAGTGTTTTACATAAAAATGTTTTCTTGAAAATAATATGTTTTTCATGTGTTTGATTGCATTTATAGAAATATGTTGAAATTTTTTTTTGTTGTTTGACTAACCAATATTATGTAATACATTGTCTTATGTAAATAATTTATTATTAGCGTGTTACCATATAAATATATTATGCCAAATAATTTTATTTAAAGGTTAAAGTATAAAATATATATTATTTATTTACAAACCATCAATTCATATTTATAATTATTTAATGATTTTTTATTTTTCTTTTTCCTATTAAATTGTTTTCATGTTTAAAATATAATTTATTGGTTAATTATGATAAAAAGGAAATAAATATCGCACTGCTAGAGTTTGAATACCTGCAAAGGATAATTCGGAAAATGACTTTCCATTTTGAAAAGAGTAAGTTGTTTTCCTTAAAATGAATAGGATTTACTCTTTAATAGAAATTTTTTTTTTTTTTACAAAAGAAAATATTTTCTACTTAAAGTGTCCTTTTCTACTTAACAAACAAAGAAAAATAAATAAAATTATTTTCCAGAAAATATTTGTCCTGAAACAAACGGAAAGAACTGCGGATGCATGAAACAGGCAGTCAGATTGGAGTTAGTGCGTTGACTTCGGGTCGAGTCAGTTGGATCTGACTAGGAGGAGGCGACTGGCAAAAATGTTTCGCTGTTACTGGAGGCACTTGTGGCGTGGGGCGTGTCAGACTGAGGCGCAAGGTGACGTTGAGCACTCCAATGGCTTCAGCTAGTATCAGAAGCGGCGGTAGGCAGCAATTCTAAGGCCCACGATGGCAGTCGGTAAGGGCGGTGGTCGCTGGGGCGATTCTGGCCTCCTTGGCATGAATTAAAACCATGAATAAAAAACATACAATCTCAGAAAGCTTCCATTTATCATCCAATTTGATTGAATTTCCCTGTACATCAAGAAATCAAACATTAAAATTTGAAACCTTGACTTTTTATTACGAATGCAAATTGGGGAGATTGAGGAAAATTAGATCCAAACCTCGTAGATTGAGGATGTTAACGTCCTTTTTGTACTTGCTAGGGCTCTAAAACTTGGAAGGTGTTAATTTAATATGAATCGGATCTAGGGTTTATTAAGTCCATTTTTAGCATGAATTTGGGGATATCCTAATATTAAAGATTACTTTCTCATAAACTAGATATTTACACCTTAAAGATCATTTGGAAGTTTCCTTTATCTTTCAATTAACTTAAAATTTGCAAATTTGTATCAAATCTTGATAATCTAACAAATTGACTTTTCTCAATTTTTCCTCTTCAATTTAACATAGTAGAACCTTAAATTAATTCACAAGTTTGGTGTCATAAGAAAGTATTTCATGCCTACTTTACAATTTCATCATTAATTTTGTGAAATTAGGAAGCTAAATTGGCAAAAAATGGCCTCAAAAGTAGCTCCATCGGGTAGGTTTAAGCTGTTGAAGGTTGAAGAAGAAAACTTGTTGACATCAGTGCAGTCTTCAACTATTTCTAAAATGAAACCTCCTCCTTGTGTGTGCATTTGTCTTACCAAGAAGCCACTTTGCTTTTCTCTTGTCAATGTGTGCACACAAAAAATGTATTTCAAGCTTATAATTTAGGTTTATTTAAATTAATAATTTAATAAAATGAATCTAAAATTAATTTTGTATGATAAAAATCATATTTTATTGAACCAGTATAATTTTCTAAGGCTCATGAAATTAAATTTTCATGCCACTTTCATTTCTTAAAACATCAAAATATGATTGGTTGGGTTTAATATGGTATTTTATTTTCATTGTATATTAAAATATGTAAATATTCCTATTTATTTATATTTAAGTTTAATTGAGCAATAATAGGATGTCTACAACTGCTCCTTTTTGTGATGAGGTTTGTCAAAACCTTATTACAAAGATAAAAAAAAAAGAACCCATGTTTGCTTTGATTAGTTTATAAACTTATCTATTGGGCGCTTCTTGAGTTGACTGGCATGCATTTGGGTTTGAGTTGACATTTTTAATTGGTTTGGCGCTTCTTAAGCTTGCTCATTTCTTCTGCTGATGCTTCTTGAGCTAGCTCATTCTAGCATTGCATGAGAGCTGACTTGATTCAACCTAAATAATATATAGACAATACTCTTTCCAGCTCATTAGGTAATGTTATTATGGAAAAGTGATTATGAGGATGGTGCATTTTGAGCAAATGATCCTAAGGGATATGCGGTATAGCACTCCTACAAGTAAACAATTCTAATACTCAATTGGATAGCACTCCTATGAGTAAGCAATCCTAAATCTAGGAAATTGCTCATTCGAGTAAATGATCCTAATACCGTGTGGGATGGCGCTCCTACAAATAAGTGATCCTAAATCTAGGACAGTGTTCCTTCGAGCAAACATCCTAATGTGTGGCATGGCGCTCCTATGAAGAAACTGTCACTCGAAGACACATAGTAGCATATATTGAAAAAATGTAGAACAGTAAGCTAATTTGCACGAATAACACAGAGCAAACATGCCAGATTAACAAAGCATGGCACTCCATTTTCCTATTTGGTTGGACATGTCAAAAGAAAATCATACGCAAATCAAGAGGAGTTGGAAAGAGATCAATGGCGCTATGCTTATTGAGTTTTAGTAAATTTAATTTTGTGCTTCTTGTGATCTAGAGTTCAATCATTGATGTGTTTTTTAAATTAGGTTGATGGATACTTCCTGGTAGAATCCAAAGATGTGAAAATGTTCTTGATTTGTTAATAGAAGACCTATTAACACAATTTATACAAGTTTGGCAGAGCATCGGGCAAAAGTAACTAAAGTGATTTTCTTTAAAGGAAGTTCACCACGGGTTGACGCTTTTGGTAGATTAAAATTGTGAAAATTTGATAGTCTATGACAGAGGTCACTCGGACCGCAATCATTTCTATTTAAGTTGCACTTAATAAAAATTAGCGATGGAAATTATGGATGTGTCACGCCCCGAGGGTACCCTAGTAGTAATAAACAAGTTACAATTCAATATTATCACTAGATTACCTTCAGAGAATGACATGTTTTCAAAACAACAGGATCTTTTAAGTTGCTTGATAAGAAATAACAAATATATGAGAGAAATGATTTAGTGAATAACCATTACAAACTATTACAAACCATATATCTCCATTGAAGTATACAACTAAATAATCTACTCTAATAGTACATAACCATCAAACTAAAATAGATCTGTAGACTTCTAGCTTCAAAGCCCTTACCGGAGCCATATTCCTGGATGTAACTAACCAGGGACGTAAAGTGAACCTGAAAAGACTGTAGGAGTATGAGCGAAACCACAGCTCAGTGAATAACCAGACATACCATACATCACACAAGTCATTAACAAATCATATGCAATGCAAGCACTCAACCATATGCACAGATACAAGTTTGGATGATCTAGAATCCAAACAGGAAAAAGATTTACGCCCTCTTTTTAATGGGTTGAAGAACCAGCATCAATGACCCACCTGCCCAGGAGAGACTAAGTACACAGGAGAATCAACGATTTTCGTTTTAATGTTATCACTTTGAATATAGTGGCTTGCACAAACCATCTCCTGCAATCCCCTTAGAAACTCCCTAAGTATTAATCATTTCAAAGCGATTCTACGGGCGACGTTCTTCGGTGCCTTTTAGTTCCTCATAGGACCGCCAGACCAAAGAGAACCTTGGAAGACTCACACATTGGATCAACCAAGCAAAAACAGAGATCCGAAATATTAATACGTAGCAGGCTGTCACAACCATATATGCAATAATGCAATTCGTGCAATGCATGTTCATATTTTTTGTTAAGTCCATATTCTTAATCAATTCGGGGTGACCATACATTACACACAATCATCATTATATTACTGCACAACACCAACCATTGCGTTATCGCTTGTATAAAGATATTTTAACAATCATACAATCAGATCATACAACTTTCAACATTCATTTGATTATCTTGCATTACATATTCGACTATTTACAATCACAACCAGTACAATATGACTGAATTACTCACCTGCTCATACCGACTAGTCGTAGTATCCACTGGTAGATCTTCTAATGAGTCAAATTCACCTATTTAAAACAAATATTCATAATACAATCTAGCTAAATTCCTATGTGCTTTGTGTCCTAGACTCGATATTAATACTTAGTATCGTCTTGTTTTTCCTATTTATCTCACATAATTGTTTGGTTATTTTTAGAAGTCATATTACTCAGAAATTAACTTATTTCAATTTCCATTCTTATATATTTTATTGTTAACAAACATTTGACTAATATACTTTAATTAACACTAAATATTTTCTTAATTCTAGGGTTTCAAAAGTTAATAGATATTAATTCTAAATAGACTTAAATACTTGATTATAATTACTATCTAATACATATTTATATAACATATATATACATACTTAGTAGATATATATATATATATATATAATATTCGGTTTAGGTCAGAAAACTTTCGTTGGAGAAATTTTAACTGTAAGCCGGCTCAAGGCCGCCGGCCTAAATCTCCAGGTGCCGGTGTAAATCATTTTGAAGAGAAAAATTTCATATGAAAGCACCGGTGTTGAAAGCGCCAGCTTTCAACGTACGCCGGCCCTACACCCGGCGTAGATCTCCAGGTAGCCGGCTTACGTTGATGTTTTACGTGAAAATTATTTTACGTAGCCTCTGTTTGAGTGTAAGCCCCTTAAGCCGCCGGCCTATCCATGTAAGCCGCCGGCGTACAGCGTTTACACTGCCGGCCTTGAGGCAGCGTTGCACTGTTCATCATCTTCCTCCTCGGTTCGATTCTTTTTCTTTGATTTTTACACGTTAAAAACTTACTTAAACTACTTCTAAGAGTTTATATATCATATATAAGGATATATCAACTTTTAACACGTTTAAAACATAAATACATAGTTTCGATTCTTTGAAACTAAGCTAGGGTTTTGAAATTTTACCTCGTTGGAGCTCGTTGAGTGCAATCCGAAGCTTGTTTTGTGTTTAATAAGTTCCTAAGATGATTATAAGTCAGTTACAAATCATATTCGAACGAAAATCCTTTAAATCATGTCAACTTACCTTTGAGCTCGTTTTGAGGTTTTTGGCTTTGTTTTTCCTTTGATCCGAGTTTATGTTTTATGATCGTTTGTTCTTTGTTTTTAGTTTGATTTGGTGGTTGTTTTGGAGTATTTTCGGACTGGAAGATGCTGAGGATTTATAGCATTTGTTTGTTCTTCATTAATGGCTTTAAATACATATATATATATATAGAAGGGAAAGGAAAATGAAACTGCGGTTGTTCTCCTTCGTTTTTCTCTGAATTTCTCTTCATTAATCTGTTATTTTCACTGCATTAAATGTTGGGTTGAGGTGGCATTCCATGATTTGTCCTTGAGTTGCTTTTGTTGAAATTTTGGATGCATTATTGAGCAAAAATCCGGCTCTTCTTCTTCTCCTTCAACTTGCACCAAACTCAGCCGCATTTCCCACCGAAAAACAGCAGCCCAAGTATATATATATATTAGTTTATTTATTTAGTTCAATTTTGAGTTAATTGTACGGGTTATACGGGTATAGATTAGTTTATTTTGAAGTTTTTGTACAAATATGCTTATAATTTATACAAAATACTTTAGATTTCAAATAATACAATTTAGGTTATATATATTACGTAGTTAATTAGTGTATAATTATTATCTCGCGTTTGAGTTTTTTAAGCTCATTGGGTCAATTTTGTTTCAGGCTCGATAGCTTAAGAATACTCAGTTTAGAACAAAGCGTGATCCGATTTTTTATTTGAAGTTTAGATTTGAGTTATTCATCAATTTATATTTTCGTGGTGTATTTAAACTCTTAACGGTTCATTTTTGGATCATCGTTTTCTATTTAGGAGCATAAATAATCATTTATGCAGTATTGAGCTTAATACAGAAACTGAACTGTATTTATATCTTTAGTTTTGATACTAAACATAAATTCTTATTAGTAGCTTTTAATTTTAACTAGAAATCTCGAAATTAGGGTTTAAATCTAAGTATAAACTCATTACTACTCGTTATTCTAGTCTTGAATCATTATCGAGCTCAAAAACAATCATTTAATCTTTATAATCATATTTTCTATTTAAATCTATTTATATACTAGGTTTCGGGTCTAGATTTTAGATCATATCTTGAATTAGTTATTCAAGATACAAAATCTCATTTTTAATATTAACTCGGGTTACAGAATTTCTTTATCCAAACTCTAAATATTATTCCATTATTAGACTTCAATTAGAATCTAATTCTATTATCTAGTTTATACCATCTATTATCATAGGTTGATGAAGTTTCTTTTCCTTAGTAAATACTACATATATGTCTGGAATTTGCATGTTAGAAGACCCTTGTTTTCTATGTGTATAAATATGAAAGCTTTTGTTTTCATGAAACACATTGTTGCATCTGATAGTTGATAAAAAAGAATGCACAAGAAACAGTAGTGGTTGCAACATCTTTAGCAAAAAGCATAAGATGCATAAGGTTTCTTGAAATTCCTACTGATGGGGGTTACACCACTGAGTTTATTGTAACGTAGCTCAACTTTGATTATTGAGCTTGGCTTTCCAAATTTTTGTGTGATATGGCCAGCAGGTTGGCTGTTGAAAAGATAAAGAGGAGTAAGATCTCTCAAATTTCCGAATGACAAGAGATTATAATACTGATATTATTACAAGTACAATTGGTTATTGCAACGAAAAAGTGTAAAGTTGCTCAAATTGCCAAAGGATAAGGAAGTAGCAGTAGTATGGTTATTCTTTGATATGGTCATATGTTTGAGATAGATTAACATTTTTAGCTCAAAAGGAATATCGCGATTTAATTGTCTGATTGATTGCAAGCAACGTATAGAACTTCAAGGGTTAGGAGTAGGTATATCTTAGTGGTATATTCTTAGAGAAGCTTTTTGAATATGTCAAGATAAGTGAGTTTTGTTAATTTTCTGATTTCATTAGAAATATCTAAGTCAAGTTAAGGAGAGAAGAAAATTGGAACCCACCTAGTGTACCTTTTAAGTTCAATATGGCTAGATCAGTGCTGGTCATGGTCCTAGTTTTGTTATATACCTTTCCAACTAAAGTGAATGAAACTACTATACAAATTATTCATTTGACAATTCAACTTTTGGTGGGACACTCGGTTTTAGAAAGAATTGTTAATTTTGTTTGTTGGCAAAAAGACTTGGGTCAACCAAAGCAAGTTGGCAGAGGTCTAGCGATTTTCTAATCCATTGGTTAGGTTTGAAGTAGATAGCTCCTTGACATGATGTTAAAAACACTTGTGGCCATTCTTACAGAATTTTGAATGTTATAGAAAACTACGAACCATTTCATGGTGCACTTGATAGAAAATCAACTCATACTCAATTGATTTGTGTTTCCGAAGACCTTAGAAGAAGACCCAGAAAAATGATGGTTAATTAGGTCAAAAGAACAGTATGTGTTAAACACGTGTATAGATAAGGCAAGCATTAATTGATTTCTTTTTCCATCTCTTTGTTTTTAACTCATTTGATTCTCTGCATGGGGTTAGGATTGCCGTCCATTGCTTATCCAAGCAATTTATTAGCTTAGGTTGAATATATGATAAAACCCAAGCAAAGCCCCTTTGTTATTTATGAGTTACGAAATGCATTTATGGTGGAATTATTTCGAATGTATGGTGTAAAAATGTGGAAGTTATATAGCTATATAATACTTCTCTGGTTGCCACGAGTATTGTGGATACTTGGGGGATAGATAGTAGTTCCAGGTGATACCACTGTGCAAAATCAAAGAAATAGCAATGCATCCTTCCAAGGGAGTCCACAAAAAACACGAAAATAGGGGGAATTGTTTTCAGCTCATTCGATTCGTTACGTGGGGGTAGGATTGCAGTCCTTTGCTTATCCAGACAATTTAATATATGATTAGACCCAATCAACCTTTGTTATTTAGCAGTTATGAACATGCACTCGTGGTACAATTCTTTCAACTGTATAGTGTAAATGGTATAGTAATATAGCTGGATAATGATTTTCTGATTACTAGATTCTCTGTACTAACTTTGATTTCGTCTTTTCTTAAACATCTGATGAAATTTTGAAGGTTTATTACAATAGTGTTATAAGTCCCGACCATATTTATTGTACCATTAATCTCAATAAAATATGGAATAATGTCACAAATAATACTCGAATTTTGGTGCAATATAAAATTATGTATTTGAATTTTGAAATTATTGAATTTAGTTTCTAAAAGAATTTCATTTGGTACTAAATTAATTAATTTTAAACTTTAAGTACTAATTATATATTTTGTTAAAATTTAAGTATTATTTGTAAAATTAACCAATAAAATATTAGCTAAGAATATACACGCTCAGCAGCTATGAAACAATTAAATGTAAAATTATATAATGAAAACTACGGATGTTCAAAAATTACGGAACATCCAAAAATGATGCTTCCGCATCACGTATGAAAAATAAAGAAAAAAGGTCTCAATGATTTAGTGAAAAATAAAAACACTTAAGCATATACTTACTTGTTATGCCTCCTTTTTCCACATTTCTATTCTTTTCCTTGTTTGTTTAGCTTAGCTTTACTCTCATAATTTTACTTTATTGAGGAAATCGCAAGTCATGGCTGTATTATTGCTCACATGGCGATGTTCACGTGTCCCTCTTATAACTGTAAAACCTATTCCCTCTCTCTCTCTCTCTCTATATATTATATATAATTAGAATTTGCGCTTCTAAAAAGAAAAAAAAAAGTAAATAATATTTAAATAATTAACAGATTTATTAACAATATAGATCATAAAGAGGAAAAGGGTAAAAAAGTAGAAAATTCTAAAAACAAACAAAATGGAAAAAAAAGCATAAATAATAATGAAATTAACATAATGACACAAACATTAATAGTGGATAGCCTTCTGGCATGAGGGAGGTTATTGAGGATATAAGCGAAGTTATTTCAAGAATATGAGTGTGATTAATTTAGAAGATAGTTATAAATTTGAGAGAGCAAATAAGTGGGGTTTTTTTGGCCGATAAAATAAGTGGGTTTAATTGAGAAGATATGTACATACGGCTTGGAGAGGAAATCATAACAAATGAAACCTCCCACATGTTCAATCAATAAGTACCTTAATAATGGAAATGAGATAAAAATATATATATATATATGTATATATATTTCAATTGTGTGTTTTTATAATCTCGGTGCAGACCCTTTATTTTTGAAAAAAAAAATGGCATTTCCATTTCCGAAACGGCTCGCGTAATGTGTCTTCATTTTTCTTAAACAACAACAACAAAAACATGAAACAAATATATTGCTTGAAGAAATTGTATGATTATCAACCTGTTTAAATAAAAATTATACAAATACAATTATATAAAATTAATTACTAAAATAGAAACGAAATATCGCATCTTTAAGATGCAATTCTGTTATTAACACATGTGTCTCATACTCACATGTTAATAGATGAATCACATTTTAGAAATATAATTTACTAAAGTTCTGCATAATCATAATGAGTACTGCTGATGGTGAAATATAGTCCAAGGCCCACTCGATCTTTTGGGGCCCATGGATTCTTAATCTCAATAGCCCATGGAAGCATTAGTTGGGTTCATCTAAATCCCGAAGGTGTCAAAAACGAGGAGACCGTAGACCTGATCTCGAGTCCACACCCCAAGGCTCCACAACTACGTCACGAAGCCGTTGGGACGATCAGCTCGCCATCGATTTAGCTCGGCCTTGTTCTCCTCATCTTCCTCCATTGCACCACACTCTAGTCACATCTTGTGATCGGGAGGACATCAACAGCTCAGTAGTGCACCACAACGCATCTCCATTCCCCGTACAAGGCCTTATATTAGGTGTTCTGGTATGATCTTAAAACCCTATAAAAGGCCTCTTACCTTCCTGGCAATGGGACAAGAACACATTAGGAACAATAATAGGACATGAAAACAAACATATAGTACATACAAAAAAACACCTTATCTGACATTTTGTTTGCATACACCTTATCTTCACCCACAGATTAACTTGAGCGTCGGAGTGGCCGCACTAAGCAACCCCAGCGTCCCTCTAATATGTCTTTTAATGTTTCCAAGAGCATTCTTTACTAGCCCAGACTTGGCTCATGCAACATATTGACACCGTTTGTGGGAAACTAACCTTTAAACACAGCTAAACACTCTCTTATTACCACCTCTTTCCAAAAAACCTTAGCTAAAACCTTAGCCGATAGAGTCACCCTCTCATAATGCTCAAGCCACTATGGAGCAAGAATCAAAGTGATTCTGCTCCTTTACCACATACTTCCCACGCTATTGATGGTGAAACCTCCGAAATGTTGTATTACGGCCCAAACGTTGCCACTGATGTTGGCCTTATAGACGAGGGTCGAATTTTGGAGCTGGAACATCTATGCCGACATTTAGTACACCAGAACATAGAAAACAAATGATTGAATACTCTCCTACAAGCAAAGATAATAGAGTTAAAAGGGCTGAAGGATTTACACCTAGAAGAGCACACTCTAGGTGTGCAGGAATGTTTCGCCAATCCAATCATCGCTCAGACGAAGGGAGGAGCCGCCCAAACGCAACCGTAAGGGTGTTGCAGGCTCCCCCAGGGCGAGAACCTTTGCCAAAGAATGATTTCACATACTTGGGCCATCTCAAGGCCCTCGTCGGGGGGCCCATGCTTTGTGTAGCCCTACGATAGCAGCAAATAATGCATCACGGGTATGCATTGCCTTACGGCAGTTAGTCCGTGCTAATGCTTGTTACCCGGTCGACTTTCATCAAACCAATAGGGAAAGGATGACGAATCCCTACCCAATTTGGGTCCACGATAGGGATGCCCCCACTCCTATCCCGAAGGAGACGTAGCTCAGTTCCAACAAAGAGTGCGCACTGGAGGAAATACACGACATGATGAGGAGATTATCCACCATTAAAGAGAGCTTCGAGGGTAAGCTTATAGTGAAAGAATCGTTAGATAGGCCACCCATCATGCTCGAAATCCAGTTCGGAGTGTTAGCGAGGCTCCTTACTCTAGAATCATACGATGGAACGATAGACCTAGAAGACCACATTGTTCAATTCCAACCCATTATGGAGATACACAACTTTTCAGACGCTATCTAGTGCAAGACTTTTCCTACCACCTTTTAGGGGGCGGCCAAGATTTGGTTCAATAAGCTTAAACCAAACACACTGAGCTCATTTTCTTAACTCATCGACCTCTTTGTTTCACACTTTATGGTGAGCAAGCTGTTAGAAAAGAACTCCTCTTACCTCTACATGGTGCGACAAAAATCTAGTGAATCCCTACGCGATTACTTAGTGAGGTTCAACAAAGCATGTTTGGAGATCCCGAACCTTAACCAGGGGGTGGCATTAGAAGCCATCAAATAAGGGGTTCTCGTTGAAAGTCTATTTTTCGACTTACTTTCTAAATATCAACTTACCACACTTAAGCAAGTAAGGGAGAAGGCTTAGAAGTATATCCAACAAGAAGACATGAAAAATGCACAGAGAGAAGCCGAAAATCGCTTAGCTCAAGCTCGAATGACCAACAATATCTCTTAGGAAAGGAGCAAACCAAGAGATCCTCACAACTCCAACCGGGCTGACAAAAACCAAAGGATAAATAATGGCGACAAGTAAAGGCTCTTTCCCATGTATGATGAGTTCACCTCTCTCAACTATCGATGTGTTTCTTGAAAGAAGAAACCGAGGCCTCTTACTCCTATCACCTCCAATGAGAACAAGTCCACGACGAAAAGACTCCAAGGAATATTGCAAGTACCACCACGACTGCGAGCACGATACAAGAAATTGTTGGAAGCTCAAAAGTTCCATAGAAGATGCCATATGTCGGGGTTAGCTAAAATAATATGTAGATCACGACATAAAGTCGAAGCCCCGAGCCTAGAAGAGAAAAATTGATGAACCTGAGAAAATTCCAATTGCCTAAGATCACTCGAAACACCCTCGACCCTAGTGGTAATGTCATGGCAAAATCAACACCATCATAGGTAGGCCTACCACCTCGATGAGAGCCGAATTACCGCCTAGTACGTCTCAGTTGGTAATGAACGTGAAACCAAAGAGGTAAAGATCAACTCCACCATTTCATTTTTCAATGAGGATTATGAATGAAATTAAAACCCCTCACCAAGATGCCTTGGTTATCATTGCCTGTCTATCAAGGTAGAAGGTCAAAAGAATACCGATCGATATAGGAAGCAATGCGGACATACTATTTAATCAAGTATATGAGTAGATGAAGCATGAGCTAAAGTCGAAGTTAAGGCCATATGATCACAAGCTATATGGTTTTGACAACCGACCTATTAAACCTCGAGGCATCATCACTTTGCCTCGCGAGCTCAAAGAAGAGTCGCACAATGCTGAACATCAGATAGATTTCCTTATGGATAACTATTGGTTTCCCTAATATTGGGCAGGGGCAAGCAATCTATATTCGCCATGATCGTCTGCTAGCCACACCTTAAAGCCAAATTCCCCACCCCAACGAGCATAGACGTATGCCAAGGAGACTAGGAGCAGTCCCGATAGTTATACATTTGGGCCTTAAAGGGATATCATGTATAAACCATTGAAGCAGAACCTGGGCATAACCCCAAACAACGTAGTGAGTCCACCGAGCTTGGGGAAGAAGTCGCTCTCAATGACAAAAAAGCTTAACCCATTTAACCCTTAGGCCAAAGAGGGTTGGCCCCTGATGGGCTTAGCTGGCTTACTAACTAAAAAAAAGAAGATAAACTTAAAAGTGCTAAAAAAATAAAATAAATAAAAATAAAAAATTAAATCCGGAAAAAAAATATCAAAACAAATCTATTTTTTCTTTTCACGGTAACACTACACTACCAACATCAAGCAATAGAGGAAAGGACATAGACAGACACACCACATACTCCCACTAAAACCCTCTATCTTTTTTTTAAACCGTCCACCACCACAGTTTAATTTGCGATAGTGTTGCAGCTACCATCTAAGTTCTATTACTAGCCGTAGGAGTAGGGGTGTTTCATTGCGGAGTTAAGTTGTGAAACTCGAGTCGAATTCAAGAAATATCAATTTTCTCCTTGCAAGAATTGAGAAACGAACGACCAAAAAAGAAAACGGAGGAGAATCAACCTTGGGCAAGTCATCGACATTTCAGAAAATTTTGAAGCTCATAATTATGCATTATACATATATCACATTTTACTTTTGTGTATTTAAAATAAAAAATCGAATCATAAACTAACCTAACTAGAACCAATATGATTTCATTCAAAAAAAAAAATTCAAGCCAAACCAAAATTACAATTAATCTAAATGAAGAAACCAAATGGAATAAAAAAAAATTAAGTCATATTATGTAAAGTGTGCATATATATATATATATATATATTCTTCTATAAAATAATATGTAAAATTATTTTTAGTATATTATCTAAATGTAATGACGAACCATAGTAAGAGGGCCAATCCATTTAACTCACGGGCTAAAGAAGACTAGGCTAAAGCCAAGAAATGGTGGCCCGTTTAATAAATGTGCTAAGATTTTTTGGCCCATTTAGCTTGTGGGCCAAAGCGAGCTGGCCTAGCCCGGCCTATTTAGCCTATTTGCCTAGCTCTAACTATCAATGACCTTAAAAGGTTTGTAGAGATTGAATTGACTCTTAGAAACTTTAGATTATTAATTGTACAAATTAATAAAATCCAAATACTAAATATATGATATTTATTATTTACCCTAGATTTTTATCTCATTGAGGAAGTTGCAACTTGCAGGTCACAGTTATGTTGTTACTCATATGGCCAATTGGCCATATCTGTTTTCATGTACCCTGATTGTAACTATAATACCTAGTCCATTTATATGAAATTATGGCACATTTGGTATGTTGGAATGGATTTGGAATGCAGTCACAATTCCAGATTCTATTCCTTTTCCCATCTTTTGAGCTTGAATTTTCATTTCCAATTCAATTTCCTTTAACTCAATTTACATCAAACCATAAACTGTTTAACATAAGCCCTTAACTAAAAATTAAAAGAAATTTCTAAATTATAAAAAAAAAATTAGAGTCACCACACGATTGAAATAAAAAAAAAATCAAATTAGGATCAATGAGTAGGTTGATCCTAATTTAGCTATCGGTCTGCAAGAAATTATTTTCTAAAACAATAATCGGAAACTAAAGAAGTCAAGAGCTAACTTATTAAAACCTAAATGGTTACCACCTTTAACTTACCAATTAAAATTTGTTTCCTATAATACTCCTATGTACGTTTATAAGTGATAAATGTAATATATTTACACAATATCTACTTTCCTTATATTTACAAAATATAAGGAAAGTCAGGTATATCAAATCTTACCAAAAAAAAAAAAGGCAATTCAACATTAATATATAACAAATTAGGAATCTACATTTACATCATGTTCACAAAAATAGACTTTTCCTTTTTTGTCCCTGTTAGGTGCTTACATACCCATTATTTGGGATAATACAATATGTGGTTCTTTAAGATTGATGAAAACTTTAGTTTGTTCATTAATTTTACAAACTTGAAATCTCATCACTTTAAGTTTATTAAATTTTAATATTCATGATGAATTCCAAATGTATCAAATTAAATTTTAGTAATTTATGAAAATGAATTTTTTGTAGGTGAAAAAATTTTTGAACAAGAACATAGAATCTCATTTCATGGCAAGCACATCAATTAAATCTACATGATACCGCTAATTCAATCAACAAGAGATAGCAATATTACTTTTCAATAAGACGAACTCATATGATTGCCTTCAAATTTCCTGTAAAGGTGAAATCGAATATTTACCAAGATCAAAGTTTTTGAAATATATCAAATCAAAATCATCACTATATATCACATATTTATTCAAAAATTTCATATTAACCATTAGAACAGGTTATCAACACATATACCATGGCAAAAATTCATATATATATATATATATAAATATATAGTTCTTTGTATCATATGTTCATGAAATCATTGTGAATCAAATATTAATACATAAATCATGGTGAATCAAATATTTACAAAGATCCTCTTTTTCAATCATGTTAACTACAAATTTGATCAAGTCATACATTGAACATCATGGTTTTTTTCAAAAAATTCATGCTACCACGATGAAAATTACATATGCAAAACATCAAAAAAAAATATTTTGGTAAAAGTCAAATTTAACGCATCAACATACCATGATTAAAATCATGTAATAAAAGAATCGTATTATCATCATATCAAATATTCAACAGAACACATTATACATCATAGCGAATATCAAATACTTGTAAATCAACATATACATAAAGGGATTTGATTACAAATTTTATAGGATATAAGCCTGAGAAATTCATTCTAGGAACGATATTATATAACAATTTTTATAAATTTGTAAAACAAATATTAATTAATTATGCATGTTTTATGTTTTTAAGATAAACATACTATTATATATACACAATTGTTCCAACAGATTTTTTATTATTATAATTATAATATCAATATTATTTGCTAACTATAATTTTATTAACATTATAATTGTAATAATAAATAATAGTTAAAAAAAAAAAGGAAGGAAACAAACTTAGAGAACTGCGGATGCATGAAACAGGCAGTCAGATTGGAGTTGAGGCGCCGGCTTTGGGTCGGGTCAGTCGGATCCGACTTGGAGGGGACGACTGGCGGAAATTGTTCCGCTGTTACTGGCGGCACTTGTGGCATGGGGGCGTGTTAGACCGAGGCGCAAGGTGACGTTGAGCACTCCAATGGCTTCAGCTATTCTCAGAAGCTGCGGTAGGCGGCAATTCTAAGGCCCACGACGGCAGTCCACAAGGCGGTGGATGTCGGGGCGATTCTGGCCTCCTTGGCATGAATTAAAACCACGATTCACAAACATACAATCTCAGAAAGCGTCCATTATCAAGAAACTAACCGTTAAAATTCGAAACCTTGACTTTTTATTACGAATACAAATTAGGGAAATTGAGGAAAATTAGCTCCAAACCTTGCAGATTGAGGATGCTAACGTCCTTTTTGTACTTGCTAGGGCTCTAAAACTTGGAAAGGGTTAATTTGATACAAATCGGATCTAGGGTTTATTAAGTCTATTTTTAGCACAAATCTGGGGATTTCCTAATTTTAAAGATTACTTTCTCATAAACTAGATATTTACACCTTAGAGTTCATTTGGAAGCTTCCTTTATCTTTCAATTAACTTAAAATTTGCAAATTTGTATCAAATCTTGATAATCTAACAAATTGACTTTTCTCAATTTTTTCTCTTCAATTTAACCTAGTAAAACCCTAAATTAATTCACAAGTTTGGTGTCATAAGAATGTATTTCGTGCCTACTTTACAATTTCATCATTAATTTTGTGAAATTGGGAGCTAAATTGGCCAAAAATGGCCTCAAAATAGCTCCATCGGGCGGGTTTAAGCTGCTGGAGGTTGAAGAAGAAAAATTGCTGATTTCAACAGTCTTCTACTGTTTCTAAAATGAAACCTCCTCCTTGTGTGTGCATTTGTCTTACCAAGAAGCCATTTGGCTTTTCTCTTGTTAAGGTGTGCACACAAAAAATATATTTAAAGCTTATAATTTAGGTTTATTCAAATTAATAATTTAATCAAATGAATCTCAAATTAAATATACGTGATAAAAATCATATTATATTAAACCTGTATAATTTTCTAAAGCTCATGAAATTAAATTTTTATGTCACTTTCATTTCTAAAAATATCAAAATATGATTGTTTGAGTTTAATATGGTATTTTATTTTCATAATATATTAAAATGTATAAATATTCCTATTTATTTATATTTAAGTTTAATTGAGCAATAATATGGTGTTTACAACTTCTCTTCTTTGTAGCAACGTTTGTCAAAACCTTATTAAGATAAAAAGAGACCCATTTTGCTTTGATTAGTTTATAAACTTATCAGTTGGGCACTTCTTGAGTTGGCTGGCATGCATTTGGGTTTGAGTTGACATTTTAATTGGTTTGGCGCTTCTTAACCTTGTTCATTTCTTCTGTTGACGCTTCTTGAGCTAGCTCATTCTAGCATTGCATGAGAGCTGACTTGTTCAACCTAAAATGAGATATAGATAACACTCTTTCGAGCTCATTAGATAATGTTATTATAGAAAAGTGATTATGAAGATGGTGCATTTTGAGCAAATGATCCTAAAGGATATGTCAGATAGCACTCCTATGAGCAAACAATCCTAATACTCAATTGGATAGCAAACCTATGAGGAAGCGATCTTAGATCTAGGAAATTGCTCCTTCGAGCAAATGATCATAATACCGTGTGGGATGGTGCTCCTACAAATAAGTGATCCTAAATCTAGGACAATGCTTCTTCGAGCAAACATCCTAATGTGTGGCATGGCTCTCCTATGAAGAAGCTGTCACTCAAAGACACATAGTAGCATATATTGAAAAAATGTAGAACAGTAGCATAATTTGCACGAATAGCATAGAGCAAACATGCCAGATTAACAAAGCATGGCACTCCATTTTCCTATTTGGTTGGACATGTCAAAAGAAAATCATACGCAAATCAAGAGGAGTTGGAAAGAGATTAATGGCACTACCTTTATTGAGTTTTAGTAAATTTAATTTTGTGCTTCTTGTGATCTAGAGTTCAATCATTGACGTGTTTTTTAAATTAGGTGATGGATGCTTCCTGATAGAATCCAAAGATGTGAAAATGTTCTTGATTTGTTAATAGAACACCTATTAACACAATTTAGACAAGTTTGGCAGAGCATGGGGCAAAAGTAACTAAAGTGATTCTCTTTAAAGGAAGTACACCATGGGTTGACGCTTTTGGTAGATTAAAATTGTGAAAATTTGATGGTCTATGACAGAGGTCACTTGGACCGCAACCATTTCTATTTAAGTTGCACTTAATAAAAATTAGCAAACAATATACAAGTTCTTCAGGTATAAAATAATTACATATAAAGTTATCGATGGAAATTATGGATGCTTGATAATACTTGTCTGATTAATCTAATTTTCTCAATTAAACAATTTTCAGAATTTATTGAGAGCATATTCAAATATCTCATAAACTTGCAATCTTTCTATACAAATTTTATTCCTTACATAACGCATAAGTATGTATAGATAAAACTGTGATATGCTTGTCAGTCATATTGCTTACTTCACGGTATCTTTTATCAGCAATATTTCTATACAAATTTTGTTTGGCAGTAGTTGAGTTTATTAGCCAATATATATATATATATATTTATTTATCATAGGCTGATGAAGTTTCTTTTCCTTAGTAAATACTGCATATATGTCTGGAATTTGCATGTTAGAAGACCCTTGTTTTCTATGTGTATAAATCTGAAAGCTTTTATTTTTATGAAACACATTGTTGCATCTGATAGTTGATCAAAAAGAATGCACAAGAAATAGTAGTGGTTGCAACATCTTTAGCAAAAAGCAAATAAGATGCATAAGGATTCTTGAAATTCCTACTGATGGGGGTTACACCAGTGAGTTTATTGTCACGTAACTCAACTTTGATTATTGAGCTTGGCTTTCCAAATTTTTGTGCGATATGGCCAGCAGGTTGGCTGTTGAAAAGATAAAGAGGAGTAAGATCTCTCAAATTTCCTAATGACGAGAGATTATATTACTGATATTATTACAAGTACAATTGGTTATTGCAATGAAAAAGTGTAAAGTTGCTCAAATTGCCAAAGGATAAGGAAGTAGCACTAATATGGTTATTCTTTGATATGGTCATGTGTTTGAGATCGATTAAATTTTTTAGCTCAAAAAGAATATTGCGATTTAATTGTCTAATTGATTGCAAGCAACGTATGGAACTTCAAGGTTTAGGAGTAGGTATATCTTAGTGGTATATTCTTAGAGAACCTTTTTAAATATGTCAAGATAAGTGAGTTTTGTTAGTTTTCTGATTTCATTAGAAATATCTAAGTCAAGTTAAGAAGAGTAGAAAATTGGAACCCACCAAGCGTACCTTTTAAGTTCAATATGGCTAAATCAGTGCTGGCCATTGTCCTAAGTTTGTTATATACCTTTCCAACTAATGTGAATGAAACTACTATACAAATTATTCATTTGACGATTCAACATCTGGTGGGACACTCGGTTTTAGAAAGAGTTGTTAATTTTGTTTGGTGGCAAAAAGACTTGGGTCAACCAAAGCAAGTTGGCGGAGGACTAGCGATTTTCTAACCCATTGGTTGGGTTTGAAGTAGATAGCTCCTTGACATGATGTTGAATGTTATAGAAAACTACGAACCATTTCATGGTGCACTTGATAGAAAATCAACTCACACTCAATTGATTCGTGTTTCCGAAGACCTTAGAAGAAGACCTAGAAAAATGATGATTAGTTAGGTCAACATTACAGTATGTGTTAAACACGTGTATAGATAAGGCAAGCATTAATTGATTTCTTTTTCCATCTCTTTGTTTTTAACTCATTTGACTCTCTGCATGGGGTTAGGATTGCCGTCCATTGCTTATCCAAGCAATTTATTAGGTTAGGTTGAATATATGATTAAACCCAAGCAAAGCTCCTTTGTTATTTACGAGTTACGAAATGCATTTATGGTGGAATATTTCGATTTTATGGTGTAAAAATGTGGAAGTTATATAGCTATATAATACTTCTCTGGTCGATCTGATTCTCTGTATTGCCTTTGATTCCATTCAATCTTGAGCATTTGCGAAATGTATTGAGAGAAAATCAATATTTTGAGGGCATGGCTGTATTCATCTTGTGTTTATCTCACACACTTGCAATATTTCTGCACAAATTTTAATAATACTAGAGAAACATGGTCGAGAGAAAAAGAGGGATCTGGGATTTCTATACTTTGAGAACTGCAGCGAAAAGAGGGAGCAAAGAAAAATTTTATATCTCATTCTGAGAGCTCTGTTTCACTTTCCTAAATCACATATACTCATCAAAACCTTTGTCAATTTGTCATTCTAAATTCCCAAAGTAACAATGTGTCTGTTCATGATAATTTGTTGGCTAAGCAAAGTCAGGAGAAAGAAATAGCTAGTGCTTGTCAACCTGAATTCTTTTAATGTTGTTAATGCAAACGAAGCAACCTGCGATCCATTTTAGAGACTTTAGTGACAATGATAATTCAACTAATTGCATGGTTGCCACGAGTATTGTGGATACTTGGGGGATAGAAAGTAGTTCCAGGTGATATCATCCTTCCAAGGGAGTCCACAAAAAACACGAAAATAGGGGGAATTGTTTTCAGCTCATTCGATTCGTTACGTGGGAGTAGGATTGCAGTCCTTTGCTTATCCAAACAATTTAATATATGATTAAACCCAATCAACCTTTGTTATTTAAGAGTTATGAACATGCACTCGTGGTACAATTCTTTCAACTGTTTAGTGTAAATGGTATAGTAATATTGCTGGATAATGATTTTCTGATTACTAGATTCTCTGTACTAACTTTGATTTCGTCTTTTCTTAAACATCTGATGAAATTTTGAAGGTTTATTACAATGGTGTTATAAGTCTCGACCATATTTATTGTACCGTTACTCTCAATAAAATATGGAATAATATCACAAATAATACTCGAATTTTAGCACAATATAAAATTATGTATTTGAATTTTGAAATTATTGAATTTAGTTTCTAAAAGAATTTCATTAGGTACTAAATTAATTAATTATAAACTTTAAGTACTAATTACATATTTTGTTAAAATTTAGGTATTATTCGTAACATTTTAACCTATAAAATATTAGCTAAGAATATACACGCTCAGCAGCTATGAAACAATTAAATGTAAAATTATATAATGAAAACTACGGATGTTCGAAAATTACGGAACATCCAAAAATGATGCTTCCGCATCACGTATGAAAAATAAAGAAAAAAGGTCTCAATGATTTAGTGAAAAATAAAAACACTTAAGCATATATTTACTTGTTATGCCTCCTTTTTCCACATTTCTATTCTTTTCCTTGTTTGTTTAGCTTAGCTTTACTCTCATAATTTTACTTTATTGAGGAAATCGCAAGTCATGGCTGTATTATTACTCACATGGCGATGTTCACGTGTCCCTCTTATATAGATATGAAATGTCCACCCGCCTATATATATATATATATATATATATATATATTTTGGAAAACGATATGAAATGTCCACCCGCCTATATATAGATCAAAATAACTTAAAATTTGCAAATTTGTATCAAATCTTGATGATCTAACAAATTGACTTTTCTCAATTTTTCCTTTTCAATTTAACCTAATAGAACCTTAAATTAATTCACAAGTTTGGTGTCATAAGAAAGTATTTCATGCCTACTTTATAATTTCATCATTAATTTTGTGAAATTGGGAAGCTAAATTGGCCAAAAATGGCCTCAAAGTAGCTCCATCGAGCAGGTTTAAGCTGCTGGACATTGAAGAAGAAAATTTGTTGACATCACCACAGTCTTCAACTATTTCTAAAATGAAACCTCCTCCTTGTGTGTGCATTTGTCTTACCAAGAAGCCATTTTGCTTTTCTCTTGTCAATGTGTGCACACAAAAAATGTATTTAAAGCTTATAATTTAGGTTTATTTAAATTAATAATTTAATCAAATGAATCTAAAATTAATTTTGTATGATAAAAATCATATTTTATTGAACTTGTATAATTTTCTAAGGCTCATGAAATTAAATTTTCATGCCACTTTCATTTCTTAAAACATCAAAATATGATTGTTTGGGTTTAATATGGTATTTTATTTTCATCGTATATTAAAATATGTAAATATTCCTATTTATTTATATTTAAGTTTAATTGAGCAATAATAGGATGTCTACAACTGCTCCTTTTTGTGATGAGGTTTGTCAAAACCTGATCACAAAGATTAAAAATAAAAAAAACCCATGTTTGCTTTGATTAGTTTATAAACTTATCTATTGGGCGCTTCTTGAGTTGGCTGGCATGCATTTGGGTTTGAGTTGACATTTTAATTGGTTTGGCGCTTCTTAAGCTTGCTCATTTCTTCTACTGATGCTTCTTAAGCTAGCTCATTCTAGCATTGCATGAGAGCTGACTTGATTCAACCTAAAATGAGATATAGACAATACTCTTTCAAGCTCATTAGGTAATGTTATTATAGAAAAGTGATTATGAGGACGGTGCATTTTGAGCAAATGATCCTAAGGGATATGCCGTATAGCACTCCTACAAGTAAACAATTCTAATACTCAATAATTGGATAGCACACCAATGAGTAAGCAATCCTAAATCTAGGAAATTGCTCCTTCGAGCAAATGATGCTAATACCGTGTGGGATGACACTCCTACAAATAAGTGATCCTAAATCTAGGACAGTGTTCCTTCGAGCAAACATCCTAATGTGTGGCATGGCGCTCCTATGAAGAAGCTATCACTTGAAGACACATAGTAGCATATATTGAAAAAATGTAGAATAGTAGGCAAATTTGCACGAATAGCACAGAGCAAACATGCCAGATTAACAAAGCATGGCACTCCATTTTCCTATTTGGTTGGACATGTCAAAAGAAAATCAGACGCAAATCAAGAGGAGTTGGAAAGAGATCAATGGCGCTATGCTTATTGAGTTTTAGTAAATTTAATTTTGTGCTTCTTGTGATCTAGAGTTCAATCATTCATGTGTTTTTTAAATTAGGTTGATGGATACTTCCTAGTAGAATCCAAAGATGTGAAAATGTTCTTGATTTGTTAATAGAACACCTATTAACACAATTTATACAAGTTTGGCAGAGCATGGGGCAAAAGTAACTAAAGTGATTCTCTTTAAAGGAAGTTCACCATAGGTTGACGCTTTTGGTAGATTAAAATTGTGAAAATTTGATAGTCTATGACAGAGGTCACTTGGACCGCAACCATTTCTATTTAAGTTGCACTTAATAAAAATTAGCGAACAATATACAAGTTCTTCATGTATAAAATAGTTACATATAAAGTTATCGATGGAAATTATGGATGCTTGATAATACTTGTCTGTTTAATCTAATTTTCTCAATTAAACAATTTGCAGAATTTATTGAGAGCATATTCAATTATCTCATAAACTTGCAATCTTTCTATACAGATTTTATTCCTTACATAACGTGTAAGTATGTATAGATAAAACTGTGATATGCTTGTCAGTCATATTGCTTACTTCACGGTATCTTTTATCAGCAATATTTCTATACAAATTTTGTTTGGCAGTCCTTGATTTTATTAGCCAATATATATATATATATATATATATATATTTATTTATCATAGGCTGATGAAGTTTCTTTTCCTTAGTAAATACTACATATATGTCTAGAATTTGCATGTTAGAAGACCCTTGTTTTCTATGTGTATAAATATGAAAGCTTTTGTTTTCATGAAACACATTGTTGCATCTGATAGTTGATCAAAAAGAATGCACAAGAAACAGAGTGGTTGCAACATCTTTAGCAAAAAGCGTATAAGATGCATAAGGTTTCTTGAAATTCCTACTAATGGGGGTTACACCAGTGAGTTTATTGTCACTTAGCTCAACTTTGATTATTGAGCTTGGCTTTCCAAATTTTTGTGCGATATGGCCAGCAGGTTGGCTGTTGAAAAGATAAAGAGGAGTAAAATCTCTCAAATTTCCTAATGACGAGAGATTAATTTCCTGATATTATTACAAGTACAATTCGTTATTGCAACGAAAAAGTGTAAAGTTGCTCAAATTGCCAAAGGATAAGGAAGTAGCGCTAGTATGGTTATTCTTTGATATGGTCATAAGTTTGAGATCGATTAACTTTTTTAGCTCAAAAGGAATATTGCGATTTAATTGTCTAATTGATTGCAAGCAATGTATAGAACTTCAAGGTTTAGGAGTAGGTATATCTTAGTGGTATATTCTTAGAGAAGCTTTTTGAATATGACAAGATAAGTGAGTTTTGTTAGTTTTTTTATTTCATTAGAAATATCTAAGTCAAGTTAAGAAGAGTAGAAAATTGGAACCCACCTAGCGTACCTTTTAAGTTCAATATGGTTATATCAGTGCTGGTCATGGTCCTAGTTTTGTTATATACCTTTCCAACTAACGTGAATGAAACTACTATACAAATTATTCATTTGACAATTCAATTACTGCTTGGACACTCGGTTTTAGAAAGAGTTGTTAATTTTGTTTGTTAGCAAAAAGACTTGGGTCAACCAAAGCAAGTTGGCAGAGGACTAGCGATTTTCTAACCCATTGGTTGGGTTTGAAGTAGATAGCTCCTTGACATGATGTTGAAAACACTTGTGGCCATTCCTACAGATTTTGAATGTTATAGAAAACTACGAACTATTTCATGGTGCACTTGATAGAAAATCAACTCATACTCAATTGATTTGTGTTTCCGAAGACCTTAGAAGAAGACCTCGAAAAATGATGGTTAATTAGGTCAACAGTATAGTATGTGTTAAACACGTGTATAGATAAGGCAAGCATTAATTGATTTCTTTTTCCATCTCTTTGTTTTTAACTCATTTGATTCTCTGCATGGGGTTAGGATTGCCGTCCATTGCTTATCCAAGCAATTTAATAGCTTAGGTTGAATATATGATTAAACCCAAGCAAAGCTCCTTTGTTATTTACGAGTTACGAAATGCATTTATGGTGGAATTATTTCGAATGTATGGTGTAAAAATGTGGAAGTTATATAGCAATATAATACTTCTCTGGTCGATCTAATTCTCTTTATTGACTTTGATTCCATTCAATCTTGAGCATTTGCGAAATGTATTGAGAGAAAATCAATATTTTGAGAGCATGGATGTATTCATCTTGTGTTTATCTCACACACTTGCAATATTTCTGCACAAATTTTAATAATAAAAAAACACCACCAGTTTCCAGATCTCGGATTAAATACTAGAGAAACATGGTCGAGAGAAAAAGAGGGATCTGGGATTTCTATACTTTGAGAACTACAGCGAAAAGAGGGAGGAAAGAAAAATTTTATATCTCAATCTGAGAACTCTGTTTCGCTTTCCTAAATCACATATACTTATCAAAACCTTTGTCAATTTGTCATTCTAAATCCCCAAAGTAACAATGTGTCTGTTCATGATAATTTGTTGGCTAAGCAAAGTCAGGAGAAATAAATAGCTAGTGCTTGTCAACCTGAATTCTTTTAATGTTGTTAATGCAATAGAATAAGAAACATATGTTTGTTTCTGTTTATAACAGAAAGGAACCATACCAACTAGCTAAAATAAAAATTTCTTTCCATTAATAATCAGATACAAACGAAGCTGGATAATGATTTTCTGATTATTAGATTCTTTGATTATTAGATTCTCTGTACTAACTTTGATTTCATCTATTCTTAAACATCTCGTGAAATTTTGAAGGTTTATTACAATGGTGTTATGAGTCCCGACCATATTTATTGTACCGTTACTCTCAATAAAATATGGAATAATGTCACAAATAATACTCGAATTATAGCACAATATAAAATTATTTATTTGAATTTTGAAATTATTGAATTTAGTTTCTAAAAGAATTTCATTAGGTACTAAATTAATTAATTTTAAACTTTAAGTACTAATTACATATTTTGTTAAAATTTAGGTATTATTCGTAACATTTTAACCTATAAAATATTAGCTAAGAATATACACGCTCAGCAGCTATGAAACAATTAAATGTAAAATTATATAATGAAAACTACGGATGTTCGAAAATTACAAAACATCCAAAAATGATGCTTCCGCATCACGTATGAAAAATAAAGAAAAAAGGTCTCAATGATTTAGTGAAAAATAAAAACACTTAACCATATACTTACTTGTTATGCCTCCTTTTTCCACATTTCTATTCTTTTCCTTGTTTGTTTAGCTTAGCTTTACTCTCATAATTTTACTTTATTGAGGAAATCGCAAGTCATGGCTGTATTATTACTCACATGGCGATGTTCACGTGTCCCTCTTATAACTGTAAAACCTATTCCCTCTCTCTCTCTCTCTCTATATATATATATATACATAATTAGAATTTGCGCTTCTAAAAAGAAAAAAAGAAGTAAAAAATATTTAAATAATTAACACATTTATTAACAATATAGATCATAAAGAGGAAAAGGGTAAAAAAGTAGAAAATTCTCAAAACAAACAAAATGGAAAAAAAGCATAAATAATAATGAAAGTAACATAACGACACAAACATTAATACTGGATAGCCTTCTGGCATGAGGGAGGTTATTTAGGATATAAGCGAAGTTATTTAAAAAATATGAGTATGCTTAATTTAGAAGATAGTTATAAATTTAAGAGAGCAAATAAGTGGGGTTTTTTTGGCCGATAAAATAAGTGGGTTTAATTGAGAAGATATGTACATACGGCTTGGAGAGGAAATCATAACAAATGAAACCTCCCACATGTTCAATTAATAAGTACCTTAATAATGGAAATGAGAGAAATATATATATATATATATTTCAATTGTGTGTTTTTATAATCTCGGTGCAGACCCTTTACTTTTGAAAAAAAAATGGCATTTCCATTTCCGAAATGGCTCGCGTAATGTGTCTTCATTTTTCTTAAACAACGACAACAAAAACATGAAACAAATATATTGCTTGAAGAAATTGTATGATTATCAACCCGTTTAAATAAAAATTATACAAATACAAATTATATAAAATTAATTACTAAAATAGAAACGAAGATCACATTTTTAAGATGCAATTGTATTAGTAACACATGGGTCTCATACTCACATGTTAATATATGAATTACATTTTAGAAATATAATTTACTAAAGCACCACATAATTGTAATGAGTACTGTTGACGGTCAAATATAGTCCAAGTCCCACTCGGTCTTTTGGGGCCTAGGGATTCTTAATCTCAACAGCCTATGGAAGCATTAGCTCAGTTCATCTAAATCCCGAAGGTGTCAAAAATGAGGAGACAGTAAACCTGATCTCAGGTCCACACCCCGAGGCTCCACAACTAGGTCACCAAGTCGTTGGGACGATCGGCTTGCCATCGATTTAGCTCGACCTCGTTCTCCTCATCTTCCTCCATCACGCCACATTCTAGTCACATCTTGTGATCGGGAGGACATCAACAACTCAGTAGTGCACCACAATGTCAAGTCTTCCTCCCCATGTGCCATCTCCATTCCCAGTACAATGCCTTATATTTGGTGTTCTGGTATGATCCTAAAACCCTATAAATGTCCTCTTACCTTCCTGGCAATGGGACAAGAACACATTAGGAACAGTAATAGGATAGGAAAACAAACATATAGTACAGACAGAAAAACACCTTATCTGACATTTTGTTTGCATTCACCTTATCTTCACCCACAGATTAACTTGAGCGTCGGAGTGGCCGCACCGAGCAACCCCCAGTGTCCCTCTAATCTATCTTTTAATGTTTACAAGAGCATTCTCTACTGGCCCAGACTTGGCTCATGCAACAATTTGACACCGTTTGTGGGAAAACTAACCGTTAAACACAGCTAAATACTCTCCTGTTACCACCTCTTTCCAAAAAACCCTCCTAAAGCCTTAGGCGATAAAGTCACCCTCTCATAATGCCCAGGCCACTATGGAGCAAGAATCAAAGTGATTCTACTCCCTTACCACATACTTCCCACGTTGTTGATGGTGAAACCTCTGAAATGTCGTATCACAGCCCAAATGTTGCCACTGATGTTGGCTTTATAGACGAGGGTCGAATTTTGGAGCTAGAACATCTATGCCGACATCTAATACACCAAAACGTAGAAAACGAACGATTGAATACTCTCCTACAAGCCAAGATAACAGAGTTAGAAGGGCTGAAGGATTTACACCTAGAAGAGCATACTCTAGGCACGCAGGATTGTTTCGCTAATCCAATCATCGCATAGATGAAGGGAGGAGCTGCCCAAACGTAACCGTAAGGGTGTTACAGGCTCCCTTAGGGCAAGAACCTTTGCCAGAGAACGGTCTTACAGGTTTAAGCCATCTTAAGGCCCTCGTTGGGGGCCCCATGCTTTGTGTAGCCCTATGATAGTAGCAAATAATGTGTCACAGGCGTGCACTACCTTGAAGTAGTTAGTCCGTGTTGATGCCCGTTGCCCGATCAACTTTCAACAAACCAATAGGGAAAGGATGATGAATCCCTACCCAATTTGGGACCACGATAGGGATACCCCCACTCCTATCCCGAAGGAGACGTAGCTCTGTTCCAACAAGGAGTGTGCACTAGAGGAAATACACGACATGATGAGGAGATTATCTACCATTAAAGAGAGCTTCGAGGGTAAGCTTATAGTGAAAGTGCCATTAGATAAGTCACCCTTCATGCTCGAAATCCAGTTCGGAGTGTTAGCGAGGCTCCCTACTCTAGAATCATATGATGGAACGATAGACCTAGAAGACCACGTTGTCCAATTCCAACCCACTATGGAGATACATAATTTTTCAAACGCTATCTGGTGCAAGAATTTTCCTACTACCTTTCAGGGGCGGCCAAGATTTGGTTCAACAAGCTTAAACCAAACACACTGAGCTCATTTTCCCACTCACCGACCTCTTTGTTGCACACTTTATCGTGAGCAAGTTGCTAGAAAAGAACTCCTCTTACCTCTGCATGGTGTGACAAAAATCTGGTGAATCCCTACGCGATTACTTAGCGAGGTTCAACAAAGCATGTATGGAGATCCCGAACCTTAACTAAGGGGTGGCATTAGAAGCCATCAAATAAGGGGTTCTCATTGAAAGTCTATTTTTCGACTTACTTTCTAAATATCAACTTACCACACTCAAGCAGGTAAGGGAGAAGGCTCAGAAGTATATCCAGCAAGAAGACATGAGGAATGCACGGAGAGAAGCCGAAAATTGCTTAGCTCAAGCCCGAATGACCAACAATATCTCTTAGGAAAGGAGCCGACCAAGAGATCCTCGCAACTCCAACCGGCTGACAAAAACCGAAGGATAAATAATGGCGACAAGAAAAGGCTCTTTCTCATGTACGATGAGTTCACCTCTCTCAACTGTCTGTGCACGATGTGTTTCTTGAAATAAGAAACCGAGGCCTCTTACCCCTATCACCTCTAATGAGAACAAGTCTATGATGAAAAGACTCCAAGGAATATTCTAAGTACTACCACAACCGCAGGCATGATGCAGAAATTGTTGGAAGCTCAAAAGTTCCATAGAAGATGCCATACACCAGGGTTAGCTAAAACAATATGTAGATCACGACATAAAGTCGGAGCCCCGGCCTAGAAGAGAAAAATTGACAAACCTGAGAAAATTCCAATTGCCCAATATCACCCGAAACACCCTCGACCCTGGTGGTAATGTCATGGCGAAATCAACACCATCATAGGTAGGCCCATCACCTCAATGAGAGCCGAATTACTGCCCAGTACGTCTCGGTTGGTAATGAACGTGAAAACAAAGAGGTAAAGATCAACTCCACAATTTCATTTTTCAATGAGGATTATGAGGGAATTAAAACCCCTCCCAGGATGCCTTGGTTATCGTTGCCTGTATATCAAGGTGGAAGGTCAAAAGAATACTGATCGATATAGGAAGTAGTGCAGACATACTCTTTAATCAGGTATATGAGTAGATGAAGCACGAGCTAAAGCCGAAATTAAGGCCATATGATCACAAGCTTTATGGTTTCGATAACCGACCTATTAAACCTCGAGGCATCATCACTTTGCGTCGCAAGCTTAAAGAAGAGTCGCACAATGCTGAACATCAGATAGATTTCCTCATGGTTAACTATTGGTTTCCTACAATACCATATTGGCAGGCAAGCAATCTATATTCACCATGATCATCTCCTAGCCACAGCTTAAAGCCAAATTCCCCACCCCAACGGGCATAGACGTATGCCAAGGAGACTAGGAGCTGTCCCGACAGTTATACATTTGGGCCTTAAAGGGAGATCGTATATGCAAACATTGAAGCGGAACCTAGGCGTAACCCCAAACAATGTAGCGAGACCGCTAAGCTTGGGGAAGAAGTTGCTCTCAATGATGCTTCTGACCACATTGTCAAGGTCATAGCAACTCTCCACGCTGATGTCAAAAAAGATTTGGTCACCTTTTTTAGGGTAAATAAGGATGTATTTGCTTGGTTGCCCACTAACGTAATAGGTGTGAGCACCGACATTATCACACAACACCTTAACATCAACAGAACCATTAGGCTAATACGTCAAAAAATCTGACACTTCACCCCAGAGAGGTAGGCCACCATTGAAGAAGAAGTTCTAAAGTTTCTTTGAGCTAAAGTCATCAGGGAAGAAAAGTATCCCATTTGGCTAGCCAATGTAGTGTAGTCAAGAAACCTAGTAGGAAATGGCGAATGTGTGTAGATTGCACCAACCTCAACTAAGCGTGTCTAAAGGATTGCTTCCTTCTATTACGAATTGACCAATTTGTTGATAATACCTTGGGACACGAGCTTTTGAGCTTCATAGATGCCTTCTCTAGCTATAACTAGAAAAAATGAAGGATTTAAATGAGGTCCACACCTCGTTTGTTACGTCCTTTGGCACATAATGTTATAAGATGATGCCCTTTGGATTAAAGAATGCCAATGCCACCTACCAAACTTGGTCACTAAGGTGTTCAAACCTTAGATAGGCCGCCACATGGAAGTTTACATCAACGACATGATTGTAAAGAGTAGACAAGTTGAGGATCATCTACATGACCTCCGAGAAACCTTCGACCGACTTCGTTTCTACAACTTGAAGCTAAACCCTCAAAAAAACACGTTTGAGGGCCTCGGTAGGAAAATTTTTAGGATATGTAGTATCTCAAAAGGGATTGGTGATGAGTGCCCTCCCACCCAAACACCAATTTGATAAAAAAGGTACAGCAGTTCGTCAAGTAAGTTTCTCCCTAGAAGTGCAGACCCATGCTCTAAGTTCTTCAGAATCCTTAAGAAACCATATAAGTTTGAATGGATAGAAAAATCCTAGTAGGCCTTTGATAAGCTGAAACAGTACCTCTCTTTGCCGCCAATATTGAAGACCCCAATGGTAAGTGAAATCATGTAACTCTACCTCGCAGTGAGCAATCGAGCCCTATCGTTCATACTGACATAAGCTTAAGGAAATTAACACCAGCCGATATACTACATTAGTCGTACCCTCTAAGGCTTGGAACTAAGGTATACTAAATTGGAGAAGTTAGCCTTGGCAGTCATGATATTTGCACAATGCTTGCGCCCTTATTTTGAAACACACCAGGTTGTCATTCTTACCAATATACCAATAAGAACAGTCCTCCAAAAACCAGACGTGTCAAGAAGGATGATGAAGTATGCCATCAAACTAAGCACTTATGGGGTTTAATAACCTCAAGAAGCCATCGAAGGCCAAGTCTTGGTGGAATTGGTGGCGAATACACCAACCCTCCCGAATAGGAAGATAGGAAAAACCTAAGTGAACTCTCCACATGGATGGCTCCTTTACGCAAGGAGGAAGTGGAGCCGGCCTTATCCTCAAGGGACCCTATGGAGTGAAAATAAACTACGCATTAAGGTTTGGATTTCCCACAAGTAATAATGAAGTAGAGTGCGATGCCTTGTTGGCTGGGTTAAAGCTTGCCACGATATTGGAGTAGAAACAGAAACCTCAAGATCTTCTCCGATTCTTAGCTCGTGGTACAGCAAGTCAAGGGCCTATATGAGGCCAAAAGTGAAGAAATGGTAGGCTAGCTACTTAGAAGCAGTTTGATCTCTCACAAGGAGTTTGCCTTCGTAGGAAATAGTTAAGATCCTGCGAACCGACAATGCGGACGCTAATAGACTTCTAAATTGGTGTCCATGATATTACCTGACCAGGGAAAGATTGAAGAAAGATTATTCATTAAATATCTACCCGAGAAGTCTACAACAACATGGTTTCATGAGGTACTTGATTTACAGTACGAGATGTGATGCAATGGACAAGATAGCAAATAATTATTTGGAAAAATGGCATAGAATTTGACGATGGCAATTTCGTAATTTTGGAGAGTTATGGATTTTGACCGAGCGGGACCATATTCTGAAGGGAATTAAGCCAATGAGTAAGACTCACCAGCTTCGCTCGTGACCCATGCCGGTTTTCGGCCAAATTCCTTTGTTTAGGCCATCAAAACTGCGTTTTTACTATTTTAGTAACTTTTCTTTATGTCATATCTTTTCATAGGATATTTTTTTTTATATGCCGTCTGTGGCATTAATCTCGTCCGTTCATTTATTTTCGCCCTAGGTATTATTTAGATAGGTTTCCTTTTTTGGTAAAAAAAGCATATTATATATTCTAGGGTTACAGAAGGTGCAGACATATGTTATTTTGAATGAAATTTCTTTGAGAGTGTTCTCTCTATTCCAAAATTCGTCATCTTCGAGTAGATTTCGATTTTTGATGCCAAATATCTAGGTATTCTTAGAATCAATTGATATTTGAAGATCACAAGCCGGGTATTCGTGTGCGAATCAACGTCTTGCGATAGTTCCTTTTTATTCCGTTGCGTCACAGTTCTAGTTCGGTTCCCGGTTCAAAATCAAACCATGCATATGTCTAGATTCCACTTCATGTGGCACTTGATAGAAAATCAACTCTGATTCATCTATTCAGGTTTATTGATATATAGCTTGATAATGCTTTTCTGATTAATCATATTCTCTGTATCACTTTGATTACATCTATTTTAAAACATTTGCATAGTTTATTGAGCACAAAACCGATTATCTCATATAGTTGCAATTTTTCAAGAAAAATTTTGTTCCATATATAGCCCATAAGCATGTAGAAATAAAACTGTGATATGCTTGTCAGTCATGCTGTTTACTGCAAGTGTTAATTACTTGTTCACTGCCAGTGCAGTAAGTGAAACTGCTATACTAATTATTACTTAGACAGATTCAACTTCTGGTGGAGCACTTGGTTTGAGAAAAACTGCAATTAATTTTCTTTCACCTAATTTATGTAACATCTAACAGTTGGAATTAATGCAGCTATAAATATGTTGAAAATTTCCACATTATGCAACTTGGAGTGTGTACTTCGTGGGCACTTCTGTATTTCTGTTGCTACCACAATTGTTTAGGCCTATTGTTATTGGTCAATGTCCGCTTGTTGTTTAAGATTAATACATTGGATTGTAATTGTGTGAAAGTATTACTTGCATTAAACTAGAACCATTGATTATTTGGTAGGAAGTTGCTTGTTTATTTAATTGGAAGTGGGATAGATAAATTCACGACCATCAAATCTTTAAAGAGAAAGACGGAGTAGCATTTCATAGATGAAAAAATGAACACGGTTGAGATGGCTTACATAGAGGGATATATGTATTTATTATATGTCGTGGTATTAGAAGGGTATTATACAGAAATAAAGTAGAAAGTTTAACACACGTATTCATAAGGCAATTATTAACTGATTGATTTTTACATCTTTGTGTTTTTAACTTATTTGATTTTTGGCGTGAGAATAGGATTGCTGTCTTTTGCTTGTCCAGGCAATATATTGTCTAAGGTTGAATATATAATTAAACCCAAGCAAAGCATTTCTGTTATTTATGTGTCATCAACATGCACTTATGGTGCAAGCGTATCAATTTTATAGGATGAATGGGATAGTTTATATCAAAACAGCTCCATAATGCTTCTCTGATTAATCTAATTCTCTGCGTTAACTTCGATTTCATTTATTCTAATCATTTGCAAGATTTATTGAGAGCAAATTTAAATTTTAAGAGCACAGCTGGATTTTCATCTTGTGTTTATCTCTTATACTTGCAATATATTTCTGCGAGAATTTCGTTCCATATATAACCCTTGACATGTGGGAGAAAAATGTGTCATGCTTATTAGTTATTTTGTTTGCTACAAGAGTTTATTCCTTGATCACTGCATCTTTTATCAGCCCTTGGGATTCATTAGCTCTTATATATATATTATATGTTTGCAAGTGTCTTTTACTTCTCTAGTGCTTCTTTGCTTAGTAGGTGCCAGCAAATATGTCTTGTGTCTACATGTTAGAAGGGCTCTTCTTTTGTTCATGCAAATAGGTCCAGTAGTTGATCCAAGAGAATACACATTAGACCGCAGTGGCTGCATGATTTCATCAAAAAGAATAAGATGTGTAAGGTTTCTCAAATTGCCTAATGATGGGGGATTACACCACTAAGGTTACTACAAGTAGGTCAACATTCGACTGTTGAACCAAGGTTTCCAATCTCCTTCAGAGTTGGGTTAGTTGGATGTCGTAAATGAGTCAAGTTTCTCAATTTGCCAAAGGACAGGGGATAGCACCACTCAAGTTTTACACAGATAGAGTCAAGTTTCTCAATTTGATTAGGTTAGGAAGGTAAATCAACTCCTATTCATTCATTTATTCATGTTTCCAGAACCTTAGAGGAAGACCTAGAAAATGATGGTTAATTAAGTCAACGGTTCATAGAAGTTAAACACGTGTATAGATTAGGTAAGACTAACTGATTTCTTTTTCCATCTTTGTGTTAGCTCATTTAACTCTTTGCGTGAGAATAGGTTTGCCATCCTTTTCTTATCCAAGCAATTTATTAGCTTAGGTTAAATATATGATTAAACTCATCCACCCTTGTTATTTATGATTTATGAACTTGCACTCATGGTGCAATTGTTTCTACTATTCCGTGTATATGGTATAATAATATAGCTTGATAAATGCTTATGTGGTTATTAGTTTCTCTGTAGAAACATTGATTTCATCTAGTCTTAAACATTTACAGAATTTATTGAGAGCAATTAAAAATTTTAACAGCACAGCCGTGACTATTTATCTCATTGTTATGTCCTATAACTACAACATTTCTGCACAAACTTTGATCACTGAAAAATAACCCAAGCTTCCAGATCTTGACTGTAACAAGATAAACATTAAAAGGAATAACATATTTCGTCTTTGTCGAAGACAAGACACGAAAAACGGACTCCATGCTTAATATTTAGTTTGCAATTGTAAGACTGAAATTTTAAGATGCATACCCATGAACAGAAAAACATGTGTTGAGGAAGAGAGCAGCTATCACTCGAAGGTAGCAGCAGCTCACAAAAGATAGACAAACACACGCAGCCCACATTAGATGAGGGAACACACAATGGCATATATTGAGAAAAATGCAGAACAGAACAGAGGAGACCTGCCACAACAACAAAGCATGGCACTCATAATAAAAATTAGCAAACAATATATATACATGTGCAGCAGGTCTAAAATAATTACATATAAAGTTGTTGACGCAGCGAAAGAATTAGGTTTATCACAAGCCGCTGATTTGGGCACCAACGCCAGATTGCGATATTTAAATACATGTTCATTCTAAGAATACTAGGTGAATGGCATCCAAAATTAAAAAGTTATAAGAAATTTGAGATTTTGGGGAAAGAATTGAGCAAAGTCAGCTCAAAAATGATATTATTGAATAATTTATTGTTCTTTTGCCCTATGACATATGCATATAAGCATGCTAGAATGTTACCCAAAATAGAACACAAAAAATGTCAAAAATAGAGATGCCCAAAAACATAAAAACATAAAGTAAATCAAAGGACATTTATAATGTCATAGATGGCATTCAAACAAAAGTATATATAAGAAGTTATAACAAATTTAAAATTTGTTCAAAATATAAAAATAACCCGTTTGAGGGCCTAAAAATCACAAAACTATAACCGCCTAAAAATCACAAAACTATAACCGACCCACTCTATCCCATTTCGTTAGGTACCTATTAGCCATTATTTTCACCACATCAATTGGAAATTATGAATGTTTGAAAATCACAAAATATCCAAATATTATGCTTACACGAAGAGTATGAAAAATAGAAAGATTTCAATGAAGAGTACCTTGAAAGTAAAATACTTGGGTTTTATTAGCCATTATAGATATTATACGCGAAGGAAGTTTCTTTCCCTTAGTAAATACCCACATACACGATTGGAGCTTTCATGCTAGAAGACGACTTTTCTTGTTTATGTGTATAAATTTAAAAGCTTTTGTTATTATGAAACACATTTTACATCTGATAGTTGATCCAAAAGAATATACACGAAAGAATAGTGGCTGCAACAGTTTTAGCAAAAAGAACAAGACAGCATAGGGTTTCTCGAATTGCCTACTAATGGGGGTTACACCGAGTTTATTATCACATAGCTTAAGTTTGATTATTGAACTCAACTTTCCAAACTCCAATGGGATTTGATCAGTGAGCTGGTTGTTGAAAAGATAAAGAGGAGTAAGATTTCTCAAATTACCTAATGATAGAGAATTACACTACTGATGTTATTGTAGGCAAAATTGGTTGTTGTAACAATAAAAAAGAGTAGATATGGTTATATGTTTGAGATTGATTAAATTTGCTAGTTCAAAAGGGATATCACCATCTAACTGTCTAATTGATTACGAGCAACATATAGAACTTGAAGGTTTGAGAGTTGGCATATCTAGGTGGTATATTCTTAGAAGCAATGGTTGAACATGTCAAGATAAGTGAGTTTTGTGAGTTTCTGACTTCATCAAAAATATCTAAGTAAGGTTAAGGATAGAAGAAAACTAGAACCCACCTCGCGTACCTTTCAAGTTCAACAGGATGGATCAATGCTGGTTATGGTCTGGTTTTGCCACATACCTTTCCAACTGAAGTGAATGAAACTATTGTACAAATTATTAGTTTGACAATTCAACTTCTGATGGGACACTCAATTTGAGAAAAATGGCAAACAAATTTGTCCCTTGGCAAAAAGACGCGTTAGCCATAGCAAGTTGGAGAGGAATAGCAAATTCCTAACCCATCAATTAGGTTTGAAGTAAATAGTTCTGTGATGTGATGTTGAAGACACTTCTTGTCATTTTTGTAGATAAGGAAGTTATAGGAAAATACAAACCCATTTGACGGTGAACTCGGTAGAAAATCAACACCTATTCATTTTATTCATGTTTGAGGACTTAGCAAAAGACCTAGAAAAATGATGGCTATTTAGGTCAACAGTTTTATATAAGTTAAACACGTGTATAGATAAGGCAAAGCTAATTTCTTTTTTCATCTCTACGTTTTTAGCTCATTTGATTCTTTGTGTGGGAATATGATGCAATCAATAATGATTCGAATAATATTTTTTTAATATCTTTTAGTTGTCTTTAATTGGATATTTAATAGGATTTAACGTCTTTTGAATAGGATTTTTTTATTGATAATTTAAGAGAATATGTTTTTTATATCATTTATGTGTTTTTTTCTTTTTTGTCTTTTTTTCCTTTTTTGATAATTTTTAGGTTTTGAACATAAATTGTACGCTTTAGGGTAAATATGAAGAATCAGTTTATCAATGATATGGATTTGAGTCATCTTTGCTCTAATTTTCCAAAATGTTTCAAATTATAGTGTTAATTTCAAATTTTGGATGCCTATTATCTGGGTATTCAAAAAATCAACAGACAATTAGAAGATTGCTTTCCGGATAATCTAAGAATCAAGAGATTGTAGTAATTTTCATAATCTTTCACTGCATCGGTTTGGTATCAGAGCTGACGTTCGTCTTGGGATATTATCATACCATGAGGAAAGCCATGATGAAAATTTGAAGGCGAATTTTGTCCACTATGAAGAGAATGATGCGAGGTAAATAATGGAGTGCAAGCACAAGAAGAAAATATAATTATTTAAGAATATTACAATTTATTTTTCTAGATTTAATAGGATTAATGTTAGTTTAATAGGATCATAATCTTTTATAATAGGATTAATACCATTCTATTTATATCAAGTTATGTAATTATATTCTATTTTAATCTTGTAAATATACTAGAATTGTAAATCTTGAGAGAAAGATTTATTATGAAATAAAATATTGTTTGTCTCTCCTAAAAAAAGACCTATTAAAAATATAAATGATATTAAAAACATATTCTCTTGAATTATGACTAAAAAAGAATCGTATTCAAAAGACATTAAATCCTATTAAATATCCAATCAAAGGCAACTAAAATATATTGAAAAAATATTATTCGAATCATTATTGATTGCATCATCTTTCCATCCGTATTTGTAGCTCTTCTCTCCATGAGAATAGGTTTGCCATCCTTTTCTTATCCAAGCAATTTATTAGCTTTAGTTAAATATATGATTAAACCCATATATCTTTGTTATTTATTAGTTATGAACTTACATTCATGGTGCAATTGTTTCAACTGTACCATGTAAATTGTATAGTAATATAGCTTGATAAATGCTTTCCTATTTATTAGTTTCTCTGTATTAACATTGATTCCATCTAATCTTAAACATTTATAGAATTTGCTGAGAGCAATTCAAAAATTTGCAGCTTTTTATCTCATGTTTGTCTTATAATTACAATATTTTTGCACAAACTTTGATCACCGAAAAATTAACCAAAGTTGCCTATTTACGATATTAAGAGTACAACTGCCTATTTTCATCTTGTGTTTATCTATCTAAGTAGCAATATCTGCACAAATTTTGCTCCATATATAACCCACAAGCATGCATAGATAGAACTATGATGTACTTACTACTAGAAAGGGTCAATGTCAAAAAATAGTACTTGAACGTTCACAAAAAGTTCAATTAAGTACCTAAAGTTTAGTTTTGAACAATGTAGCACATAAACTTTTGCAAAAAGTTTAATCATGTACCTAAATTTGGTTTTGATATTTTTTGTACCTAAAAGAAGTTTTTATATACTTTTTTATATCTGATTGAACTTGCTTTAAGTAGGAAAATATACACGAAAAATTATTTCAAGTACTAAAATTGTCAAAACCAAACTCCAAGTAGAAAAAATGTCCGTGAAAACTTGTTTCAGATACCAAATTGTTTAAAATCAAACTTCAAGTACATAATTGTACTCTTTGCAAAAGTTTAGATACAATTTTTGACATTATCCCAACTAGAAATTATTTGTTAGTGATTTAAGAAAACTTTGTTCAACAATTCTTGGATTTCATGACACTGATAAAAATTTGGGTTATTAAGGCAAAAAATAAAGGCATAGGTGCGTGCTTGCATATATATCTTAAGTTTTTTCTTAGAACTCTTCTTTTATATATGTATAATATTAAAAATCTTTTTTTTTTCAAGAAACACATTGTTATTATTATTGAGTGTGCATATATTTATACATATAAATATTACATATTCCTTTGTATAGCTCTCTAACTTAAGGTTATACTTGTTTTCTCTTGTAAAAGATTAGTGCTTCATTTGAGTAATTTTGTTTAATACTTACACATCTTAATCTCTCCCTACAATAAATATACAAAAGTCAGTTATGTCTACTAGCTAATCAAAGAGAACACACCTGAAATGATACTAGTTGCAAGAATTTTACCATAAAGAATAAAATGTGTAAGGTTTCTTGAATTGCCTAATGATGGGGGATTACGTTACTGAGGTTATTATCACTTAGCTTAAGTGTGGCCATTAAACTAAAGTTTCCAAGCTCCAATGGGATTTAGCCAGTATGTTGTTAAAAAGATAAAGATGAATAAGTTTTCTTGAATTGCCTAACTATGGGACATCATGCTGATGAAATTATTATGACTTGGCTCAAGTTCAATCATTAAACCAAGATATCCAAGCTCCCATAGGGTTACGGCTTACTAGTTAGTTGTTGAAAATTAATTATGAGTAAGGCTTAAATTGCTTAATGATAGGAGATCACATTGTTGAGGTTCTTAGAATATAGTTACAAATTTTTTGTTGATCTAAGGCTTCTAGTCTTTTTTTTCCGGATTGGGCGAGTTAGTTACTATAAAGATAAAAAAAGTAATGTTTCTCAAATTGCCAAAGGACGAGAGAAAAGCACCAAAAAGGTTATTCACGGATTTGTTTGAGTCGATTAATTTCCTTAGCTCAAAAGGAATACGCCATCTAACTTATTCCAAGTTGTATAGAACTTAAACTCAAGAGTTAGCATATTTCTAGTGGATACTTAGTCCAAGAAAAATTGCAATTAATGTTGTTACTTGGCAAAATGACTTAGGAATTTTTGTAAGTTGCAGAAGTTTGGCGATTTTCCTCCACCAATTTTTGTAACATCTAACTATCGAATTAATACATCTATAAATATATTAGAAATTTCCACAATGTACAACTTGGATATGTACTTCGTGGACATTAATGTAGTTCAATGTCTACCTTAATATTTAAGCCTATGATCATTTATTGCTGTCCAATTTTTTGCTAAGATAATCATTCGATTGTAATTGTGTGAAAATAAAGTATAGTAAATGATTCGGTTATTTTGTAGGAAGTTGCTTGCTTATAATAATTGAAAGTTGGACTTCGAAATTAACTTCACAATCGTCAAATCTTCTTGGGGAAAGATGGAGTAACATTTTAGATGAACAAGATCAAAATGCTGCTCTCATTGATTCTTGAAGGGAGTAACATTGACATATTCCACAAGATAAATGAATGAAATGAAACAAATGTTTTTTGAACAATCAAAACATCATGAAGAATCGTTAGCTGAGCAAAATCAAAAGAAAAGGATAGCTAAGGCATGTTAACAAGAATTTCTTTTACTGCACTTATGCAAGAAAATGAGAAGCTACTGTTAGTAGTTCTGTTAACACATACAAGGAACAACGCTTGTTAGCCACAATACAAGTTTCTTTCCAATAATGCCTTGCATGAACGCATTCAGATTCAACTGGCAGAGAAAGCCTGTTACATAATTTAAAGAGTTTAGGGGCATTGATGATCCAACTAATCATAGTATTGCCACAAGTACTGCAAGTAAATGTTGATGTTGTCTCCAATCTATGCTGTGGGTAAATACACAGATTAGGAGAACACAACCAAAATCTCAAACAGGTTTCCAGTCAAACCCTTGATTGGATAAATACTATTGTTGGATTTTCTACCATTTTCCAATATGTGTGCAATGATCAAGTAGGAGCATAATGAACCAATCTAGATGGATGGAAACATAGGTATAATGTTTTTCTCCTTAATATAATGTAATTTAGTATGGATATAAATTTATGCTATGTTTCTCTTCTCTTTTTCATTTCTACTGTAAGAGTAAGCTTGTTATTCTAGTAGTTCCAGTTTTCCTTTCATATCTAATTAGTTCATGTAATTTAGTGATTTTTGTATGGGCTCAATTGAGTTAGACTACATAGTCATTCCAAGATTAAAATAAAAAAAAAATGTAAATAACAAATGCATTCTGTAAATAGAATTCTTTGCAGATGTTTCAAATTGTTGCTAAACATGTTTCTTCATCATATGTATTCCACAAATAGAAAGTAGATTGGTAACACTTTATTCGGACCTCATTTGAAGAGATCTAGATGAGGTGATACTGAGAGCATATATTTTTTAAGAGATAAACTTCATCCAACCCTCACTAAGTTTTGAAGAGTAAGGGACTTCGAATGAAGCATTACGAGAGCTTTGCTTGTATTATATGTTATAGAATAAATGTAAAAGCTCACATCATATTTATAAACTTAAGTTTTTAGATTAGATGGTTGTAGTACTAACCATAATATGGTTTCAAAGCAAGAGATCAACAGTTCAAATTCTTGGGTACTCATTACAACCTCTATTAAAATTAAGTCGTTCACTTGATAGGCTTTAGTCAAAGTCAAAATTTTAGCCCACAAGCGAAGAAGAGTGTTATAGAATAGATATAAAAGAACACACCATATCTACAAGCTTAAATCTTTAGATTAGATGATTGTAATATTAACCTTAACAATGTGAAGGATTCATTTGGGTTGAAGTTAAGAGAATCAACTTGAAATGCCTTAGAGTAAGTCTGAAGTAAAGTGAAGTAGTCAAGCAATTTGTTTGACTCTCCTTGCAGAGATTTGAGCAAAGTACTTCAAATATATTTGAATCTCACTATGTAATTCTTAGACAAATTGGAGAAAAAGTATCCATTGGACAATTTTGATCAGCATTAAATGCAAGCCAAACAGAAACTAATAAGAGATTTTTTAAGTGGGCTATATGTACTGTTAGGAGAGAGAAAGTCTTCAATAGGGAGAAATTCTTCAAACAGAACTTATGAAAGAATACATTAATAGGCTTGATACCATATATAACTAAAAACCTTAAGGTATTAGGTTAATAGGTCTTTCCTCTTATAAACCCTTCACAGAAGTCTCATATTTCCCATGTGAAATTTTTCTAACCTCACACTTGCATCCTAACAAATCTCCCCCTCAAGTGTAAATCTCCACAATGGGCTAGGTCATACTCCTCCTTAACAAGAATTTGTCAAATTGACTCCACTAAAACCCACTTTATGAGTGGTCCACTCCGCACCTACTTACCATAAATGAAGGGTTTTACAAATGAGTCACACCACAAAGCTCTTCTTTCCACATGAAGGGCTATTGATGTGTGTAACCCAAATTCATATACACTGGTGGCTTTAGACCTATACACCGCCAGCTCTGGAATTTACACCGCTAACCTTGTTTTCATCATCAATTCAAAAATAATTTCCAAGAGCAGGGGTTGTTGAAGGCCAGCTCAAAACTGTTGACCTTCATTGTGTACGCCGCCAGGCTAAAATTGGCTAGCGAATTTAAGCAGCCAACCTTTTTGTCTAGCTTACGACATGTATTTATGTGTGTGTGTGTTGTTTTTTAGTTTTTTTTTAGAACCTTTGAGTTTTCAGATCTGCGAGATCATTTGTATATATCCTCTATAATTCCTTCTTCAACACTAGTGGATTCCTCTCTCCTATGCTCGTGGTTTTTCTTGATTTGGGTTTTCCACATAAAATCTTGTGTGTTCTTTACTTTTCTATTTTGTTTTTGCCATTGTTGTTCATATAGAATTATAAGGAGTGATATCAGAGCCTAGGGTTTTGGGTTTTTTGTGTTTCTTCTACAATGGCGACAGTAAAGTACAATATTCCATTATTGGATCGGAGTACAAGATTTTCTCTATGGCAAGTCAAGATGAGAGCAGTGTTAGCATAAATGGATTTAAATGGTGCGTCGTTAGGGTTTGACAAGATACCAATGTCTTGGTCACCAGAAGAAACATGATCATAAAGTCCTTTCACAAATTCATCTCCACTTATCAAATCAAATTTTATAAGATGTGTTGAAGGAGAAGATAGTTGCTGGGTTTATGGTTAAAATTAGAACAGCTATATATGATGAAGAGTTTGACTAGTAAATTTCATTTGAAGCAGCGATTATACTCACACAAGTTGACAGAAGGTGGGTCTCTGGAAGATCACTTGGCCATTTTTCAAAAAATTGTTTCTGATTTAGAAACTTCAAAGGTTAAGAATGATGAGGAGGATTTAGCTTTAAATTTGTTGTGTTTGCTAACTGCTTCATATTCCCATTTTAGAGACACTATTCTATATAGTCGTGATTCTCTTATCATAGAAGAAGTTTATGATTCTTTGGCATCATTTGAAAAGATGAAACGTCTAGTTATTGGATCGAGCCTCAAGCAAAGGGTCTTATTTCTCATGGTAGAAGTCAAGAACGTAATTCTTGAAAAAATTTAAGGGGAAGGTCAAAGTCTTCAAATAAAGATAAGGACTATAGTATTGCAAGAAGAAATGACACATTAAATTAGAGTGCTATAAGTTGCAGAATAAAAATAAGAGAGTTGCTGAAAATCAGAACGGGAAACAACTAGAGAAGTTAAGCGAAGTTAATGTTTGCTGAAGACCACAGTGTTGGTGATCTTCTTGTTGCTCCTAATGATGATCCTTAGACCAATAAGGAGTAGATTTTAGACTCTGGTTGTACTTTTTATATGTGTCCTGATCGAGATTGTTTTTCAACATATGAAAAGGTTTCTAAAGGTATTGTCCTTCTAGAAAACAATGCTTCTTGGAGGGTTGTAGGAATTGACACTATTAAAATAAATATGTTTGATGGTGTTGTCTAGACTCTTTGTGATGTAAGACATGTTCCTAACTTGAAAAGAAACTTAATTTCTTTAAGTACTGTTAATACTAAAGGGTACAAATATATTGGTGAAGGTGGAGTTCTAAAGATCAATAAAGGATCATTTGTGGCGATGAAAGGACTGAAAAAGACTACTATCTTATATGTTTTGCAAGATTCTATTATTACAGGTGATACAACCATAACTTCTTCTTCTCTACCAGATGAGGATGCTACTAGACTATGGCATATGCATCTAGGGTATATGAGTGAAGCCGATATGGTTGAACTAAGTAGAAAGGGATTTCTTGATGGGCAAGACATCAATAAGTTGAAGTTCTGTGAACACTAGGTGTTTAGTAAGTGGAAAAGAGTCATATTCACCACATGTACTCACAATACTAAGGGTATTATAGATTATATCTATTCTAGTCTATGAGGACCATCTAGAGTGCCTTCAAGAGGAGGTGTTATCTTCATACTGACCATCATTGATGATTTATCTAGAAGAGTATGGGCATTTTTCTTGAAGTAAAAGAATGATGTTTTACCCATATTCAAAGAGTGGAAGATGATGATTGAGAAACAAACTGGAAAGCAGGTGAAATGTATTTACATAGATAATGGCCTTGAATTCTGCTATAATGATTTTAATGTTCTATGTAAGTTAGAGGCAATTATGAGGCATCTAACAATTCCTGGTACACCTCAATAAAATGGGGTAGCAGAGCAAATGAACAGAACCATTATGAAGAAAGTCAGGTGTATGCTGTCTAATGCTTAATTATCGAAGTCATTTTGGGCTGAAACAGCTTCTACAACATGTTATTTAATCAACAGGTCTCCATCTAGATCTATTGAGAAGAAGACTCTACTAGAGGTATGGTTTGGTACTCTTGTTGATTATTCAAAGTTGAAAGTTTTTTTCTTTCCTACAAATGCTCATGTAAATAATGGGAAAGATTGAGCCTAGATCTCTAAAGTGCATATTCCTTGGTTTTAAATCTCGTGTCAAGGAATATAAATTATGGTGTCCTGATTTAAAGAAAGTCATTGTCAGTAGGGATGTGATTTTTGATGAAGCATCTATGTTATCTGACTTGTCTTCTACAATTTCATCTAATAAAATATAACAAAAATCAAGCATGCAGGTAGAGTTTAGATTGATTCAGGGTCTACATTAGAGCCTACTTCTTAGCCTAGATCACAGATACAGGATAGTTCTATCTCTACACTACTACGACAGTAGTATTCCATTAATAGAGATAGACTTAGGAGAGAAGTTAGACTCCTCAGAGATATGCAGAGGCAAATCTTGTAGCTTATGCTCTTAATGTAGTAGAGGAGATTGATTCTAATCATGAGCCATCCACTTACTCAGAAAGTATGAATTGTGATGATTCTGGTAAGTGGATGATTACAATATAGGAAGAGATGAAATCCTTTTATAAGAATGGAACCCAAGATTTAGTGAAGCTTTCTCTAGGGAAAAAGACTATTTGATACAAATGTGTATTCAAGAGAAAAGAAGGAACACCAACAGTTGAAGATCCTAGATACAAAGCAAAACTTGTTGCAAAGGGCTACAATCAGATACCAGGTATTGATTTCAATGATGTGTTTTCTCCTCTAGTAAAATACAGCTCTATCGAGCATTACTTGGTATTGCAGCTTTGTACAATCTTGAGCTTGAATAGTTGGATGTGAAGACAACTTTCTTATATGAAAAGCTTAATGAAGACATTTACATGCAATAGCCAGATGGCTTTATGGTCTCAGGAAAGGAAGATCGTGTTTGCATGTTGAAGAAATCGCTTTATGGTTTAAAGCAATCACCTAAATAGTGGTACAAGAGGTTTGACTCGTTCATTACTTCTCATGATTTCAAGAGAAGTAATTTTGATAGTTGTGTGTATTTTAAGAAATGTGAAGATGGGTCTTTTGTTTATCTACTCTTATACATTGATGACATGTTGATTGCAACCAAAGATAGAGGAGAGATTGAGGAGGTTAACAATCATTTGAGTAGAGAGTTTGAAATAAAAAACTTGGGAGTAGCAAAGAAGATACTTAGAATAGAAATCCTAAGGGATAGAAAAGAAGGTATATTGCATCTCAGCCAGAAGGCATATTTTGAGAAGATTCTGTACAAGCTTATTATGATGAATGCTAAGCTTATTTGTCACGCCTCAAAAAGTGGCTTAGTAGGATCAATTTAAAGTTGTCATACCACATGTGTACTCGTAATATAAGAATTGTCTTACAAATCAGAGTTTATAAGACTGTATTTACTTAAATGATACATTTACATATAATAATATTATTAGAATTCAACTATGGAATCCGATTTTCCACATTCTACCAAGATCACAGAGAATCGGTATCCCCTACCAAATAATAAAAATGGGGTTTCAAATATACAACATACAAATCTCAATTATTTATACAATTTAACTAATTTTCATTCTAAGTTTAACATAACCTATATTTCTATCTTCAATAAAGTCTATTGGAAAAGCAATCTTCACACATTCTTAATATGATCCTAGCTAGTATTATTCCTGCACAAAAACAATTTGGAGGGTGAGTGAACCACAGACTCAGTGAGATAACCTAACCAAACCACATATCAAGCAATAACAAACGAGTTTAATCAACAAGTGTATGTAATGCAACAATCAACCATATGAGTAAGTATAAGTTTAGAGATCCGGAATCTAAATAGGATAAAGATTTATGCCCTCTCATCGTGATTGAAAGGAAGCCATGAAGAGTGATATACCGTGCCTAGAAGAATCAGAGAACCAAGGAAGAATGGGTACCATAAACTTTCATAAATTATTTTCACACATTTCACTCTCATCCTTAGAACAAAGAAACACCATTAAGTATTAGCCATTTCATGTCGATACCATAAGCAGTGCTTCTTCGATACTAGTTAGATCCCATGGAACAGAATAGAACAAAGGTGATCCTAGAAGAATTAAGAAATTTACATCTAGAAAAACCAAAGCATCACCAGAGAACCGAAATGCTAATACAAATAGGGTCATCACTCCTTTTTAATGCAATATATGCAATTGATATAATGCATGTTCATTTTCATTTATAGTACCATTAGTTTTTAGTCAGGTTTAAGGTGATCATATAATTTACAGACAATAATTTTGGCAATCAAGCATACACCAAACATCATACAATATATCTAATCCCTCATGCATATCAATTGAATATATTATTATAAGTGCAGTTATACTACAAGCACAAACAATGTGATAAAGTCAAATTTACTCACTTGTTGTCCTCACTAAATTGTCATAATAGGCTATTGGAAGTCTAAGAACTGTTCTATTTTTCCTATAAAGTGATATAACATATATTTATTACTATATTTTTATTCATGTAATGGTGCTAATAGTATTCTTTCAGGTTCTAATTATCTGTTTTAATATATTTTTAGTTATTTAGTTAGGATCTTCAACTTTATATAAATTATATTCATCTAGTAAAGTTGTAAAATTTATATTTATATAAGAGAAATCTTTCTTCAATTACAAAATATTTTGAGTTGTAATTGATAATTCTGTTATGAAGCTTTTTCTATTTATACGATTTTTTTAGTATATTTACCTTAAGGTAATTGATATTTGCTATCTATTATTTATTTTCATTTTTCTTTTCTTGATTTTAATTGACATATATATATTTTACTTTGGGTGTTTTCTTTATTCTAAATTTACTTAAATTCTTATTTCATTAGTGTCTATGTTGATATTGAACTTCATTATTTTCTTTGTTGTCAACCTTATTGAAATTTCTATTTATATAGTTACATTTAGTATGTAGTTCTTTAATTTTTTTCTAATATATTTCGGATTACTTAGAGTTTGAATATATATCAAATATTTACTAAACTTAAATTTTATTTCATCGAGTAATTATAGAGCTTATGTTTAATAGTTCAGTAGTTCATTATCATCATTATTAATATTTTTATATTGTTAATTTGACTACTTTTATGGTATTTAACATTTATTTAGTTTCATCGTGTTTCTCTTAATTTTTCTTCAAGTTATTATATGTTATTTATGGAAATCGCATTATTTATAATTTTAACTTAGTATAATTTTTCATTCTTTTATATTTATCTATATAAGATATTTACCGGACATTTATTATAATTTAATTATTTTGTTTAATTTAGCTAAAGTGTATCTTAGTTATAATTGGTTATTAATATATAGCACTTAACAATATTTAAGCTTATTATTCTTAAAATTATTTATGTTTAATATATTTATAAATTTTTTCTCCTGTTATTATTATTATTATTTGTTACACGAACAGATTCTTCTTGAGAAAAATTTTGCACTTACGCCAGCATCCTACGCCGCTGGCATTGAATCTCAAGATTTTCGGTATTTGTGTAATTTTTACGTGCTTCGAGCTTCAATGTACGTTGGCTTCAAAGGCCGTCGGTGTACAACATATGCCGGCATCAATGTCGCTGGCATTAAACCTTCAATTGCTTGTGTACGTGTAAAATCATATGTAACTTTTGAATCAGTATACACTGGTTCAAAGGTGCCAGCGTTTATACGTACGCTGCCAATGTAGATGTTTTATGCCGCCAGCATTCGTTCATTCTTACATGTTTTCAAATATTACGTAGCTTCTGTTCCAGTGTACACCGACTCAACACCGCTGGCCTATCCATGTACGTTGCCAGCGTTAGCCAAGTACACTGCCGACGTATGGCCGGTGTTGGCATTGTTCATCGTCTTCCTCATTTTTCCTCTATTCGTAATTCAATTTTCTTATATTATATATGTATTATACTTGTGTTTAAAATACTTCTAAGTGTTTTTCCATGATTTACTACTATTTTTCGTGACATATTAATACACATAATCTTCTAATCTCTGAATCTTGTGATTCCAAGCTTCTATGTATCATATATATATATATAACATATATATGGAGTTTTAAGGTGAAGTATTACCTTGTTGAGCTGGTATTGAGATGCTATACCCTTCCCCAAAGCTTGATACGAACCTAGATTAATAGAAACATATTTAAACTAATGTTTAATATATAAACTAACTTGAAAAAATTGCACTTACCTTCTTTTGTTGATTTCCTAAGCTTATATTGTTTTCTTTTTTAAAGCTTGTCCATGGTTGTATTTGTATGGTCTTGTTGGTTGAGTTTGTTTGTGTTTTATGGGCAATTTTTGTTGTTTTATGCATGAAATTATGGTTGCTACAAGAAGTATTTGTGTGTTTTGTTTTACATTCATTAGAGGGCTATATATATTCATGGAAATGAGGAAGACAACACTCAAGTTTTCAACCAAAGTAGAAAAAATTCTCTACCGAAATCTACTCTGTTTGTGCATGAGTTTTATTGGTTAAATTTGATTGCTTAGGTCTTAGTCAACTTGATTTTGTTGGAGCAAATTTAGGCAAATCGTAAGAGGATTTCAGCTGTTGCAAGTCCAATACATTCCCAGCCATACATTCAAGCCAAAGTGCACGAAAATGTTACAAGTATAAATATGTTAATTATTTAGGAGTTTTGTCTGAAAATTTATTTAAAGTTTCTATAAATTTTCTAGGTTATTTTTTAGTTCAATTTAAGTTTAAAGTTTATGATTAAGATTTTCTAAGTCCAATAAGCTAAGTTAGGATTTTTATTCCTATGTTAGAATTTCCTAACTAGAATAATGGTGCAATCCAAATATTTTCTAAAGTCTAAATTATTAGTTATAGATCTGTTTTCATTCTTATCTCGTATTTATAGTACTAGCAGTTCATCTTTTAGTTATCATTTAATAGCCAATACGTTCTATAAAGGGGTTATCTTTAATCAGATTTGAAATATAGAGCTACTTTATATTTATATCTTGAGCTATTAGGACTTAAGATATGAAATCTTATCTTTGGTATCTATTAGGATCAAAGAATTTTCTATTCAGGGTTTTTAAGTTATAAATGAGTTTATTATTACTCATAAGTTTATTCTAAAGTATTTATTTAATCCTAAGTTTAATATCTAATCAATATTTGCTATTCTATTTTTTCTTAGTTATAAAGGTTCTTGGTTTTATAATAGTTAAAATTAGAATTTCATTCCATAAACTCTAAATTTTCTAACTAAAATATTAGTATAATTCAAATATTTAATTAAGGTTTAAATTCTGAGTATTTGATCAATTTATGATCTTTTTTACATATTTTATAACTAATAGGTTTTAGAAATTAATCGTCTTTTATTGTATTTTGAAATTTAAGGTTAACTATGATTATTTGCTGAGTTATTGATTTGTGTTGCAGAATTATGTCCTAAGAATTATTGAATTTAATAATTGATAATAAAGTAAAATATTATAGATAACTTGATATTCATTGTATCATTATTTAGTTGGTGTAGAATTTATTTTCTAATTACTAAACTTAAAGTAAAAGGATTTTTGAAGTTTATAGTATCCATCGGTTTATCATCAATTATTGATTGTTTAAGGTTATGATAGTTATATTTTGCATTTCAAAATTTTATTGGTAAGGATTCTGTAATGAAATTTGTTTACAATTAAAATTTTTAAATCGCGAAAAATTGAGAGTGATTTTTTATTCTTTTATTATAGTTCTGTTACAATTCTATATTATATTTTTAATAATTATTATAATCGGGTTATGTAAAATTAGAGAGATTATACTGTTAGTACACCTTAGCAGCACATTTTAGGATGACATTTGTTTTATCTCCATAGTCAAATGATGAAGTTGGATATATGAAAAGAATTCCATATTCTAGTGCTGTAGTATCTCTTATGTATCCTATGATCTGCACACATCCAGATTTGTCATATGCTATGATTATTTTCAGCAGGTATATAGCATATCCTGGTAAAAAACCCTAGAGAGTAGTCCAGTAGGTTTTTAGGTACTTAAGGGGTATTATTGATGTTTGTCTACAGTTTAGTAGAGCTAGAGATGGAAATGTTAGTTTTGTAGATTTTGATTTGCTGGAGATTTGGTTAAGAGAAGATCTCCACAAGTTACGTTTTTACTCTTGTTGTTTGCTATCGGTTGAAAGCCACTTTACAAGCTTCAGTTGCTCTATCCACAACTAAAGCAAAGTACATGGCTATTACAAAAGCTTTTAAGGAAGCTATTTGGCTAAAGGGGTTATTTGGCAAGATCATGATGACTTGAAGAATGCAACAGTCTTTTGTAACAGTCAAAGTGCAATCTATCTCATAGGATCAGGTGTATCAAAAGGACGAAGCATATTGATGTAAGGTATCATTTCGTTTGTGAAGTTATTATTGATGGTGATATTACTGTAAGCAAAATCAGTACTTAGGATAACCTTGCAAATATGATGACCAATATACTTCCTATAGCCAAGTTTAAGCATTGTCTAAACTTGGTTGGTGCTAATTATTGATTGGTTCCTTGTAGGGTTATTGGAAGAGGAGGAGAATGATTTGTTGTATGTATTGAAGATTGGACTCTATTGATTTTGCTTCTAAATTTGTGTCAAGGTGAAGTTTATTGATGTGTGTGACCTAAATGCATGTACACTGGTAGCTTTATACCTATACACTGCTAGCACTGGAATTTATGCGGTCGGCTTTGTTTTCATCGTCAATTCGAAAATGATTTCTAAAGGCAGGGGTTATTGAAGGCCAACTCAAAGCTGCCAGTGTACTTAGGAAGGCCGCTAGCTAAAATTGGCTGGCGAATTTAGGCTGCCAACCTTTCTGTCTAGCGTACAACATGTGTGTGTGTGTGTATATATATATGTTGTTTTTTAGGGTTTTTTGAGAAGTTTTGAGTTTTCAGATTTGCGAGATCATTTTTACGCATCCTCTATAATTCCTTCTTCAATACTAGTAGATTCCCCTCTCTTTTGCTCGTAGTTTTTCTCAATTTAGGTTTTTCACGTAAAATCTTGTGTGTTCTTTACTTTTTTGTTCTTTTTTTTTTTTTTTTGCTATTGTTGCTCATATAGAATTATAACAAGGGCCAATCATGGAGTTCCCTACCAAACCATGGGCTCTAATACCAATTGTTGGACCTTATGAAGGAATATATTAATTGGCTTGATATCATCTATAACCAAAAACCTAAGATATTAGGTTAATGGGTCTTTCCTATTATAAACCATTCACATAAATCTCATATTTCTCATATGAGATTTTTCCAATCTCATACTTGCACTCTAACATGTACACTTTGAGAGCAGTAAATGAAGCAAGAATTGAGCTAAAAAGAAAAAAAAAACTTGACATTCTTTGATTTATTTGGTTCACTTGTAAATTGATTTGTATCATTGAGAAACATCATTAGAAATATAAAAAAGGGATCCTCTTCTGCTATCAAATGATAAAAAATTTGTTGAATTAGAAAACCAAAATCACAAAGAAAAAGAAATCTTCAAGATTTGATGCATAAAATTGAATTAATCTTGGATCAATTCTCTCATATTTGAAAAGATTATGTGGACAGAAATTGGGGGATAAAAAACATAAAAAGAAAAAATAATACTAGGGCAATACGGAAGCAAAGCTTGATTTATTATATTTGAGACAATAAAGTTTGTATTTGCAAACCTCTTAAGAGCAACGGTGATAGTGAGAACTCAGCAAATGGTGTGAGTGCCACTTTAGTCGAGCATTCTTTTTCTCGCTTGTTTTTATTTTCTCCCTTAAAGTCAGTTTTATTTCAAATAAGAACTTTCTAATGATTAAGGTTTACAAATTTTAAAATGTTAATGTTAAGGTTAACATTACAATTATCTAGTAACAGCTTAATGTTATAGATATAATATATGCTATTATATTTATTTTGTAACACTCCCCTCACTTGTAGACCAAGATTTTGATTGGGGTCCATAAGTGGACAACTTTAATTAAATGGGGTTATAATAAGTGCGCATGATTCAAACTCATGATTTCTTTCTATGATACCATATTAAAGTTGAAATCATGACCATCTGATCTAAAAGTTTAAACTTTTACAATAGATGATTGTGATGTTAACCTTAACAGTTGATGGTAGGATTTCTCAGTATTATAAAAGACCAAATTTCTAAGTTTAAAGGCTTCTTTGCATTAAGATTGCGAAGTTATGGATTTCCTTAATAGTTTGTTGGAGTGTAACCGGTGTAATTTAGGATATTGTCACACCCCAAGAAGGTCTACTTGTAAGAGGCCACCACGTTCACCATTTCATAATATTAGCTAGCCTCTTAACCATCATTCAAAGGTAACAATACTACCATAAAATCACTTTTTGACCGCTAAAATAGGCCAAGTAGGTACAGAAAAAATATAGAAATATCCTATGGTTCTTTTACTTTATTCACCAAACAATTCTCATAAGTTATTAAATGGCTTGAATTTATATCCAATCATGCTTAAATTATTAAAAGACTTATCACATTAACTCCTATAATTATTTCACTAATTTTGGAGTGTGAATCTATATAATTATTAGTTTGACAATTCTACTGACAAGTTGTAGAGGACTAGCAATTTTTCTAATCCATTGATTGGGTTTGAAATAAATATTTAAAGGACTGACAAAGATATGGTATTGAAGATACCTTTTAATTGAGACCATTTCTGCAGATTTGGACATGATTGAAAATAAGAACCCATTGGATGGTCCAGTTGATAGAAGATACTGGTTAATTAAGTGCAAGGCAAAAGAAATTAAATTGTGCATACATAAGGCAAGTACTAACTGATTGCGTTTCCGTTGTTATGTTTTCAGCTAATCTGATTGTTTGCAGGAGGATAGGATTGTTTTCAGCTGTGGTCTTGGTTTTGCTATATACCTTTCCAAATGAAGTGAATGAAGTGAATGAAGCGAATGAAGCCATTATACAAATTATTAATTTGACAATTTAACTTCTATTGGAACACTCAGTTTGAGAAAAATTGCAATTTTGTTCCTTGGCTAAAAGACAAGGGTCAACCATAGCAAATTGTAGAGGACTAGCAATCTTCTAACCCATCGATTGGGTTTGAAGTGATAGACAAAAGGACTTATGTTTGCGATAGCAAGTTGCTGAGAGCCAGCAACTTTCCTCCACCTAATATGTAACATCTAACGTTGGAATTAATACAGCTATAAATATATTAGAAATTTCCACATTGGACAACTTGGATTATGTACTTCGTGGACATTAACGTATTTCTATTGCTGCCTCAGTTTTAGGCCTACGTTATTAGTCATTATCCAACTTGTTGCTTAAGATAAACATTTGATTGTGATTGTATGAAAAATGCATTATAGTAAATGATTGGTTATTTGGTAGGAAGTTGCTTGTTTATAATAATTGTAAGTTGGATTTAGAAATTAACTTCATAGCCATCAAATCTTTTGAGGGAAAGATGGAGTAGCATTTCATAGATAAAAGTTGAACTCAATCAAGATGGTGCTCTCGTTTGATTCATGAAGAATCATTTTATAATTTATTCAACAAGATAAATGACTATATTAAGGAAATGTTTTTCTGAAGCATCAAAACATCATGAAGAATCATTAGCTAAGCAAAATCAAAAGAAAAAGATAGCTAGGGCATGTCATAAGAATTTTTTTATGCTCATATGCAAGAAATTGAGAAACAAATACTTTCTGTTAATACCGGTAAGGAACAATGCTAGTTAGCCACAATACAGGTTTCTTTCCATTAATGCCTTGCATGAGTGCAATCAGATGTAACGGACAGAGAACCCTGCTACATATTTTAGAGTTTAGGGGCATTGATGATCAACTGATTGCGGTGTTGCCACAAGTACGCGAGTAAATGTGAATGTTGTCTCCAACTTGTGCTATGTGCAATACACAGATTAGGAGAACACAACAGAATCTCAAAAAAGTTTCCAGTCAAAACCCTCGATTTTGTAAATTCTGTTGCTGGATTTTGTGCCATTTTCCAATATGTTACAGTATTTGGATGAGCTAATGAACCAACGTTGATGGATCGCATCATGGATTTAATGTATTGCTTCTTAATATCATGTAATTTAGTATGGTTAACCCTTTCTGCTATGTTTCTCTTTGTTTTTTCCTTTCTACTGTAAGAGCATGCTTATTATTCTAGTCATTTCTAGTATTTCTTTCAGATCTTAATTATAATACAAGTTGGCTCGTGTAATTAGTGATTTCTGTAGGCTAAAATTGAGTTAAACGACAAAGTCATCCCAAGATTTATAAAAACAAAAATTAAAATTAAAATAAAAAGAAAAAAAAAGAAGAAAAAGCAATGCATTCCATAGACGAATTCTTTTCAGATGTTTCAAATTGTTGCTAAATATGTTTCTCCATCATATGTATTCCATAGATATTCAGGCCTCATTTCAAGAGACATAGATGAGTGATGCCGAGAGCAAATATTTTTCAAGAGATAAGACTTCATCCAACCCTCACTAAGTTTTGAAGAGTAAGGGAAATTCGAATGAAGCATTGCCGAGAGCTTTGCTTGTAATTATGTGAAGGATTAATTTGAGTTGGAGTTAAATCAAATCAACTTGAAATGCCTCAGGGTGTGTCTAAAGTAAAGTGCAACAGTTAAGCAATTTGTTTGACTCTCATTGCTGAGATTTGATCAAAGTGCTTCAAATGTATTTGAATCTCACTAGTAATTCTTGGATAAACTGGAGAAAAAGTACCCATTGGACAATTTTGGCATTAACTGCAAGCCAAACAGCAACTAATAAGAAAATTTTTAAATGGGCTATATGTACACTTTAAGAGCAGTAAATGAAGCAAGAATTGTGCCAAAAGAAAAAATAGACATTCTTTGATTTGTTTTGCTCACTTGCACATCGATTTGCATTTTTTTTTTTTCCTGGGAAGAGAGTTTAGTGCATTCATTAAATATTATTTTTGTTATCCAAAAGCACTAGAGTTATGACTCAGTGCACCAAACTGTATATCTAATCATTAGAAAGAAAGGAAAAAAAAAAAAAAAAAGGAAGGTGTGGGGGGGGGGGGGGGGGGGGGTGTGTGGGATCCTCTTCTATTATCAAATGATAGAAAAAATCCGTTGAATTAGAAAGCCAAAATCACGAAAAAAATGAAATCTTGAAAATTAGATTCATAAAACTGAATTTCCCACCACTAATAAAGATGTGTAACGTTTCTTAAATTTCCCACCACTAAGATTAATACAACATAAGTCAACATTCAACTGTTGAAGTAAGGTTTCCAGTCTCCTCTAGGATTGGGTGAGTTGATTGTTGTAATGAGTAAAGTTTCTCAATTTGCCAAAGGAGGGGGGATAGCACCAGGCAGGTTTTACGCAGATAGGGTTATTTGCTTGAGATTGATTTACTTACCTTGCTCAGAAAAAGTATTGCCATGATCGCATTGGAAATCTTTCTTAAGGAAGTGAATGAAACTACTATAGTAAGCATTAGTCTGACAATTTAACTTCGTTTAAACACTCAATTTGTGAAAAATTGGACTTAATTATAATCCCTGGGGAAAAAGCCATGGCCAGTTGCAAAGGACTAGAAATTTTTCTAACCTTTGCAAGGTTCAGAAGGTTATAGGAAAATACAAACCCATTAGTTGGAGTACTTGACAGAAAAACAACACTTATTCATTTATTTATTCATGTGTCCAGGACCCTAGAAGAAGAACTAGTTCAGTATAATTTAAACACTTGTATAGATTACAGTAACAGATTGCTTTTTTCCATCTTTGTGTTTTTAGCTCTTTGATTACTACAAGAGAATAGTTTTTCCGTTCTTTTTTCATCCAGGCAATCTAGTTTCTAGGTTGAATATATGCTTAAACCCAAGGAGTTTTGGACATTCACTCATGGTGCAATTACGCCAACTGTATAATGCTTTTCTATTTAATCTAATTCTCTGTATCAACTTTGATTTCATCTATTCTTAAACATTTACAAATTTTATTGAGAGCAATTGAAATTCTAAGAGCACGGCTACAGAAGATACATTTAAAAGCAACAACATAGCATAGAAGAGTATCACATCTACTCATTGAAAACATTGTCCTTTTGATTTACTGAAACAAGGATGTCTGTGGTCATTAACTCTTTGAGAAATTTTTGGACATTAGGCTACAAAGAGTAACATTGGTGCTCTCCTTGACCCTTGAAGGGGGTTACAGTGGCAGATTCGATAAAATAATTGACTACAGTTAAGGAAATGTTTTCTGAAAAATCAAAACATTATGAAGAATTGTTAGATAAGCGAAACCAAGAGCAAGATATGTGTAGGCCACGTCCATAGGAATTTTTTTACTGCTCTTATGAAAGAAATCAAGAAACAAATGTTAGTGGATCCGTTAATTCTACCGGCAAGAAACAATGCTAACTAGCGAAAATACATGGAGCTTAATCAATTGCAACAGAGCAACCTTGCTGCCCATGTTGGACGCAATAATTAAAGCAAGGGCATAATGAGCCAACGATGATGGATGAAAACTTGGGATTTGATCCATACCCTCTTATTTCTTGCATCTAATACATTGCTTCTTAGACAAATCTTCGCTGGAGTCGATATCAAAAGTATAGTTTGGTCCTCCATTTCTGCTAAGTTTCTCTTGTCGCTTTTTTTCCCCTTTCTGTTTTAAGAGGATGCTTGCTAATCTGGTGGTTTCTATTTTTGCATTCATATCTCAATTAGTGCACAAGTTGGCTCATGCTAAGAGTTGTATTGGCTCAATAATCACACTAGCTTAATTGAGTAAGTTGTTTCAAAATAAACAAGTTTGATGGAAACATTGGTTCCAGTGAAAGAATTCCTTTTCGCATCAAGACAATGAGTATATGGAATCAGGACCCTCTTTTGTCTCATGAATCTCCTCAACCTTATTGAAAGTTCATTAATCAACATGGACAATTTCGTGCATTAGATTAAACTGGAAATTCATCAATCGAATGACATCAATCCGACTAGGTGGATCTTTAGAATGAAGCAAGTCATGGAGCTTCATCAGGTGTGCGATGATTAGAGAATTACTGTTGCATGTTTTGCATTAGAGAATTAAATGTGCTGCAGGCATGGCAATAGTAGACGTTCAAGCAGCAGCAGTGACAACAGGGTCCACTGAATGTAAAGTGGCAACAGTAAATGTTGATAGAATAAAAACAGCTCTTTTCAATTACCCATAGTAAGGCGTCACGCCCTAAAGAGTACTTTAGACGTGGCAATCCCCACATACGGTATTAAAACTTAAAAATAACTTTCGAAGTTATGCGAAAGCTTCAACACCATATGTAAGATGTCTATCACAACAATAGGAGACACCGGTAGATGTGTAATTCGAGATAGTAAATATAGTATACAAGAAATCTAGATAAATATCTAACTTCAACATTATCGAAATATGGTCCTTACATCATCTTAGGGGTATTATCCCAATAAATCTTCAAAGAACAAGATATCAACTTAGTCTTTCACATAAAGAAACAATACTAGAACCATAAGATTTTAAAGGAAATCTATTCTAAGATCTTCAAAAAAATTTCCCTCAAAAGCTTCCCAAAACATAATTCCACTCGTATATATGAAGTCCTTGGGCAAAAGAGACATTGATCTTGTGTCAACAAAAGTCTAATGAGGTGTAAGCTTAACTAGCTTAGTGAGAATATTCCTAGATTAATGTACTCGTAACAATAAATTCAAACAAGTTATTATACAAGCATATGAAATGCATCAAGCAAGTGAGCAAGCAATATATATGATCTACCAAAAATCATATGTTTAAATAGATTTACCCCTCCATTTGGGATTAGGTGCTTTGGGCTCTTTAAAACCCATCTTTGAAATCCAATCATGTAGTTTTTCGGCTCCTACTTGCCCATCTGAAATAGTTCTTTTAGGCTCCTATTTAAGCATCCTTACATAGGTTTTTGGGGCTCATTTTCGCCCATCTTGCAAACTTATGGGGTCCCACGAACCCCACTACTAGACTCTTGTCCCATCGAACATAGTAGCTAATGAAATAAGTCTAATTACGTGATATGCATAAATCAATTAATATAACTCGTAATATGTGATTAAGGTAATTTAAAGGCGATCACAAAATTTGCAGACACTCCAGCATAATAATAATAATAATAATAATAATAATAAAACACAATTTAACTAACAAATTCATATCTCAATATGCTTAGTATTTTTTCAACAAATATTATCATGCATAATCCATTTTCATCTTTTCCTATTCTAGTGTCTCTAACTACAAGCACAAACAAGTAGTAAAAATAAGAGATAAACTCACTCGACCATCTTTGCTAAAACTCTTTACCCATAATAGTCCTTGAATACAGATTTCCTAAGCTTTGTTACCTAAACGAAAGAAATACTCAAATGAGTATTTCGTAGAAGTTTTACTTGAACTTTCTAACTCTATTATAGTGTTTGCGTTAAAATTCGGATAAAGAAATCCTAACTTAAGATGGTTAACTTGTTCATTTTAACTTTGCATTTCGCATATTATATATCTTTTTCTACCTATTCAAAAAGATCTATCCATTTATAAGATTATTTTTGTCATAAAAAGCTATTTGGTTTACAAAACACCACGGTACATAATAGTTACGAAATTCTCAGCCTTTAAAATATGATTTTTAAAACTTTTCTTTACCAAAAATTCCTTAAACAAAGATATAGGTATGCATATGTTTGAAAAAATCCTTTTGATACATAAATAGACTCATATTTTATGCATAATTCTATTGGTGTTATCTTAACAATTATTTTCTATAAAACAACTTGTCTTATGGTTTTGAAAAATTGGACTTCGAAAATTTTCACTTTAAGTGGTTTGAAAGAAATTACAAATTTCGGTCATTATAAATAAGTGTTTTCCTTTTATATTTTTATTTCCTAACTCTTTCAATGATAAATCAATTTCCAAAAATTTGGTCCTTTAAATTATCTACCAATTTTATTTCTAGTGATTAAAAAATAAGGTTTTCAAAATTTTTCATTAGTCATTCTTATTGTCTAATATTTTGAGTTGTATTAAATGTATGTTTTTCCCTCATTTTTATATTCTTTTGCTTCTTTAGAAAATAAGTTTACCCTTTAAAACTTCCTTTCTTGGCAAATTTTATTTCTCTAAGTTTGTTTCTAAAATAGTAAGTTGATTTTACCTTGATTTGAAAAACTTGCTTTATTTTTAATATTTATCAAGTGGTGGCATAATCCTTTTAGATAAGTTTAAGAAAAGCTTTCATAATAAAGAATTATCAACATTAGAACTTAGCAAAAATTTCATTTTAACTTTGAAAAGAGAATAAAAATATTAAAAATTAAGTCTTGCAAAAGTTTACTTAGTAGGTGATTTTCAAAGTCTATGATGAACTTATTTAAGTTTTATAAAAGAGATGATTGGGTTAAAATCTTAAGTTTAATTGTAAAAATATATTTTTAAAGGTATTTAGTTTCGATTTATAAAGAAATGAGTTCCTTTTATTATTTGAAGAAATCTTTATTCTAATACTTTAAAATTTATTATTAGTTTATCTAAGCTTTTGAAAAGAATTTATTAAAAATAATACTTAGGTCTTTTGCTGAAAAATCCTTTGTTAAGTAATAAGAAATTTTAATTTACTTTTCTTTATTAAAGAAAGAACCCATTTTTATTTTTATTAGACAACATATTCTAATCATACATGAATATGATTATGTAGCAATGAAAATGATAAGAATAATACATAATAAGATAAAAGAAATATAATAAGCAAATAAGCATAATAATAAGGTCAAGTATTGTGAGCCTTACCTTTATCAAGGCTTCCCGATCAAGTATTAGGAACCTTAACTTCATCAAGGTATCCTGGGACTAAGAATGGACTAGTCCCAAAAGAAAAAGAAAAGAAAAGAAAAGAAAAGAAAAAGTAATAATAAGAGCAATAAGAATAATAAGAATAATAAAAGCATGTTAGTTAGAGTTAGTGAGCAATTAAGCTCTAAGAAATATATAGATATACATATACTTAATAATATATATACAACGTTAGGTTATGAGCATAATAACAATACTATCAACATAATAACATAAGATAGCAAAATAACAAATTGGAAATTCTTGGCATGTGCAAGAATAAAACATAAACATGTTGTTGCTTTTATAACTCACATGAGTTTTAAGAAACAACACCATGGTCATGCTAAATTACATGACATTAGAAAAATAAGAGTAAGATATTTTTACTTAAAGGAATGTATTTGATGAAGAAAGAAAGTTATAATTGTAAGAATACGTGGGTAATGATATGTGGAAAATGGTTTTTGTGTAGAAAAAAGAAAGTTGGGAAGAGAATTTTAGGAGAGAAAAATTAGAGAGAGAAGTTGAGAAATGATTTTTGTAGAGTTTTGTTATGTGTATGAGATGTGTGTAAAGAATGAAGGAGGTAGTGGATATTTATAGAAAAAGTTGGAGGGAAATTGTAGTTAATTAAATAAATGAAAAAGAAAAAAATTGATGGCATGAAAGAAAAGAGTAATTAAAAATATTTTAGAAGAAAAGTATAAGAGAAGTATAGTAATATGTGGTGTAGAATTTTTGTGGAAAAAAAAAGAAAATTTTAAGAAATAGGTATAGAGGTTGTAAGAATAGGTGGCACCAAAAAATAGAGATAGATGAATAATTGTAAATAGTGTAGAATAGGACACTGAAAAGTAAACAAGACTAATAAATTACCAATAGTAAAGAAAATAAGCATAAAAATGTGATATCTGATTTTTTTGATATCGAAAAATTATAAAACTGATATTTTTTAAATCCTTGTATTATTACGAATCTAATAGTGTCATCGGGATATTTTTACTATTTCGAGCCTCAGGACATGCTTTTTTGAGAACTAATCTCGTTCGGGTTCGAAAAACACTAAAATTTAACGAATCTGATTTTTTTAATATTCCCTATATTATTAAGAACTATTATCCACAATTACCTCAATTTCGTTGCTTATGGTTTAAGAGCGTGGGATTGTCAAATCTAAACACTAGGGTTTGTTGTAGACTTTATTGACTTTGGGGTTCTGGTTTGACTTCTAGCTTTTTTATTTATTCGTAAGGTCATAAAATTTTGGGGGTTTTGACTGTGTTATATTTTCAAAATTTACATTTTATTTTATTTTTTATGACTTGTTTAATATTTTTCTATTCCCAAGATTGTTTAACCGAGTCTAGGGTTATGGGTTGACTCCATTTGACTTTTGGTGGTAATTGAAAATTTTTATTCTAAAATTTACCAAAGGATTTGAAGGTTTAGTATGATGCTGCCGAGTATTATTTGGATATATCACTTGATTTACGTGTTAGAGATCAGATAGATGATTTGGTTAGCGTACGGATATTGAATCAAACAATTATTGGATTTTTCATTTTGTTTTGAGGCTTCTCTTTTTCTCAAGGTTAAGAATTTTCGTATTTGATCTTATTTAGAATTCGGTTTTAACTTAGGTCGGTTTTCAGGGTTTTGGTTTTAGTATTTAACTCTAGAATTATTTTCTAAGAATTATGAAAATTTAAGGGGTTTACATGGCATCAATGGCGAGCAACAATCAACGATGTCAAAGTAACTGCAGTAGGCATTGACAATACCTTAAAGGAGCTAATGACTGCATTTAAGCTACTAGTAAGTTGCTATGGACATTGCCATCCCCCTTGCAAGCTTCTGGGGCTGATAATGGAAAAGTCAGAAAAGACTAGATCATCTCACAACAAATGGTTTTCCAATACATTTCAATGCTACTGTTGACTCGAACGTTTTATGAATTCAACATTTCTAATATATGTTATGATATAAATATAATAGTCCACTCTATATCTATCACTATATATAGCTTGTATGTGAAGGGAAAATTAGTCCTATACATACAGGCTACGACAAGCTTAAGCTTTTGTATTAAATGGTTATAGTGCTAATCTTAGCATGGTATCAAAGCTGGAGATCATAAGTTCAAATCTTACGTACTCATTTCAATCCCATTAAAATTAAGTTGTCCACTTAATGGACCTTAGTCAAACTTAAAGTCTCGGTCTACAACTGAGGGGGAGTATTATGATATAAATATAATAGTTCATACCATATCTACAAGCTTAAACTTTTAGATTAGATAGTTGTAGTACTAGCCTTAACAATCTCTATAATCTAAATCTTAAACTCAGCTTCTTGTGCAACTAACAACAATTGATATTTAAATTGGATAGTTTCCTATACTAAAGGAATCAAAAATCTTTGTAAGAATATTGCAATGGCAAGTTCTTGATGTGATACTTCTATTTAGAACCACCAAATGTTTCCAAATTGTTGTCTTACTCCTATTGGTTCTATTATGTAAGGCCTTCATGTGTCATTTGAAGAAGGTTAACTAATTATTCAATGTAAATTATTATTCAAACACTTGATAATAATCATTTAAGATGTTCTTTCCTTTGAAGATTACTTTTCGTAGCTCATAAGAAGGAATTGAATCATCAGCAAAGAACAAATGAGTAGGGATAAGACTAGTTGTCTTTACCTCAACTCCTGCAACACTCTTGAGAGATTGGATCCCCTATTTTTATACCTAAAGTTGTCTAAATATGGCCCGTCCTCTTTCCATTCACCACAAGATTGTAGGAAAATAACTAAACACAATTCATTGCCCAGTTAATCCAAATATTCAAAAATCACATCTTAATATTATTAGATGTTTCACTTTTGGAATGAGTAAAATATCTATTTGATTGAAAGAATACGATAACCTATGACCATGAACATCACTGTAAGAAACAATTTGCACTCAAAGTTGAGAGCAAAGATAATGTTAACCAAGCACCAAATGATACAAGGATTAGATAATTTCATTTTAGTCTCGAGCTTGAGATTAGCTTGATACTAAAGCAAGGTTATTTGACACAGTGTATGACATAAAAATTAAATTAGGGTTTATATCACAAACCATTAATTCTGTAAATACCCGGAGCGTGATCCTCAAATACCAATTTATTCTGAGAATTCTTTGGTATTTGATATCAAAATTCAAAAACTATATGAAATTCGAGAATTTGGGAAGAATTTGTGCAAAGTCGGCTCACAAAATTAATAATATCGAATGACTATCTGTTTCATTACCCGAGGGTGTACAAATAATAGTAGGCACAAAAGCTACCAAAAATAGAACATAAAAACTATAAAAAATAGAAACGCCCTAAAACTCAAGGACTCGAAGTACATTAAAAATACAACAACGAAATTTAAAACAAAGGTGGACTATAAAAAGTTATAAGGAATCTAAACCTGCCAAAAATATAAAATGCCCGTTTAAGGGCTTAAACGAAGGAATATTTCTGAAAAACAGCATAGCTCAGCACCAAGGGTATTGACTTCTTCAAGTCAGCTCGTTTCCGTTGAGATAGGGTTTAGAAATCAAGAAATCACAGCTAATCCATTTATGTCTCATTGGGCTAAGTACTTGTTTGCCACTCTGTCTACCTCATCATCCTTCGTAGGTTGAATAGAATTCATCCTCAAATTGTCTTTGTCTGAATTATCACCAGTGTAGGGAATAAGCTGCTTCACATTAAACACATCTATAGCTCAAAGTGGCTAGGTAGCTTCAACTTGTATGCATTTGGGATAATCTTCTCTATGATCTCTACTGGCCTAATCTTCCTAGCTGATAGTTTGTTGTGCTCAATAGCGAAAAACATATCTTTAGTAAGGAAAACTCAAACATAATCTCCCACATCAAACTCTACATGTCCCCTCTTTCTATCAGCAACTTCCTTATATTTACCTATAATCTTTTCTAAATTGTTCTGAACAGTCTTATGAATCTCCTACAATCTATGAACAAAGTCTTCTACCTTCCCATGAATCCTAGTCCTGTCAGGTAGTAACAGCAAATCAAGTGGACTTCTAGGAATAACAGAGTAAGCCACCTAAAATGGACTAAACCTTATACTATAGTTGATTGCATGAGTATGTGTAAACTCTCCCTGACTCAACTTTTGATCCTGGCTTTTCATATGCTCCCCTACTAAGCTCCTCAATAGATTTGCTAAGGATCTATTTACCACCTCAGTTTGCTCATCTATCTATGGGTAATAGGCATTACTGGAATCCAACTGAGTGTTGACCATCTTCCATAAACTATGCCAAAAATGGTTGAGAAATTTGGTGTCTGTGTCAGACACAATGGTTCTAGGCAATGCATGCAGTCTATAAACTTTCCTAAAGTACAACTGTACAACTTGGACAGCATTTGTGGTCTTCTTACGGGAATAAAATGTATCATCTTAGAAAATCTGTCAACTACTACAAAGATAGGATCATTACCTCGCGGATTTTGTGGCAACCCTAGAATGAAATCCATGTTCACATCGATGGAAGGCTATGAAGGGATTGGTAGCAACATATACAACGCTACATTTGTAGCTGTCCCTTAGACACTTGGTAGACTCTACACCTCTACACATACTTCCCCATTTTTTTGCGAATGGTTGGCCAGAAATAAGATGCCTGAATCAGTTACAAAGTTCTTTCTCGCCCCACATGACCCTCACCATATAGCTCTTTAATATCTAATCTCTCAAACGACAATCCAGAATTCACAACTGATTACCCCTAAGCAAAAATCCATCTTGCAACAAGTACTCTATTCTGCCATTAGCTCTAACTTTTGCTAGAATAATAGAAAAATAAGGATCATTTTCAAGTAACTCAGCAAATGCATCAAAACTAGGTACCTCCACTTGCATTCTACCTAGAAGACCCCTATGCCTAGTTAATGCATCAAAAACTCGGTTTGTGACACCACTCTTATGTTTCACAACAAAGGTGAAACGCTCCAAATAAGCTACCCATGAAGCATGTCGAGAGGACACTTTATCCTGACTATGCAGGTGCTTCAAAGCTTTATGGTCAGTATATAAGATGAATTCTCTATGAAACAAATAATGATGACAGTGCTTCACAGCTTGCATGACAGCATAGAATTCCACGTCATATGTATTGTACCGTAGCTTTGCTCCTGTTAGCTTCTCACTAAAATAATCTATCAGTCTAATATTTTGGCTCAAAACAGCTCCAATCCCTACTTTAGAGGCATCTACATGTAGCTCGAAAGGTTTACAAAAATCTTGCAACACTATAATCAAAGCTATAGTAAGACACACCTTAATTTACTTAAAAGCCTTCTTTGCTGCATCAGTCTACGAAAATTTTCCACCCCTTATACAGTCAGTGATAGAAGCCATAATGCTACTGAAGTAGGGTATAAATTGCCTATAGAATGATGCTAAGCCATGGAAGCTTTGAACTTCGGTCAATGTAATATGTCTAGGCCATTGCCTAACTCCTTCCACCTTGGACTTATTTACCTGCAAACCATCAACAGAAACTTCGTAGCCAAGAAAGAGTACCTCTGTGGTCATGAATACACACTTCTTTAAGGCAGCATATAAATTTTCCATGTGCAACACATTAAGAGCATCCCACAGGTGTTTGAGATGCTGCTCTGTGTCAGCACTGTAAATCAATATGTCGTCAAAGTATATGACAACACAATTGCAAATGAATGGACTCAGAACCTGATTCATCACTCTGGTAAATGTGTTGGGCACATTAAACCATCCAAACGGTATAACCAGCTACTCATACAACCTATCTCATGTCTTGAAGGCTACCTTCCATTCATCACCAACTCAATTGCAAATTTGGCGATACTTACTCTTCAAGTACCGCTTCGAGAATATCTTAACACCAATCAACTAGCCAAGTAAATCATCCAATTAGGGAATAGGAAAACAACGACTGACAATAATCTTGTTGATGGCCTGGCTATCCACACACATACCCCAAGTGTCATCCTTCTTTGGAGTCAAAAGAGCTGGAATTGTGCATAGAATCAAACTTTCCCTAATAAAGCCCTTGGAAAGCAACTCTTCAACTTGTCTCCTCAACTCCTCAAGTTCTATAGAACTCATTCAATAATGTAGCCTGCTTAAAAGGGTTACACCAGGCTTAAGATCAATCTGGCGTTGAATATCATGCAGTAGTGGCAATATATCTAGCAACTCATTAGGAAATATGTTTGGGAACTCTTATTCCAACATCAATGCTACCACTTTAGGTATCTTTGCCTCCCTTTTAACCTCCTTACCCACTAGAGCAAAGACAACATCTGAGGCCTACATCTCTTCCTCAAACTGAGCCAAAGACAATATGCTGGAACTTGCACTCTGCTTGTCATATTTGGATTTGGTAGCATCCCTATTAGAAACCAACACAATCTTCAACCCTTTATACATAAAAGTGTAGGTGTTAGCTGTCACGCCCCGAGGGGTACCCTAAACGTGGCAGTCCGCTGTACACAATACTAAAGCCTAAGAATGACTACCTTAGTCACGCAAAGGCTTCCATATCATGTACAAGGCGTACATCACAACCAAGGGAATGCATCAGAGTAGTGCAATTTATATTGATAATAAATGAGTAACAAGGCAAAGAGAATACTTATCATAAAACATACATATTACATTTTTATTCTTAGGGGCATATCCCTCTATTATCTTCAAATAAATATACAGCACTAATCATATAGGTCACTACATATAAAGAACCTTACAAAATTACTTCATCTTATGATTCCATTTCCTTCATAGAAGCTTAATCATCCTTCCATGACTTCCTTGATGTCATAATCCTCAATTTAAGCCACGGGTATACCTGTTTCAACAAAATCTATAGGGATATAAGCTACAACTAGCTTAGTGAGATATTCCTTTTCATTCGCACCATGTTTTTAAACAAGTTTATTTATATTTTCACACATATGCTATGCATATAATGCAACAATCACATGATTACGCAAATATATATAGTCATCCGGAAACCATATATAGAACGGATTTACCCCTCCGTATCACAGGTGAAGGAATCGGGGTTGAAGGTCCTCGACCTTCTACTGCTAGTCCCCAGGTCCTTACCCGCAGCGTTCGGTTGGCTCGGCTCCCAACCTAGAGTCACTTCACCCGAGCGATTTGGATTCTCCAGGAAGGAACATGGCCCGTGGCACTGCACGATCACAACTAATCCAACTCTACACGTAGGAGTAGCAGCCTTTCGAAAAAGATGTGACTCGATGGATGCTATGCGTGAGCATTTTAGTTTTCTTAAGCCAAACCTTATTAAGGTTTATTAGGGGTGATCAATCAATTTAGCAAACAATAAACAGTCATACAAGTAAGTAAACAAAATTATTTAAACAATCAGTTCGAAGTTGCGATATTCTTAATTCTCATTTCATGCATAAACATAGAATCACATATATATACACATAATCCCGAATTCCCCAAGTATATATCCATTTTTATCTTTTCTTAGTATACTAATGCTACTACTTTACAAGCACAAGCAAAGTAACGAAATTAGGAGGAATAACTCACTCGTCCATTTCGCGATCTTCTTAGTTGTGGTAATCCTTGAGTAGGGTAGTCTCGTATCTTTCGTCACCTAAACAAAAGAAATACCCGGGATCAGTCTTTCATGAATTTTCTATTCGTGGAGATTCTAAACTTTACTTAAAATCGCGGTAAAATCGTATAAGCGGAAATTCCAACTTAAAATTGCCACAACTTGCTCATTTGAGTTCATTTAGTAAAGTAAAATTCTATTTTTTTTATTAGTTGAGACAATAAAATTATGTAAATGCAAGTATTATGAGCATATAAAGTAATAAGAACATACGAAAATACTAGAAATAAATAATGAGCAAGAAAATAAAATATCAAGTATTGGGAACTTTAGCTTCATCAAGGTATCCCGGTCAAGTATTGGAGCCTTAGCTTTATCAAGGCATCCCTGGACTAAGATTGGATTAGTCCCGAAAGATTAAAGAAAATAAACAAAAGATTGTTTTGACTTGATATGGACAAGTCTAAGACTAGAAAGACTAGTCTTAATAATAACATGAAATAAATAAATTGCATAACTTGAAAGTAAATAAATAACAAATGAGCTTATATGCTCTACATAAATATATATACATAATATACATAATACTTTATATAAGATAGACTAGAAGCAAATAATAACAATAATAATAACAACATACTAAAATAGGAAGCTTATGTACAAGAATAAAACATGAACATGTTGTTGCTTTTACTACTCATATGAGTTTCAAAACAACACCATAGTTATGCTAAGTTACATGACATGGATAATTAAATGGTTGAAAGAAATTTTTACCTAAGGTATTTTTGTGGTATAAAGATGGTAGTGAATGTATGGTTATGTGGTTATGGAAAAATGGTAGTTGTATTGTATAAAGGGAAATTCTTGTGAGTATTTGGTGAAAGAGAGTTTTAGTAGAGAAAAAGTTTATGGAGAGAGTTTGTGTAGTGAATTTGAGAGAGTTTTGGTAGTAGAATGAATTGTGTAAAAGAGTGAAAGAGGAAAGGGGTATTTTTGGAATGAATTTTTTGATGTAATTAAATAAATTGAAAAAGAAAAATAAATTGTTGGAAGAGAGAGAGGGGGGCGCCGGTTCTAGTACTTTAGAGGAGGGAGTGAGTTGATTTTTGAGTGAATTTTGTAAGAAAATAATTAATACGTAAGATATGATTTGATATGAGATGTATTGGAAATATAAAAAGTAAGAAAATAGATATATAGGTGTAAGAAATAGGTGTAAGAAAAAGTAGAGATAGGTAAATAGTAATGAATAATAGAAAAGTACTATGAATAGTAGACTAGACAATTAAAGTACCAGTAGTAATAAAAATACGTGTAATAATGAGATATCTGTAATTTTTAGCTACCGAAAAATTCTAAAACTGATATTTTTGGAATCCTTATATTTTTACGAGTCCATTGGTATAAATGGAATATTTTTAATACTCCAAGCTTCGGGACACATTTTTCGAGAACTGATCCCATTTGAGTCCGAAGGACATTCGAAATTCGCGAATATGATATTTTTATGTTACCCTATATTATTACGAACTATTTTAAGCTATTGGCTTAATTTCATTTCCTAGGGTTTGAAAACGCGGGATTGCCGGATCTTAAACACTAGGGTTCGTTATAGGCTTTGTTGACTTTAGGGTTCCGGTTTGACTTCTAGTTTCGTTGAGATATTCGTAAGATCGTATAATTTTCGAGTTTTGATCTTTTATATTTTTAGCTCGACATCTATGGTTTATTTTCTTTTATTTTTGATTATTTAATAGTTTTTATTTTCGGGATCATTTAACCGAGTCTAGGGTTATGAGTTGACTCAGTTTGACTTTTGGTGAAAATTGAAAATTGTGATTCTAAAATTTTACTGAGGGATTTAAGATTTTATTATTTCGTTGTTAAGCGGTATTTGGATCTATTATTTTGATTTGCGCTTTAGGAATTGGGTAGATGATTTGATTGGCGTACGGACGTTGATTAAACCGGTAGTTGGACTTTATATTTCCTTTCAAGGGTTCTCGTTTTCTCAAGATTGAGAAAACTCATTTTTTATCTTATTTGGAATTAAGTTTTAACTTGGTTTGATTTTTAACAGTTTATTTCTAGTGTTTGAGTCGGTTTAGAATTTGGTTTTTATCTTGAGTCGATTTTTCGAGATTTAAATTTTTGATATTAAACTTCTGGGATTATTTTTAAGAATTATGAAATTTTCGGGGGTTTACAACCTACCCACCTTAAAAAAGTTTTGTCCTCAAAACTTGTTATGAGTACGTAGGTTTTTGTTTTAAGAACGTAATTCATCAATATTCGTGATATTTGGAATTTTGTCTCACATTTATTTGTTGGAATGGTATTATGATTTCATTATGTCATTTCCTTAGTTTCACTTCCACAAAAGGGTTTGGAAGTCTATCGTTGTTTTTGAATTTCTTCTTTCGTAATTTCTATTTCTCATGTATCTTTAATCGATATTGGAATTTCGTTAATCTTGTGCGTTTAATATTTTATGCAATAGCATATAAAATCAATAAGATTTGGTTTTAGCGACTTTCAACCTTCACTTTACTTGACTCTTTTTGAAGAGTTTCAACTCAACCAACACGACAGACGACGAATGACTTGCCACTTGACTTGACTCAATTTTGAACTGACGACGACTCAATATGACACGACACTGGTATATTCACTTAACGAAGGAAGGTTGTAAATTCGCTTTCCCATTCTTATGTGAGTATATATATGACATGCACGTATAAAATACGCAATGTTCATACTTATTCCATTCTTAAGGATATCATTGTTTTATTACGTGATCATCCTGACAATGTTGAGATCAAGATGAAAAATTTGGAATTTGTTTGTTGAGATTTTATCATTACCGGTTCTAGCTTTTAGGCGGTAATAGTTATGCTTTTGATGTACTTTGTTTTCAGTGTGTTCAAGGTAAATGACAATTGATTTGCTTTCTTCTGTACAAAATTTTCGACAATCATATTTTTATTCCTTCTGTTAAGGGAAAAAGGTGACGATTACTTAATCTATGGTCATTACTGGCAAACTGTTGCTTTGGTCCTAGCGGTATATAAAAGGAACTCTAACATCGATGTTAACCTGATATCGAATAGCATTCATGACTATTGTCTTCTTCTAAAACAGCGAATTCTATCTCTTGGTTGGCTTCCTCGCAAACCCATTGTCCTTGTAAGTTATACACACGTACTTCTTGTGGGGTTATTGCCGAGTATCTGCCTTCCTTACTGTTATGCATATTTTTCTTCTTAGGACACTTCTTGGCAATATGTCCTAGTTCCTTATAGATCAGGCAAGTGGCAGAGGTTTTCTTTGGACATCTCATGACTTTGTGATTCGAACTCCCGCAGTAGTAACACTTGTGTTATAACTTAGGACACTGTCTTGGTTGATGTCCCTTTTTGCATTTCCAACATTGGGTATCAGTTTCTTTTTATCCTTCTTTCTACTGGGCTGACCGATGTTTCGAGCTCATTGACTTTGAGGCTTAGGCTAGGTTCACTTATAGATTCTTCCTCAATTATCATGACATTTCCTTCCGTCCTTCTCCTTTTCTTAGCACCATCCACAATTCGTGCTCTTTCTAAGTTCTCAAAATCTTTGATGTCAAATTCTATCAACTTGATACGAAGGTCTTCATCCAATCCTCCTAAGAAGACTTGCCTTTTTGAGTTCCTCGCTATCCTTATATGATTCAGGGGCATATTGTAACAGCTTACTGAACTCTGTTTCATATTGTTCAAGACTAGCCTCCTTGAGAAATACTTAAGAAATCTGCACTATATTGGATTCTCAAGCTTCCAGGGAAAAAGTTCTCCAAGAATTCATGCCTAAATGTCTCCCATGTGATTGGTGGTAGTAGCTCCTACTTTTGGATTCCCACCATATCCTTGCATTGAACCTCAGCATAAAAGTCCATATGTAAGCTGAAGGTGTTGTGGTACTTCAAAAGCATTGAAAGATCGTTCTATTTGTGCTAACCAATCATCAGCTTCATCGGTTTTCCAAAAGCTCCATCAAAATATCGATTGCACTTAATGAACTCTGGCAACATACTTGATAAGGTTTTGGTAATGGCGGCTCAGCTGGTGCATTTCAATGGTGGTGTTGGAACTTCTGGTGCTGCTTCTTGTGCAGGTACTGGTGTAGGCATAGCATGGCTTGTTGTGCGAAATTCCTTATGAGGTTGGCAAGTTGTTCGATGTTAGCTTGATCCATTCTTGGTTGGTTTGGTCGTTGAGGTCCCTCTGGGTTCTCAGGTTCTACAGGGGGTATTTCTCGGTTGCGTTGTGCACGAGTGCATCTCCTATTTGTTCTACAGGTTTTATTAAGCTAGTGTGAGGTTCTTGAATTTTATTAAGTCTTAAACGTTTTTCGGAAAAACATTCGAGAAATATGCTAATAGCAATCGAGTACGGAAATGAATATATATATATATATATAGAAGAAATTTGAAAATTGACTGAAATCATAATGAAAAAGGAAATCATATCATTAAAACAAATACATGGAAACAGAAGGAAGACTTAAATACTTCCTTTACAAAAGTTCAAAGAAAGGATGCAAAACATGGTTAAAATTTCAAATCATTACATAGACAACATATACATCATCGTTAATCTTTTACAAAAGCTTTACTCCTATCGGTATATTAAAGCTTTTACGGAGGTTTAGTCGTCCCTGCTTCGATTGCTCTTCACAGGGTAGGAATCATTTCCTTGATTACTTGATCCCTCGTCTTCATTATCAGGAGCTTTTTCTTTTCCTTGTGGTGAGATTTGTGGTCGGATTCTAGATGAAGTTCCATATTTTTCTTGGATGGGTCATTTCTTTGGTGGGGTCGTCCCATAAACCTTGTGACTTTAGATCTTCACGTACATAGAGGTACCACACCTTGCACATGTAGCATGTTTCCTTGGCATTTGTGGGTAATTCCTGGTCCTACAGATGAGACGGCTGCATACGTAGCATTTCTTTATTGTTGCTAGGTAAATGTTGGCACTGTGTCTTCCCTTTGTATACCCAGAATAGATAGTGCCATTCTTCTTATGACAATTAAGGATTTTGTGATCTTTATTCCCACAAAAGTAACACCTATGCTGCAATTGTGGGCAACTTTTGGGGAAATGTTCTCCTTCACACTTCCAGCATTTGACCTTAGGGGTTACGAAATCCTTAAGAGGTTGGAGTTGTTTATGCTTCTTAGCCTGGGGTTCTGGATTGGCCATGAAGGAAGCACTTGTGCTACTGGTGTTGCTCCTAGATGGGGTCTTATAACCGGAGCGGGTGCAGAGGTTGTGGTGCTTGTTGTATGTATGCTCTTATGTCTCTTCTAGAGTCATGGTGGTAAGAGTTCTTGAGTTAGATCTTGTGGTGGGGTGCTCCTTGTTCTTGTTGTGCTTCGAGAGGGATGCTGATCGTGGCATAATTTCCTCGGGTAGCTTCCTAGAATCAAACGAAGCGGTCGTATTAGATATTTCCTTTAACTAAGGTTTTAACGCACATGTTTTAAAGAAAAGAGATGCGTTACGGTTTTTACTACTCAATTAAGGTTGATGTAGGCACTTGTTTTTTTACCTAAGGGTCTCCTTCTATAAGAGAGCTATTACACTATCTTGTTCTTAATTGGTTTTGGCTAGAAGTTGAATAGTGTTACTATGCGTTAAGGATTATTGAAATTGCTAAGGTAGGCTTACTTTATTCATTCCATATCTCAATTCTAAGTCTCCTTCATGTTTTCTCCATCTTGTTCTGCTATGTTCTATCTCAAAGTCATTCCCACCTTTCTCAATCTTGGGTCAACATTCTAAGGTAAATCCTCTAAATATCCTCCGATTCTTGTATAAGTATTTCCTGCCTTCTTCTAATATTCTCCAAAATAGAGTTCTACCCTTATACAAAAGAATTCTTAAACATAAGATCAAATGCTATCAATCTATCATTCTACATCTTCTTTTTCCTAATTCCCAAAACCTTGTTGCTCTGATACCAACTTAAACTATTATGCCCCAAGGGGTACCCTAAACGTAGCAGTTCGTCGTATACAATACTAAAGCCTAGGAATGACTACCTTAGTCACGCAAAGGCTTCCATATCATGTACAAAGCGTACATCACAACCAAGGGAACGCATCGGAGTAGCGCAATTTATATTGATAATAAATAAGTAACAAGGCAAAGAGAATACTTATCATAAAACATACATATTACATTTCTATTCTTAGGGGCATATCCCTCTATTATCTTCAAATAAATATACAGCACTAATCATATAGGTCACTATATATAAAGAACCTTACAAAATTACTTCATTTTATGATTCCATTTCCTTCATAGAAGATTAATCATCCTTCCATGACTTCCTTGATGTCATGATCCTCAATTTAAGCCACGCGTATACCTGTTTCAACAAAATTTATAGGGGTATAAGCTATAACTAGCTTAGTGAGATATTTCTTTTCATTCGCACCATGTTTTCAAACAAGTTTATTTATATTTTCACACATATGCTATGCATATAATGCAATAATCACATGATTACGCAAATATATATAGTCATTCGGAAACCATATATAGAATGCATTTACCCCTCCGTATCAAAGGTTAGGGAATCGGGATTGAAGGTCCTCAACCTTCTACTACTGGTCCCCAGGTCCTCACCTACAGCGTTCGGTTGGCTTGGCTCCGAACCTAGAGTCGCTTCCCCTAAGCGATTTGGATTCTCCAAGAAAGAACATGGCCCGTGGTACCGCACGATCACAGCCAATCCAACTCTACGCGTAAGAGTAGCTGCCTTCGGAAAAGATGTGACTTGATGGATGCTATGGGTGAGTGTTTTAGTTTTCTTAAGCCAAACCTTATTAAGGTTTATTAGGGGCGATCAATCAATTTAGCAAACAATAAATAGTCATACAAGTAAGTAAACAAAATTATTTAAACAAGTAGTTCGTAGTTGCGATATTCTTAATTCTCATTTCATGCATAAACATAGAATCACATATATATACACATAATCCCGAATTCCCCAAGTATATATCCATTTTTATCTTTTCTTAGTATACTAATGCTACTACTTTACAAGCACAAGCAAGGTAACGAAATTAGGAGGAATAACTCACTCGTCCATTTCGCGATCTTCTTAGTTGTAGTAATCCTCAGGTAGGGTAGTCTCGTATCTTTCGTCACCTAAACAAAAGAAATACCCGGGATAAGTCTTTCATGAATTTTCTATTCTTAGAGATTCTAAACTTTACTTAAAATCGCGGTAAAATCGTATAAGAGGAAATTCCAACTTAAAATTGCCATAACTTGCTCATTTTGACTCGGAATTTCGCATATAATATACCGTTTTCTACCTATTCGAAAAGATCTATCCATTTCTAAACTTATCTTTATCATAAAAGGTCATTCCGAAAACATTGGCTACAGATTTAAAACAAATTATTTCTAAACTTTTGCAAATCCATTTCTAACTCAACTTCATTTGAAAGGAAATCCTTTAGTAAACATATAGATATATAAATATATATATATGTAATTGATAAATCCTTTTGAGTATATAGATAAGCTCACTTTATATGCAAGATTTCTAATGGTAGTGTCTCAACAATTTATTTCATAAAACAATTCATTTTGGTTTATTTAAAACTTTAACTTCGACAATTTTGTTTCAAGTCTTTTGAAGAAACTTTATATTTTCATAAGTTGTTATAATTTGAGTATATTCTTGTTTTATTTTCTTCATTCATTTTTCCAAAACAAGTAAATTTTCTTTTAACCTTAGTCTTTCATAAACTTCACTTCTAGTGATAAAAGATCAATTTTATCAAAGTTATATTAAGTTGATGAAAACCTTTTCATAATTTTGTATTTAGGATGGTTTTAGAAAATGAGCATTGTCTTATTATATTCATTTCTAAAATATAAGCTTTTGCTTTCTAAAACTTGTTCTTTCATTTCTTTTGAAAAGAATCATCTTTATTGATAAAATCCATTATTGTTAATCTTACTCTATTTACATTCTTTTGAAAATGAGTTCCTTCTTTTAGAAATTTGAAAATCATTATTTTTTCTAAGTGGTTTCATAACTTTACGAGTTGATTTTTATCTTAACTTTAAAAATTAGTTTATTTTCTTAGTTTTATTATGAAGTTTAAAAGAGTTTAAATCTTAAGCTTTTTGTAAAAACTTTTAATATTAATAAATTATTTTACTAAAGCTTAGGTTAACATAATATACAAAGAAAATATTTATTTCTTATGTTTCATTGGTAATCTATTTTTATTATTTAAGAAAACGTTGAGAAAACTCTATTTTTATGTTGTTAATAATAATTTCATGATTTTGTGATAAATCATATAATCGTAAATCTAGCGTTGAGTTCATTTAGTAAAGTAAAATTCTATTTTTTTATTAGTTGAGACATTAACATTATGTAAATGCAAGTATTATGAGCATATAAAGTAATAAGAACATACGAAAATACTAGAAATAAATAATGAGCAAGAAAATAAAATATCAAGTATTGGGAACCTTAGCTTCATCAGGGTATCCCGGTCAAGTATTGGAGCCTTAGCTTTATCAAGGCATCCCGGGACTAAGATTGGACTAGTCCCGAAAGATTAAAGAAAATAAACAAAAGATTGTTTTGACTTGATATGGACAAGTCTAAGACTAGAAAGACTAGTCTTAATAATAACATGAAATAAATAAATTGCATAACTTGAAAGTAAATAAATAACAAATGAGCTTATATGCTCTAAATAAATATATATACATAATATAAATAATACTTTATTAAGATAAATTGAAGCAAATAATAACAATAATAATAACAACATAATAAAATAGGAAGCTTATGTACAAGAACAAAACATGAACATGTTGTTTCTTTTACTACTCATATGAGTTTCAAAACAACACCATAGTCATGCTAAGTTACATGACATGGATAATTAAATGGTTGAAAGAAATTTTTACCTAAGGTATTTTTGTGGTATAAAGATGGTAGTGAATGTGTGGTTATGTGGTTATGGAAAAATGGTAGTTGTATTGTATAAAGGGAAATTCTTGTGAGTATTTGGTGAAAAAGAGTTTTGGTGGAGGAAAAGTTTATGGAGAGAATTTGTGTAGTGAATTTGAGAAAGTTTTGGGAGTAGAATGAATTATGTGAAATAGTGAAAGAGGAAGGGGGTATTTATAGAATTTTTGAAATGAATTTTTTGATGTAATTAAATAAATTGAAAAAAAAATAAATTGTTGAAAGAGAGAGAGGGGGGCGCCGGTTCTAGTACTTTAGAGGGGGAGTGAGTTGATTTTTGAGTGAATTTTGCAAGAAAATAATTAATATGTAAGATATGATTCGATATAAGATTATTGGAAATATAAAAAGTAAGAAGATAGATATGTAGGTGTAAGAAATAGGTGTAAGAAATAGGTGTAAGAAAAAGTAGAGATAAATGAATAATAATGAATAGTAGAAAAGTACTACGAATAATAGACTAGACAATTAAAGTACCAGTAGTAATAAAAATACGTGTAATAATGCGATATCTGTAATTTTTAGCTACCGAAAAATTTTAAAACTGATATTTTTGGATCTTATATTTTTACGAGTCCATTGGTATAAACGGAATATTTTTAATATTCCGAGCTCCGGGACACGTTTTTCAAGAACTGATCCCGTTTGAGTCTGAAGGACATTAAAAATTCGCGAATCTAATATTTTTATGTTACCCTATATTATTACGAACTATTTTAAGCTATTGGCTTAATTTTGTTTCCTAGGGTTTGAAAACACGGGATTGCCGGATCTTAAACACTATGGTTCGTTATAGGCTTTGTTGACTTTAGGGTTCCGAATTAACTTCTGGTTTCGTCGAGATATTCGTAATTTTATTTTTGATTATTTAATAGTTTTTAGTTCTTGGGATCATTTAACCGAGTCTAGGGTTATGAGTTGACTCAATTTGACTTTTGGTGAAAATTGAAAATTATGATTCTAAAATTTTACTGAAGAATTTAAGATTTTATTATTTCGTTGTTAAGCAGTATTTGTATCTATTGTTTTGATTTGCGCTTTAGGAATTGGGTAGATGATTTGATTGGCGTACGGACATTGATTAAACCGGTAGTTGGACTTTATATTTCGTTTCAAGGGTTCTCGTTTTCTCAAGATTGAGAAAACTCGTTTTTTTATCTTATTTAGAATTAAGTTTTAACTTGGTTTGATTTTTAGGATTTTGTTTCTGGTGTTTGACTCGACTTAGAATTTGGTTTTTATCTTGAATCGATTTTTTGGGATTTAAATTTTTGATATTAAACTTCTAGGATTATTTTTAAGGATTATGAAATTTTCGGGGGTTTACATTAGCTCTCCCATCATGATTCACACCCCTATCAAACTGTCAGGGTCTTCCCAACAGCAATTGGTAAGCATCCATCACCATGACATCACACTAGACAGAGTCTTTGTATTTAGAACTGATGGAGAATGTAACCAATCATCGTTTAGAGACACCTACCTAGCTACTTTTCTTTGGCCATGCCAGCTTGTAAGGCTTCAGGTGCTACTCAGGCTTAATGCTAAACATCTACACAGCTTCTGTGGACATAATGTTCTCACAACTTCCTAAGTCGATCATGAACCGACACACTTTGCCCAAAATAGTACAGGTGGATTGGATAATATTGTTCCTAAGCCGCTCTTCCTCAACTGCCTTGGAGTCATACAGGATCTCCTAACTACCAGGTTCTCCCTATCATCTCTCATCACAAATTCCTCCTCAGTATATTCGATGTTAAAGATAGGTCCCCTATCATCCACAGCTTTAAACATGGCTTCATCATCCGCATCCTCCACATTTTCAACAAAAAGTTCCTTTTTCTTAGCCTTCCTACACACCAGGCTGTCGGTGACCAATTTCACCACATTTAAAGCATTTTAACCTACTACTACTCGTCTTCTCATACTAGGCTTATTGAATCGCCCTAGTGTTGTTACCAATAGTTCCACTCCCAACACGATTTATCCACTACCACTACTACCACTTCCACTACTGGTCACACCACTACTATAGGCCACATTCCAAGACCACTTCTATAGTTTCTCAACAATCAATGCCTTCTAGTGTGCTGCAAATACACTAATAGGGTCAAATAAATTGATCGTACCCTAAATCTACATTCTCAACCCCCCGATGTATCTTGCAACGAATTGATCATTTGTTTCTTGAATTTCATTCCTAGCTGTCAATTTGTAAAATTCAAAGGTATAATCATAAACTAACCTGTTGCCCTATTTCAGATTTTGCAACGTCCGAGCTTGAAGATACTTCTTCATCTTCTCCATAAGGTGATTTTTTATTTTCACAGCTTAGTCTTGTCAATTTCAACTACTACCACCATGTTGTGGCCCTACCACACAATCTGGTCACTAGCAGCTGCACCCATTTGTCCTTAGGAACCCCTTTGAACTCTAGGATCTCCTCAATTGTGGCCAACCCATCCAAGAATTCCTCTGGTTGGAGGCTACCATGAAACTCTGTTATCTCTATTCTCATACCAAGTTCCCAACAACTCTGGTCTTCCTTTACATGAAGCCTACCATGTTTGCGTGGTGCTTCATATTGTTCATCATCTACCTCATCAGCATCTAGCATTGAATTAGTGTTTCTTGCACGTCTAGGGTTGATGATCTAATTCTAATTACCCATCAATGCACACATTCTTTCTGTCAATCAATCCACTATCACCTCCAAACGATGTTCTAACGCCACATCCAGCCACTCATCAATCATCTATTCGATCCTTTGATCTAGATCATCACAATTGTAGATCTCATCCATTGTAGCATGATGTTGATTAGCTTGTCTACGGGGTACCATTATTACTAAGAGCAAACGCAGCCTTGATACCAATTGATGCAGCGTATGATGTGAAAATTGAATTAGAGCTTATATCACAAACCATTGATTCTATGAATATCTGGAGTGTGATTCTCAAATACCAATTATTATGAGAATTCCTAGGTATTTGGCATATAAATTCGAAAACTGTATGAAATTCGAGAATTTGAGAAGAAATTGAGCAAAGATGGCTCACAAAATTGATAATACTAAATGACTATTTGTTTTATTGCCCTAGGGCATACAAATAATAGCAAGCACAAAAGCTACCAAAAATATAACATAAAAACTGCCAATAGAAACACCCTAAAACTTAAGGACACGAAGTAAATTGAAGGACAAATACAATGCCACAAATGGAATTTAAAACAGAGGTGTGTATAAAAAGTTATGAGAAATCTAGAACATGCAAATATATAAAATTGTCCGTTTGACAGCCTCAACGAATGAATTTGCCCTCAAAACAATGTAGCTCAACACCAAAAGTGCCGATTTCTTTGAGTTAACTCGTTTCCTTTGAGATAGGGTCTAGAAATCAAGAAATCGCGACTGGTCTATTTCTATCCCATTTGGCTAAGTACATACTTGCCACTCTATCCACTTCATCATTATTGTTATGAACATGATTCTAGAAAAATTAGGCTAGGAGGTTATCGTGATTACAGCTTAGGATATTGTCAGATTGTAATGTTATATATTGTATTTTTAGGAAGTGAACGCACAACGCCCGTATAAATGAGTCATAAATAAGAGAAATAAAACAAATGAGAAAGTAATTGTCTTTTTTATGTTCATCGTTTATATGATTAAAGGATCCTCCCTTATAGGGCACTTAACCTGAACCTTAATCTTATTATTAGTTCTGCTAAGAAATGTAAAAATGTAAACAAAAATAAAGTCACTAATTGCTTCTTAGTTGGATCTCATCCTCAAACCTGGAAAAGGAAAGGATAGTCGTAACGGTGGATAGTATAAGTCTAAATGGTTTTTTCATAAATAATAGAAATTCCAAAAGATTCTCCAATCAGTCCACACTAGGCTTGTTAATGGTGCCGTTCCGGCCTAAACGACACAATTAACTTTTCAAACATCGTCCTCTGTTCTACAACATGCATAATCCTCTTTTCAACTTGCTAGTATCCATGTTATTATCTTTCGTATAACAATGATTATTTATTTTATGCACGTGACATTCAATATTAGAATATGCTGCTATTGATTTCAATGTTACTTTCACTAGTCTTGATCAATTTTTCTAGTCAAATAACATATACTAAGACAGAAAAATGGTAGCTTATGTAAAAAGTTTCTCTAATATATAAAATATTTATGATATTGGATATCATGTAAAGCATGCGTAACTTAATCTTAATATCGATATAGAAAAGAAGTTAACAAACATAGTAAATGATGCTTATTGTCATGGCCTCTATATAATTGATAAGAAACAGATCTAGTGATCTCTTGTTGAATTTGCCAACATCATTTGTGAGAGGCTCATCATTGATGGTCTCATTTGAGGATTGGCATCTAAACATGGCACCATAAGCTTAATAATGGTATATATTCATTCTTGGCTTCAGATATAAGAGGTGGAAGGCAATGATCCAATAAATCTTTCAAATTCAAGATGTTGGTGACCATAGATGACCATATGGTTGAAACGGTATTGTCAGGTTGATCTCCTTTGATCATTTCTAAAGCCAACACTCCAAAACTATGCACATCACATGTCACATTTCTCAGTAACCTTCATCATATAAGTAAGCTCTAGAAGACGCAAAATTGGAATCAAGATAACAATACGGTACAATAAGAAGGTAAAAGACAATGTTTCAATACTTACCTTGCGCGATATATGCATATCTACCTACTACCATTGTCTAATCTGATGTGTCTCTCTTTAAGAGCTTGGTTATGTCAATGTTTGATATATACGCATTGTACTTGAAATCTAACAAAACATTATTGCTTGATATGTCTTGGTGTACCATTGGAGGAACACAATCATAATGCATGTAAGCAAGGGTATGAGACGTTGTATTTTATGCACAATGTGCCAAGGCACTTTAATGTATTTATGGATATTATTAATAAAAGGCAAGTATTTATTGTTTTTATATATTTTTCTGCTCTTATATATTTTACAATAAAGTCTCATAGATATCTAAAAAATGTCTGAAATAGTAATGAAGTGTATTATTAGTAGAAATTCCAAGGCATCGTATTATATAAAAGTTTGTTCTTGTTCTTATAAATATTTAAAGGGATATAGATATTTAGACCAATAAGTTGTATAACTAAGGTCATTCTCATTAGACTAAAGGAAAGACATCTAAGTCATACAAGTGGGTGCCCAAGGATTGAGTAGGTACATTGGACACAACCCGCTGATAGAGGACACCACATGTTTTTTAAAGTCATTGGTCCCCCCTTTATATGAACGAGCGTAAATAATCCCTAGACTTGAGACAATTTTATATCCTATATATATGGAATGCTACACTTCAATACCGTTAAACGCGATCTTAAGATAGATTAGAAATAATATGGTTATTGGGTATGATGTGAAATATAGAAAGGATGATATTGAGTCAAGATAGAATTCATTGGCCGCTTGGTTGAGATAAAACTAACTCATAGCTATGGCCATAGCAAGTTTTATTGAGTCCATTTTATCTCAGTACCAAGTAAATTGATTAAACATTGATGACTTTACATGTAATGGTTTAATCAGGATATTTTGATGAAGAGATTCAATTACACAGTAATTGGTTCATAGTGGTTTACGGTTCACAACCTTTTTTATCACGTTGGGTGACCTGTAATTATTGTTAGATGATTACCTTGGTTTGTGTCTGTATATAAACTACCTTCATATGTAGAAACTTAGAGGATTGCATACAATAACACAATTAACAGGAACAAGATTATCAATAAAAGATATTAGTGGATACTGAAATCATGTCTATGATTACTTAAAATATTTATCCTAAAATGTCGGAAATATTTTTTTTATAATCAAACGGTTTGTTTTTCTATTTCCTATGGTATAAACAAAATAAAATAAAACTTGCAAAAGCTTACCGTGGAGCTTTTATGACCTTTCATTTAAGGTCAATTTAATGGTATATGTCCTTTTAATAAAATATTATTTTAGTCAAGAAACCGTTTGGGAGTTTTATATTTCAATGACATTACTGACCATATATTTTTATTAATATACTTCAGGAGCTTTTGAAATATAGAGACTTTTCGTCTATATGAATTTTTTTTTTCATCAAAGTGAGGGATATTTTTAAGTATAAAATAATTTATAAGATATTTAATACCAATCCAAGTTATATAGTAGTATAAGGATTGAATCAATTCCCATTGCTGTGTGTGTATGCCACTAGAAGGACTATTTGGAGTCCTTGTGGTGAATACGTTTTGAATTCCATCCCCAGAGGAGACGGTAATTGAAATTATAAAGAAAGGTATATTTTATACTTAATAATTTTAAGTATAAATATATATTTTATGTGTCACACATGGATCCTGTAATAGATTTTTTTTTAAAAAAAATAACCGTTTAATAATGACAAAATATAAATCTTCGTTGTATTTCATGTTTTACAGAACCTAACATGAGAAACACCTTTGATAATGTTTATTCTCTTATTCTAATATAAAATCTTGGCTTCCTCATCATCTTATAGGATTTTGGATAAACTTCCTTTCTCCATATATTCATACATTAACAAAGGATGTTGTGCATGAGAACAAAAACCACCAAGTTTAATAATGTTGCCATGTCGAATTCCAGTTAACACCATAATCTCATTGAGAAACTTATTAGGTTATGTCTATGTACTATCCAATCTAGGATAGAGCTTCTTCACAGCTACAACAAGACATGATGTCAATTGTGCTTCGAACACACTTTCATATCCACCTTTGCCAATGCAATACGATTCACCGAAATCCTCTATAGCTTTTACAATTTTTACATACATTGTTTTTCGATCCCATGTTAATATGGGTAATGGTATATGGGGTGCTTTTACTTGCTCAACTTGTGGATTGTCTTCTCCTTCTTTTTAAATTGAATAATATAATGATGACAAGTGCTCTTAATAGAGCCTATTGAGAAAACAATGAGAAATTCTTTGCACTCATCTTTGAAGGATCTCTCTAGTTTTGAAAATGAAGATGTTTGACAAGGTTGAAATCCATTGACATTACCACATAATCCAACATTCCCTTATAATGCATTAAAGGGAGCATTAATAAATTCATTTGTGTTAGGAATAGGACCATAAAACTAATTGGAAGATATGTCAACTTCTAAAAGGCCTAAAATCTTCTCAAAAATTAGGTCAATGGGGTGGAAAGATGATTGTGAGATATTGAGCTTTACTATGGTTTGTAAACCACTAAATTGACATGGTATGTTATCATAAAGAGAGTTATTACGCAAGGATAAGTCTATAAAATGTGTCAAGTTGGATATCTCTATTGCAAATTTTTGGCTTAATCATTTTTCCCTCAAATCTAATAAGTGCAATTTTGAACATTGTTGGATACCTAGAGGGATTGGTATGCTTAATTTATTCCTCGAGAGATCAATTTCCTCTAATTCAATAGGTAGTAATATTTCAGGAGGTATAGCATTGGAAAATTGATTTCTGGTCAAGTTTAATTTCACTAATGAAGTTAACTTTCCAAATTCCTTTGGAATCCCACCACTTAAAAGATTTGAAGAAACATCAAGATATTATAGCTTAAGTGCATTTCCCATTTCTAGTGGAATGACACCAATAATTCTATTCCTTGCTATCCTTAGATTAGCTAATAGCATACAATTTTCCCTTGTTTAGAGAAATTTCACCATAGAACTAGATAAAACTTAGGCATGAAGTGTAAATCAGGATATGTACCAAAGTCTTCAATTATGTTTCCTTCTCGTTCATGGTTGTCAAAATCGTGATTTTACTGTTCACTTGTATTTGTAGAATTGGTAGAATCGGTAGAATTATATAAAATCATGGAAAATCGGTAAAATCTTAATGTGTAGAATCGTATATCTGAATTCATAACTCTATCTAAAGTCTGCATCCTAATAATCATATATTTGGCTTGCAATTTTGACAACTATGTTCTAGTTGGTTTTGTTTAATACATACCTACTAATCTAGTGCAATTTCTTAAACTTTTTGGAACTGTACCTATAAAATGATTGTCACTGACAATCAAATATTTAAGCTTTCCACCCTCACACAACTTCTTTAGCAGTGAACCATTTAGCATGTTGAAGCTTAAATCTAGCCTTGTTAGACCCATCACTTCTCATGCTGATTTTGAAATCGAGACTTTATGTTGGTTGTCAAAAAGATCAAGATGAGTAAGGTTTCTCAAATTGCCTAATGATGGGGGAGGATTACACTACTTAGTTAATTGTAATTTAGACAAAGATCAACCATTGAACTAAGATTTACAAATTCCTCTAGGATTGGGCATATGAGTTGGTTGTTGGAAAGATCAAGAAGAAGAAGGTTTCTTAGGTAGCCTATTGATGGATGGATCACATCACTAAGGTTATTATAACTTAGTTCAAGATCAATCATTGAATTGAGTTTTCCAAACTTCTTTGGGATAGGGCCTGTGAGATGGTTTTTGCTAAGATAAAGAAGAGTAAGTGAAATACATTAAATCCTCATCTAGCTAAGTTAGAACTTCCATAATCAAATAGTATAATAGGTAGTTAATTTTGAAATTGAATTTGAACATAGTTTAGAAATTTGATTTAGATAGTTTAATTAAATAAAACAAGTAAACAATAGTGTAAGATTCGATAGATTACTGTAATTAATTTAGTAGGTAGACTTAAATTGAAATTTGAGATTTCAAATATTCTTTTGACTTAAATTGAAATTTGAGATTTTAAATATTCTTTTAGATCATCCATTCGTCTTAGTTACTTTTCTTTATGATTCAAACTATTCAATTATTCTCAATTGTTTATTTGGACTCCTTTTTCTTCAATTTCAATTCCCTAAATATTAATCAAACAAATCAATTTTTTTAGTAAATTCCTACACCCTTAAACTTTGACTTTACTTTTATTTCCTTAATTTCGATGTGTTTTGAATTCATCTGCTTGTTTAAAAATATCAGTTATGATGTTCTAACTAAAACTTAATATAAATTTTTACAAATTGAATTCCTAAACTAAATTTATAATTCAAGATATTAATTTCTATTATATAGATTCTCAAATTATTTTTCAACTATTTTTTATACTTAAAATAAGTATTTAAAAAGTTTAAATCTAATACCCTTACTTATAAATATCTTTTGATTTCTTTTAATCCTTATCTTTCCCCTTTTCCTTTCATTTCTACCATTTTTCCTTCTTCTTTTTCCTAAACCGATTTTCTATCTTCCTCTCTACTTTTTCTTCTTTTCCTCTTCTTCTTCTCTTATTTTCATCAATAAAATCTAACCTTAAATCTCAATTTTAAGAAGATTAAAGAAGATATTAAAGCTAGGAAACAAAATAGAAGTTAAGGATTAAACTTAGAGTAGCTTCATCAATAAGAAAAAGAAAAGTTGTGAAGAAGATCAAGAAGCTTAAGTTGGCTAGATAAGTAAGTTAAGATTGTTTTCTTATTTTAATTGTTGTTTATACAAGTATATGATGATTTAAAAACTAGAAAAATGTAGGGATTGTGATAAAAACATTATAACAAAACGTAGGTCAGTATATACATAATAGGTTAGATTATTGATGGCATGATTTGAAAATATATGAAGAAAAATATGTTTAGGAGTGTTGTTTAAACTTGACGTGGATTTGTATGTTGCTTGTGTAATGTTTGAATGAAGTATGGTGTATTAAGAAGTAAAGTTTTGAAGAAAAGGCAGAGGAAAGCCGTAGAAGTTCAAACGACCCATTTAGAGGGGTGTTTAAATTCTTGTGCAAAGACCTTAAGTTGAAACAACCCATATGGAGGGGTGTATGACTTTCTATGCAAGTTTCTAGTTTGAAACAATCCTTCATACATGCCCATTTGAGTTCATTGTTATGGATTCTATAGAAATCATGAGAAATTGGCACCTAAGTGTGCTTAATGTCATATTTCAGGTCTTGAAGAAATTATATTACAAATAAAACAAGTTTGGAGAAGATTTGTGCAAGGTTAGAAACAAGGAGGCTGGCCAAAACAAGACTTACACCACTGGCCTACATCTAAACAAACTTCAACACGAGCAAAAATGAAGGAACACAGCTGGTGCAAAAGCAAAATTCATCAGCTTTTAAAACAGACCTATACGCCGGCTCTTGGGAGTTCAACGCTGCCGGCCTTGAACTTGCATAGCCTATGCATAGAACCAAAAACTTTAACACCACCCACAATACTGTTGGCCTTCATCAGAAATCAAACCAACATTCAATGATCTACAATGTACATCAACATATAGAGGATTTACACCGCTGATGCTTAACCGCCTTGCATGACCACAGTAGCAAAAAAATTAAAGCCGTCTCCAACACCACTTTTGTACATAACCAATGATTTGCTCTAGGAAATTTTTGACAAACATTAAATGACGGCTAATTCTAATTCAATACCACTGGCATTTATACCAGCATTGAAGATACACTAGTAGTGTAAACATGAAAGTTGACAACGTTTTGTCTCAGATTTGAAATTACAACTTACGCTAACATGGTACGCCGACGGTGTACATGGTGTAACTGCCTGTGTATGTCTCGATTGATGAAATTCCATGTTTTGTTCTATAAGTTATGTCGACCAGATCTTGTATTATTCATTCCAAAGAACTAGAAAAACCTTAGAATTCTAGAGAGAACTTCATGGAATTGAGTGCCTAAAGTTTGTATTTTCTAATCGAAGGATTATTGCAAATTCAATTCTTCAAGAGTTGTGAGATCTAAATGATCTGTTATTGAATTTGTTCTTGTTTTGGGTATTTATATATCTTCTAATCGTTTTGATGTTGTTATCTTGTTTGATTGATACAAATTAGGGCCCATTTGTTCGATTAGCAAGGTAATATACTACCAATTATAATACCAAATCTATAATTGTTTAATTATTTTAATGATTTTGGTACAATAATATGATCGATTATGAAATAGATGATTGATTTATGTTATGAAGATATATAATCTAGTCTAAATAGATCATGCTTTTGATTTGTTGACCTAAATTGGTAGTCTCTCTTGTTTTTCATTCTATTGATAGATTAAACCCTAAGAGCTTTTTTAGGGTTGTTTAATCAATAAAGGAAATAATTAAATAACCTATTTTGATTATCAATAAAGTAAGGACAGATAGGTTGTTAGAGCTTGTTAACGGCCATAACCAATTTATCCAATGTAAAGAATGAGATACTTGCATCAAGGACCAATTTTGTGAATTGACTTGTAATGACACCTTTGGTTAGGAACTCCTTGGCATTGAATCAATCTTTATATTTGTTTGCTTGCCTTTAGATACAATTAGTTTTCTTTAAATCACAAAACCTTGCCCCCCCCCTCTTCTTTTCTTATTCTAATCTTCAAATAGAAATAAATTTATCCAATATATTTGTTTGATTCGACACCCATCAAAATTTTGGCATTGTTGCTAGGGATTGGTGTCAAAATAAATTTATTTCTACTCTTTTATGACTCGTTCTTCTCATACAAGTGAACTTCAATTCAATCCAAACATTAAGAAGACCATCGGGGAATTACGAAAAGAAACCAATTTGCATGCAAAAGACACCACTACATCATCATCTCCTGGGTTGAACCTAGAACTTGACTTCATTGATTCATCTAGTGAGTTTGAAAAGGAGGAACAAGAAATGGAAAATCAAGAGAGAAATTTAAGGGAATTGGCTGCACCAGATTTGATTCAGCAACCACTTTGCATTCAATATTCAAAATTGAATGTTGCTTTTCAATTAAAATCTGGTTTGATCCATCTGTGGCCCACTTTTCATGGTTTAGAGAATGGAGATCCTCATAAACATCTTAAGGAATTCCATGTGGTTTGTTTTAGCATGAGGCCATAAGGAGTATCTAAGGAGTAAATAAAATTGCATGCATTTTCATTCTCATTAGGAGATAGAGCTAAGGATTGGCTATTTTACTTGCCTCTTGGTTTTATTATCACATGGACAGACATGGTTAAGCTATTCCTAGATAAATTTTTCCCTGCTACAAAAGCTGCTGGCATTAGAAGGGAGATTTGTGGAATTAAACAAAGGGACACAGAGAAACTTCTTGAGTATTGGGAGAGGTTCAAGCAATTGTGTACAAGCTATCTACAGCATGGAATTTGAGAACAACTCCTCATCCAATACTTCTATGAAGGATTGCTTCCAATCGAGAGGAAGATAATGGATGTAGCTAGCAGAGGTGCTATAGTGAACAAAACCCCTAGTCAAGCTAGGGAATTGATTTCCATCATGGCTGCCAATTCACAAGAGTTTGGATTTCGACATGATTCCTCTTCAAGGAAGGTGAATAAGGTAAATGTTTCTCATCTTGGACATCAGATTTCCAATCTAACCTCTCTTGTTCAACAAATGGCTTTAGGAAATACACAACAGGTCAAATCATGTGGGATATGTGCTACTTTCAGCCATGTCACTAACATGCGCCCTACACTTCAAGATGACTCTCATGAGCATGTGAATGCAGTAGGAGGATTTCCAAAACTACCATAGAGGAAGTATGATCCTTATTTAAATACTCACAACCCTGGATGGAAGGATCGTCCTAACTTTAGTTATGGAGCAAGACCACAAAACTTTCAACAATGGTATCAGTCAAGGCCATCGAATCCAACACCACAACCTTCTTCAAGTTCAAGTACGTCTCTTGAGAAATTTGTTAAATCACTTGCTATTAACACAAAACAATTTTAGGATGAGACAAAGCTGAGTATTCATAACTTGGAAAATTAGGTAAGTTAGCTTGCATCCTCTATAAGTAAGTTAGAATCTCAAGGTAAATTGCCTTCTCAAACTGTTGTTAATCCAAGGAAAAACGTTAGTGCAATTACTTTGAGAAGTGGAAAGGAATTGTAGGAACCTATCAAGAAAGCACACCAGACCAAGTTGGAGCAAGAAACAGAAAAAGAGGTAGTGACTCCATACCATCAAGACAATCCAATTGGAGGACCTACCTACAACTGAACTACCTAAAGCACTGGTGACAACATCTCCTTTTCCTTCCAGATTAGCAAAGTCCAAGAAAGAAGAGGAAGAAAAGAAGATCCTTGAGGCCTTTCACAAAGTTGAGGTAAATATTCCTTTACTCGATGCAATTAAACAAATACCTCGCTATGCTAGATTTCTTAAAGAATTGTGCACTAACAAGAAAAAGCTAAAAGGTAATGAGATGATAAGTGTAGGTGAGAATGTATAAGCTATCCTTCAAAGGAAGCTTCCTGCTAAATGCAAGGATCCAGGTATGTTTACCGTTCCTTGTAAAATAGGTAATGTTGGGATTGAAAAAGCCATGTGTGATCTAGGAGCTTCAATTAATGTAATGCCTCTATCTGTTTATCAGTGCTTGAATGTTGGTCCATTGAAGGAAACAAGTATAATTGTTCAACTTGTTGATAGGTCAAATGTTTATCCTGATGGTGTTTTAGAAGATGTTTTGGTGCAAGTTAATAGGTTGGTTTTCCCTGCTGATTTTTATGTGATTGATATAGAAAATGATGATTCTCTTGATTCATGATTAATTTTATTAGGGAGACCATTTCTTAAAACATCTAGAACAGCAATTGATGTGCATGATGGTATACTTACCATGGAATTTGATGGTGAAATTATTAGATCCAATATTGATGATGCCATAAAATCTCTTAGTAATGTCTCTCCTGTTTTTGTTGTAGATGTTATTGAGGTGAAGGACATAAAAGATAATTAAAAAGTGCCTCTTATCCTTGACCAATCAAATTTGGCCACAGTTAGAGCTTTCATTGATGAGAAAGGACAGAGGATAGTGCTGAGAAAAGGAGATGAAGAGGTTATGCTATGTGCTAGAAAGTGTAAGGAACAAGATAAGATTGGCGTCTCTTGTGATAATTCCTTTTATCAACTCTTGAGAGCACTTGATGGTGAAGACGTTAGAATTTCCCAAGAGAAATTGAAGCATGAGGGAGACCCTAGAGTTGGATATAGGGAATCTCGACTTTTTGAGCATCCATGAACATGAGATGCAAAAAGTCCTGCTAAGGACTATAAAGAAGCACTCCATGGGAGGTGGCTCATGCTTAATAATAAAAACAATTTTATTTTGTTTGTTTTTCTCTTTTATTTTGTTGCAGATAGATGGATAAAATAAGAACACTCTCTCTCTCTTATGTTGTAAGGGTTAGAACTTCAAGCACTTCAAATTTTAAATCGAGAAAGTATCGTTATTCTTTTCTCTTTTATCTTTATCTCTTTCTTGTATTGAATTGAATTAACAGCAGTAAGGACACTGTTCAATTTAAGTGGAGGAAGGGATAAGATGATGTGCATAATGGAAAATTGAGTATGACTACTAATGTCTGAAATTGTGGAATTTATTTGCATATCTATGTCATCTGATTTAAAATGTATTACCCACACTTTGAATTATTTGTCCTTAAGTATTATATGGCAAATCTTAGGCTAAATATTTCAAAATTTCATGAATCTAGAGATTGTGCTAAATATTTTCGATAGCATCGATACAAATATGAAATTGACTTACTTAAGTGCTCCACTCACCTACTATTATGATTAAAATACTTGGTTAAAATTAAGTAGTAAAATATTTAAGGAATAAATTTACCTTGTATTTAGCCTTGAAATTGGAAGTTTGAGAGTAGATCAAGTCCTTAATCCTTATGTGAAAAATAAATAGATTTACTTTTAGAAAAAAGTTAGCTTATATATACTCTTTTGAGTTCTTTTTAAAGAGCTTTTCAAAACTTAGTGAAAGAGGTAGATGAAACTTTTTACTTAGTGATCCTTTATAAAAAAAAAAAAAAAGTCTTAATCTTAATATGGCATTCAAAAGAAAGGAAAGAAACAAGAATGACCTTTACTCTACTAACTCAGGTAATTAAGTCATGAGTATCCAAACATAAATGTTGGAGTGAGGAAGAGTTTGTAGGGTCCCTTTAAAACCTGGTCACTTGGGTGATGAGCCCAAGATGTGCCGACTCAATGAACTCACTATAACAAGAAGGAAGAAAAGGTAAAAGTTCAATTCTTGAACTTTGAAAAAAACAATGTGTGCTTGTATGATATCAAAAGAAAATGAATGTTGAACTACCAAGTGAAATAAGACTTATAATAAAAAAGAGAGAAAATTTAGGGAAGGAATAGATACCACATACTTTCACTCTGTATTGCTAGAATTATATGCTTGCTAAATGCCCAGTCAAGTTTAAATGAGTATTTTTTCTTACTGGACTGAGTATTTACTTTTGGACAAAAAGTTCTTTTGTTAAATGCTTGGATTAAAGTTTATTTTGTCTAGATTAGTTGCTGAATTTTGATTATGGTGATCTAATTACATATAACCAGTCTTGTTAGAGTAATAAGCACTAGCAATGCAAGTCATAATATAGAAAAAATGCTTAAATTATGAAAGTTAAAGTATTGCACCCTCCATGACAGGTTTCTCCATTCGTTTGATTTGTTTTGCTTGAGGACAAGCAATAGTTCAAGTGTTAGGGATTTTGTTAAAGATAGATTATGCTCAATTTTTATTGAACAAATCATGTTAATTGCTATGGATTCTATAGAAATCATGAGAAATTAGTACTTATGTGTACTTAATGTCATATTTAAGGTCTTGAAGTAAATATAATGCAAATAGAACAAGTTTGGAGAAGATTTGTGCAGTGTTGGAAACAAGGAACAAAGTAAACCGACCAAAACAGGATTTACACCATCGACTTACATGTAAACAAACTTCAACATGGGCAAAAATGAAGGAACATAGTTGATGCAAAAATAGAATTCATCATCTTTTAAAACAAACATGTACGCCAGCTTCTAGGAGTTCAATGCCGTCGGTCTTGAATCAGTGTAACCCATGCGCAGAACCAAAAACTTTAACACTACCCACAATACCGCTGGCCTTCATCAAAAATCAAACTAGCGTTCAATGATCTACAATGTATATCAGCATCTGGAGCATTTACACTGTCGATGCTTAGTTGGCCTTGCATGACCATAGTAGGAAAAACCTTAAAGCAGTCTCCAACGCCACGTTTGTACACAGCCATTGATTTTCTCTCGAAATTTTTTTGACAAACATTAAATGCTGACTAATTCTGATTCAACACCACTGGCATTTATACTAGCATTGAAGATACACTGGTAGTGTGAACATGAAAGCTAACAGGGTTTTTGTCTCAGATTTGAAATTATAACTTACACTAACATGGTATGTCGATGGTGTATGATGCAGTGGAAAAGATAGCAAATAATTATTTGGAAAAGTGGCATAGAATTTGACGATGGCAGTTTCGTAATTTTGGAGAGTTATGGATTTTGACCGAGCGGGACCATATTCTGAAGGGAATCGAGCCAACGAGTAAAACACACCAGCTTTGCTTGTGACGCATGCCGATTTTCAACCAAATTCTTTTGTTTAGGCCATCAAAACCACGTTTTTACTATTTTTAGTAACTTTTCTTTTTGTCATATCTTTTCATATGATACTTTTTTTTATATGTTGTCTGTGGCATTAATCTCGTCCATTCATTTATTTTCACCCTAGGTATTATTTAAATAAGTTTTCTTTTTTGGTAAAAAAAGCATATTATATATTCTAGGGTTACAGAAGGTACAGACAGAAGATTGTTTTGAATGAAATTTCTTTGAGAGTGTTCTCTCTATTTCAAAACTCGTTATCTTTGTGTAGATTTCGATTTTTGATTCTAGATATCTAGGTATTCTCGGAATCAATAGATATTTGAAGATCACAAGCCAGGTATTCGTGCACGAATCAACGTCTTGTGATAATACCTATCATACCCTCTACTGCGTCAGTGTATATGGTGCAACTGCCGGTGTATATCTTGACTGATGAAATTCCAGGTTTTGTTCTATAAGTTGTGTCGACCAAATCTTGTATTATTCATTCCAAAGACATAGAAAAACCTTAGAATTCTATAGAGAACTTCATGGAATTGAGTGGCTAAAGTTTGTATTTCTAATTGAAGGATTGTCGCAAATTTGGTTCTTCAAGAGTTGTGAGATTTAAATTATTTGTGATTAAATTTGTTCTTGTTTTGGGTAATATATATATTTTGATCATTTTGATGTTGTTATCTTGTTTGATTGCTGCCAATTACAATATCAAAACCGTAATTGTTTGATTGTTCTAATGTTTGTGGTATAATAACATGATCGATTATGAAACAGATGATTGATTTATGTTATGAAGATATATAATCTGGTCCAAATAGATCATGCTTTTGATTTGTTAGCTTAAATTGGTAATCTCTCTTATTTTTCATGTTATTGATAACTTAAACCCTAAGAGTTTGTTTAGGATTGTTTAATCAATAAAGGAAATAATCAAAGAGTCTGTTTTGATTATCGATAAAGTAAGGAGAGATAAGTTGTTACAGCTTGTTAATAACCATAACCAATTTATCCAATATGAATAATGGAAATACTTGCATCAATGATCCATTTTGTGAACTGACTTGTAATGACACCTTTGGTTAGGAACTCCTTGGCATTGAATCATTCTTTGTAATTTGTTTGCTTGCTTTTAGATATTATTAGTTTTCTTAGAAATCACAAAACCCCATTTTTCATCTTTTCTTATTTTAATCTTTAAATAGAAATAAATTTTACCAATCTCTATGGATACGACCCTGCTCACTGCTATAGACAAATCTTTGGAGTAGGATTATATATTTGTTAGATTCGATACCCATCATTCATATAGGCCCAGATGAAGGGGTGTTTGGTTTTTTGTTTCACATCTTAGAACAATATAACCCTTCATACATCCTGTTTGAATTGATATAGCTCTTCATACAGACCCAATGAAGGGGTGTTTGGTTTACTGTTTCACATCCTAGAACATATAGCCCTTCATACATCCCGTTTGAATTGATACAACCCTTCATACAACCTCGTATGGTTATAGAATTCTTCATGCTTGTCTATTTTCTTGCCAAATCCATTTTTTCTTCATGATGAGTTAAGTAAATTAGTACGTTTGATAACTAATTAATTAGACTTAACATAGATTTTAAGTATAAAACAAACTTAGCTAGTAAACCTACAGTCAACTTGATTTAAAGAACATTAGTAAGCTAAACTGAATTAGACTAATTAAGATCCTATAAAATGTAGTCTTGGTGAAATAATTGAATATAACTTAGTAACTAGATTAAATGATTAATTCTAATTAACTTGGCTAAGTTAAGCTAACATAGGCTTAACTTGGAATTGGCTTAGATAAAATAAACGTAATATGTTAAGTTAAACCAATAAACAATAAGAGGAGAAAGTTATTTCTAGAAAATGCTAGACTAAAGCTTTGTTTAAGAAAATATACTTTGACAAATAATAGAGAACTGTCCGTATCTTGGTGTAGCAATTTTTGTAGCCATGGCAGGGTTCCTACTTTTAAGTCTGACAAATGAAAACTTAAAATGAATATTTCAAATGAGTTTAATATAAGTTTGATGTAAATATATGACTTTTTTAAATACTTATGAATTTATATTATTGAACAGATGAATGGATAACCGATCTATCCATTACTTGTATGCTAAAATTCCAAACACTATGAAAGGTATATAGTGACATGCTTGTTACGTGCTAGGATAGATATTAAAAATGAATTAGTACTTAAAGACGACCTAATAATTGAGTGTTGCTTTTGCTTGTGTCGTTTAATATGGTCCGGAGAACGACAACCTTGTCTGTAGCAAGGTATAGTGGTTAGGTACTTAAGCTATCCCTTATCATGATGCAATGACTATTCATGGGTGGCTCGACAAGTAGTCGAGAGAGCAAACGGTTTCGGAATAACATCAACTTAGGCTGGAGGATGTAATATTGTATGACTCATGTTTATGGGACCGATTAAGCTGTATTATATTATGAACTGATGTAAGTAGAGATGCATAATGACTATGAACCTTAGATGAAGCTATTTTTTTTTTCGGTTATATCATACATGAGATATAAATATCCACACTGCTTATATCAACATTCTGAGCAGCTATTGTCACTCAAGACCTCCAAATTCCTAAAGATTGTTTTGAAGTGTGAGTTCTCCGATATTGCTTCTTTCATTTTAATTAAAAGATAATAAACTGTTGTTTGTTGCATCATATTAGCTTAAGCATATGTGTCATCTCGTGTATGTCTGTGTTACTATTGTACTAGGCTTTGGCTCATTATGTTATTCTTTCCAAGTGCTGATTAGATGATAATTGTGTTGATGATAATGATGAATATCTCGAGCATAGGTAGACTTAGGAGCAGTTTATTAAAGATTGAGGGAGATTATGATTGTCGAATTTGTTTTTGTTTTAATTTGTTAATGAACTAGATTTACCTTTTAAAGTATGTATTATTCTTTTAAGGGCTGGTTATGAAGCCCATATTTTGTAATAAGCTTAAAGCTATGTTTACTATAATGAAAGGGATATGAGATACTTGATGGTATGATTTTGTTTTTAAAAACTGATATACTTATGAGAGTAGAATATAAAATGTTTTTAAAAGTTTATTTCTTCGGCGCTAAATCTAATTATTTTTATAATCTATCCAAATGTTTTCAAAATTCTAAAAAATGGCTAGCAAATGTTTTGAAATGAACAGTTTCTTTTAGGATAGCTTGTGCCTATAATGCAAAGGTATTACACGTAGCAATTGGACACGCCTTGATCCAATTTAGGGCATGCCAGTAAGGTTTCTCATCTTGCTCAATGTTAGGGGAACCACACCACTAAGGTTATTAAAACTTAGATGAAGATCAACCATTGAATTAAGGTTTCCAAATTCATTCGAGATCAAGCCTGTGAGTCTATCTTGAAAAGAATGAGAGATTTGAGGTTTCTTAAGTTATGTAATGATAGGAAGATCACACCATTGAGGTTATTATCAACCAACACAAGATCAACCATTGAACTAAGGTTTCCAAGCTTCTTTAGAATTGGGCTCATGAATTAGTTTTCATAAAGAGAGAGAAGTGTAAGATGTCTCAATTTGCCAAATGATGGGGGCATCATACCACCAAGGCTATTATGATAAAGTGTAAGATTGATAATTAAACTAACGTTTCCAAGCTCTTTTGAGATTGGACCTATGACTTGGTTGTTGAAAACATAAAGAAAATTTAGACTATTGAAATTCCTTAGTGATGGGGTAATCATGCCACTGAATTTATTATTACTTAGCTTAATATCAACAATTGAATTAAGGTTTCCAAACTCCTCTTGGATAGGACCTATGAGATGATTTTCGCTAAGATAAAGATAAGTAATGTTTCTAACATTGCCTAATGATGGGGGGATCGCACCATTGATGTTATTATAACTTAGCTGAAGATCAACCCTTGAACTAAGGTTTCCAAATTCATCTAGGATTAGGCCTGTGAGTTGGTTGGTGTGAAGGTAAAGAAGAGTAAGATTTCTCAAATTGCCTAATGATGAAGGTATTACACCAGTCAATTTATTCATGGATAAGGTCATTTGTTTGAGATTGATTAGGTTCCTATGCTTGAATGGAATTTGGCCATCTAATTGATTGCTATCAATGTAAAGAACTTGAAGGTTTGAGAGTTGGCATATCTTTAGTGGTATATTTTAAGAGAAGCTATTATTGGACATGTCAAGATAATTGACTTTTATAATTTTGTTGTTTTCAGGAGCAGTGGCTCCAAACAAATATTAAACACTATAAATATTTGACAAAAAAAAAACACTATAAATATTATACATTATCTTATCACGTTTGGTCTGTGGGAGTGAACATGGAATGAAATCGTGATTCCTAGTTTCATTATATTTTTATGTTTGAATATAAAAATCGGAATTATCGATTCCAATTTGATTCTGCTCTTAAAAAGGCAGAATCGTGATTCCATTCCGTCTCATTAATCATTACTATTATAATTACCTTTTTATCCCCATACATATTTATTTGTCGAGAATATTTTTGATAAATACCGTGTCAATTTTATTCCATTACATTATGTATCTAAACAAAGGAACAGATTTATCATTCCATCATCCAGTCCACTTCGAATGATTCATGCATACCAAACGTGACATGATAATACTAATAACAATATCGTATAAATATAATATATTTTTCAATTTGTGTTTAGAGTATTTAATATTTAATTATGCATAATAATATTTATGAGTTTTTTGGTAATTTTCAATGCTTCGTAAATTCAAAGAAAATCTTCGCCTATACTCAATACAATAAGTAAAAACTAAAAAAAAATCAAATTTAGTAATTAAAATTAAAAGAATATAGAATTTCCTTGGACTAGAAATTTAAAAACATTATCCCAACTGGAGAATACTTGTGGGTTTGATGAATATACTTTCTTTGGATTGTTCTCTTACAAGCACTTTTTTTTTTTTTTTTTTTTTGGGTGGTGGGGTGGTGTTGAAGTTCTTACATGTACTGTGAGCGAAAATCCTTTCATAAAATTTTATTGCTTTATATAATTAAATGTTGAGCCTCAAATATTATTTAATGAGACAAAATAGGTGACTTTGAAAAACATCCTTTAGGTGAACTTATATAATGTATTTGTTGGCAAAGGTAGTTTTTGGTTTGGGAATATTGCTAAAAAAACAAACGTGGCTTTATGGTTAGAGAAAGTAAACCGCTCTCTAATAGATTATATACTTTTGAGAATAGCAAATACACATCAACCTATGAACAGGTGGCACTCATTACATTATGCATTAAGGAAAGCACACATTTAATGCTCAGGGTGACCAGGTGCAAGTTGGACCAGATATGAGATCCTACCTTAAATTATCTTATAGGTGCAATTCACTAAATTTTGAAATGGAAACCTACTTAATAGAACCTAGAAGGCTAGAACCACCCAAGAATTTGTACGGTGTAGAACGTACCATATAGGATTTGCATATTGTTCGATATACATTTTTATTATATTTTAATTTTAGGATAAATTCCAACATGATAAGCCTATTAATGGTTTTTTTATAATAGCTTAAAAAAAGTAAATTCCACATAAGATTTGGAAAGGTATCTATTAGCACACACTTCTACGCAAAAGAAGCACAATTTCACATTTTAAATTCTTGCTTATAAGTTATAATGTTACGCAAATGCTATAATACCAACGACACGATTGATGATTTAAGACTATTTAGCCTTTGGTCATAGCATTTGTCTTTTATTTTAACTTGTATATGTTTATTACTTTCTTTTTTTTTTTTTTGGTTTTTAGTATAACTTGGAAGATAGAAGTAAAAGTACAGTATTGTTTTCTATCTATCATTAGTTTTTAATCATCTTTATAGGTTGTGTGAGAAGTGCCTTAAAGCCTATACCTTAATACAAGTTCAAGGCTATGTATAAGGTATGGAAAGAATATACTATATCCTATTTAGTGGCAATAGGTTTTAGAAAAATAATATCTTGAGCCTACTTTTTCTTAATACAAGTAAAATCTAACTGATTGATTAGGATATCATAAAATATGGATGATAGGATGGCCCACTTACCACTCCTCAATATTTACCGGTTCTTTTATTTAAATCTTTGACATTTTATTTTATATTATTTCATTTCATTTTAGTCTTTAATGTTTTCATACTTTATAAATATAAACTTTCAGTAGGTTCAAAAAATTTTTCATCTATTCTTGAAATGCTTTTTGATCCATAATAATTAATTTAATAAAAGAATATTATAAGGTTTGTTTTGTTAGATAATATATTTTAAAAAATTATGAGTAAAAAAAAAAAAAGAAAAGGAAAAGAGTGAAAAAATAACAAAACAAATAAAACCCTCTTACCTTAAAGTTTAGCTAAGGCCATTTAAAGATACATAGCCACTTCTGTAGAGGAATTATTGATAGGACACAAAGGGAGCGCTATAGAGCGCTTGGATGCAAAAACTAGATAAGATAAGAATAATTGAATTATATAGTATGAACAATGGTGGATAACACAATTAATTTGTACCATGTTTACATTAGATAAGATTCTTGTGCTGTCTATTAATTGATATACATAAGTATAGCACATAATGATATATTTTAACAATTTATGCCTTTATGTTATCATATACATATATTATATATAACAATAATGATGATGATTTAATGGTAGCTTTATAATGATAGGTGATGGAAACTTGTTGCTAGTGTTTTATTAGTGGAGGTATCAATAGTAGTCGTGGTAACGACAGTGAAGGTAGCATAGGTGGTGTTGACACTAGCAGTGATGGTAAAAATAGTGGTTGTGTAATAGTGGCATTAAGGTTGGAGTGGTAGAAAAATGAGATAGTGGTGGTCGCGATATTTTGATGTCTCCATTAAGCAATTTTATTTTTGTCCAATTTTAAGATTTTTGTACCATCAAATATAAATATAAAGGACAAAAATTTAATGTTTTGTACAATACCATGAAGAGAGTCCTAACTAATCCTAAATCCATTTTGTAAACTAGATATGGTATAATAGCATTTGTCTAGTCCAATACCATAGAAAATTAAGTAACCAAATCCTACTAAAGAGCAAAATCCAAAATTTTGTCAATAGAATTAGTGATATTTGCTACAACAATATGATCTCGTGGTAACAAAATAGAATTTCCACTTAGACGATGGTGAGCTTTACATGAATTCAACATAACAATTGCATTTTCCATAGCTTTCTTATAGCATTACATAAGAGAGACTGGATCTGATAAAGGATTATGAAACATAGCTGCTGATAGGCCATATCAATCATGATCTAATAGGCCCAGCACTAGCAAAATGGCCAGCAACAAAGTCCTCGAAGCCTATTAAATACTCTAGAGTACCTCAATCATGTGCCTTAGCCATTTACCAGGTTAGAAGTTAATCTCCTTCTTAACCGCTTAAGGATCCAAACAAAGATCCTCCTTGACTGAGCTCCTCCTCTAAGAAGAGCACCTCCTTGGTTTCTAAGTCTTCTTGGATGTACTCTATATCTCTGCAATTCACCATATCTCTTTAGAGGAACCTTACACCTCCTCGACTCACTATGCCTTTACAAAGATACTCCAAACCTCTTTAAGATGCTCTAAAGACAATGTTGCACTTACCTAACCACTCTCCTTGAATGACCACCACCATCATCTCGAGTCAAAGTCAGCTACCAACGAAGTCATCCGTACTCTCCTTACTTTCTTCCCTTAGGAATGTACTACGTGGATAGAGAATATTCCACAATGTTTTTTAATACAATAGAGGGGGGATTTAAACTTTACTAATTCTACTTATGAGGCTAGTGATAATGACACATGGCTACAAGGCCATGGCATATAGAGCTATAAATGAGTTGACCTAAGTCCAGTGTCCAAAAATTATTAAGCTAAAGTCAAGTATGTTATCAAAGTTGAAATTTAAGATCAAGTTTTGCTCATTTATATAAGCTTCATTTTGACATCGACCTTAAGTTCCGTTTATTAACAAAACAAGCTCAAATTTAATTGAGTTTTTTACTTGAATATGAATTTTAAGTTTAACCTCATTTATCTAGATAAATAAGATTTATTTTAAGATTGAGTATTGACTCATTTTCATTTAAATCTTTCATATCCTTGATTTTTCTTGAACCTAAAAAGTAATAGACAAAAGTTGCAAATATATATATACACACACACATACAAGTGTTAAATAAAAAAATAGTTTTTATTTCAATTATATATTTTAATATAATATATCATAAATACAAATTTTGGCCTACAATTTATTTATGAATCTGCATATGAGCCAATCGAGCCTAAAGAAGAGACTCTGAACTCTACTTATTTAAATATAAAAATTGCTAATTTAAGCTTGAAATCGCATTATTACTATTTAAGGTCGAGTTAGAGCAACCTGACCCCAAATAGGTGAGCAATTTAGCTTGCATATACTATTGTAACATAATAGACTAGTTAGCCTTAGCCAATAGACCGTGTTTGGTGCCTCTAGTTGATCCCAAAAAAAGAAAAAATAGAACTTCCAAACTTCCATCCATTTCCAAATCCTCACTTTATCTCTCTCCATCCAAACAGGTTCCAATTACCTATAAAAGCCTTTCAATTTCGCACCTTTTGTTTCCCGAGAAAATGCGGACGAGAAAACGTTAGCCGTGTGTTTCTAGAGAAATAATAAAACCTCAATTGTGCTTACTTGAGTATAACTTGAAGGACTTTTACTCATTGACATTGAATAGTTGTTTCGGTTTGGCTAGGTCTTGTTTATTCCTACTGACAATCGACTTAGTCGCTGTGTTGCTAATGAATTTGTGGTAATTCTTGTTTCTGATTGAAGTTAGAATTCAGAAAAATTGTTCTCTGCGGAATTTAAGGTTTTAGTTTTAGTCAGTTGGGATTTTTGTTGATTCGTAGCGACGATTGACTTAGTGACTCTGTTCTTGATGAATTTGTAGAGATGTTTGTGTCGATTAAAGTTAGAATTTGGATAGCTTGTTTCTTTGTGGAATTTGAGGTCTCAATTTTGGTCAATTGGGTTCTTTTCTTAGGGTTTAGCAATGAAGGCTTGCGTTTTTTACTTTCCAGAAGAAGTTTTGCATTTTGTGGAAGGATTGGAGGAATTGTTAGTTTAAGTTTGGGATTCATTTGATTGGTTGCGCCGCTTGAACAAGAAATGAGTGTGGTGGGTTTTGATATTGGCAATGAGAATTGCGTGATCGCGGTCGTGCAAGACCGGGGGATTGATGTCTTGTTGAATGATGAATCGAAACGGGAAACTCCAGCTGTGGTGTCGTTTGGGGAGAAGCAGCGGTTTATGGGATCCGCGGGGCCGGCCTCTGCAACTATGAACCCTAAGTCTACAATTTCTCAAATCAAAAGATTGATAGGGAGGAAATTCATGGAGTTAGGTATTCAGGATGAGTTAAAAAAGCTGCCTTTTGAGACTTGTGAAGGCCCAGATGGGAGTGTTTTAGTTAAGTTGCAGTATTTAGGAGAAACTCATACATTTTCGCCTGTTCAGATTTTGGGGATGCTGCTTGCGCATTTGAAGCTGATGACAGAGCGGAACCTTGGACTGCCTGTTTCTGAATGTGTGGTTGGGATTCCTTCCTACTTTACGGATTTGCAGCGGAGGGCTTTCTTGGATGCTGCTGCTATTGCAGGGTTGAAACCATTAAGATTGATGCATGATTGTACAGCAACTGCCCTTGGTTATGGCATATATAAAGCAGAAAGTATTGGCAGGAAAACCGCTAATGTAGTTTTTGTTGATATTGGACAGTGTGATATGCAGGTATGTGTTGCGTCATTTGAGACCGGGCATATGAAGATACTTTCCCATGCATTTGATAGTAATTTAGGAGGGAGAGACTTCGATGAGGTTCTATTTAATCATTTTGCGTCACTTTTTAAGGATCAATATGATATTGATGTTGTCTCAAATGTTAAGGCGTCCATAAGGTTACGAGCATCTTGTGAGAAGTTGAAGAAAGTCCTCAGCGCAAATGCAGAAGCTCCACTTAATATAGAGTGCTTGATGGATGAGAAAGATGTTAAGGGCTTTATTAAGAGAGAAGAGTTTAAGAAGTTGTCATGGCACTTGCTGGAAAAGATTAAAATGCCTTGTCAAAAGGCCTTGAGTGATGCTGGTCTGACCGTGGGGGACATCCAGTCTGTGGAGCTGGTTGGATCAGGGTCTAGGATACCTGCTACCAGCAACATGTTATCTGGTCTATTTCAGTGAGAGCTTAGTCGTACTGTTAATGCAAGTGAATGCGTGGCCCGTGGTTGTGCTCTTCAGGGTGCAATGCTTAGCCCCCTGTTTCGTGTTAGGGAGTACGAGGTGTGAACACTGTTCTCTATATTGCTTTTGGTGAATATCACTTAATACTGAGACTTCCATCCAGTGGCTTTTATTCGTGTTGGTTATGGAGAAAAAAAGCATCCGAGTAAGGAAAAAAGACTAGAAGTTACTTTATATACCTAGTAACCATACATTGGAAAATTTTTTCATGCTGCCTAGGACTTGTTTTACTCACTTTCAAGGCCTCCTCTTTTATCTCCTCCAAATGTTCCCCATGGCACAGGCTTTGAATTAAATATATTATGCATCAAATTTTCTATTAGATATTAGTTTTACTTTCCCCCTTTATTGGTTGCGAGATTTGGTACATTTTAGCGCCTCCAAGATTTTGAATTGTTGGGAAAATGGTCCAAATACCAAAATGAGATTGAAGATCTTGGAATTTTTCTGTTTTTGTGTAGTTGATCTCTTTTCCAAATAACATGTATAATTGACTTAGTTTTATATATTTACTTATTTTTTTCATTCATTAACTGTATTATTCCTAGAGCTGGGAGGATTAATGCCACTGCATGCTTTCATCATCAGGTCGAAGATTCGTTTCCCTTCTCGATAGGGTTCTCTTCAGATAAAGGTCCAATTCACATGCTGTCAAATTCTATCCTTTTCCCTAGAGGCCTCTCATTCCCAAATCTAAAGATTATTACGTTGAATAGAACGCATATGTTTCATTTGGAGGCTTATTATGCTGACCAACAAGAAGTACCATCTTGCATAGTACCAAAGATATGCACTTTCATGGTATATGCTTCTCACTGAATTTGCTATGGGTTTTGTTTTTTGATGGTACTTTGATCATTTAAGAGTATTATCATTGATCTGGAAAGATAATGCTATGCTAGTGATATGGATTTCTAAAGGATCATTTATAGGTCTAAGCTAAGACCCAAATCCCAATTAACTTGTTGAAAAAGAAAGAAAAGAAAAATATCATTAACTTTATCTTTATTTTAAAGTGTTTTATTCTCCATTATGCCAGTCAAACCTCTAGGAGGGAGCTTTAAATCTTGATTCAAGCTTGCTGGTAAGTAAAATCTGGACCCCTAGAATTTATTTTCAGATATGATGACTTATCTGATGAGTTCTTACTTGGTTAAAAGGACAGAAACCAATTGATTGGACCTTTTGAGCATTTGGGTTGTTTTTATTGTTATCATGAGAAAGAGGTTTCTTGATGGAGGATTGTGTATAAACTCTGTGATTGGTCCTTTAATGTGTCATTAAAGATTTTGAGGTGTTACATTGCCCTATAATTTAATTACAAGGGGGCAAAAAAAGAGTGAACCCTTGAACCAGATTTCACCCAAAGGAATCTACATCTACTGCAAATTTCAGGTCTTTTCCCCAGTTTGTTTGAATGGTATTGGTGAAAGATTTTAGCAGGGTTTCCAGAAATGCTTAAGTTGGAGTTGGTTTTAGACACTGAAAAAGCCAGTGCCAGGGTTGAAAGATTACCCTTAGTCTTTACCTTAGGAGGCCTGTGTGTTAGGACAATGTCTGCCCATCAATAGTCACCTTGGCACTGGCTGCTCATCATGTGAAAACATGATCCTGTTTTTGAGGAGAAACGACATGTTAACTTCACTTATTCCTGTAAATGCTCACATGTCCTGTAATTCTTCCTTTGATTCTCTGCATAAAAATACTTTCCTTCTATTTCTTCTTTTTGACTTGGTCTTTCTGCATTTTGCTTGGGTAGATCGGTCCTTTCCAGACCATTCAATCTTCTGCTGCCTAAATTAAAGTTAAAGTGAGCCTCAACCTTCATGGGATTGTTACTATTGAGTCTGCAGTGGTATGTTTACATCAACAATCTTTTTATAAATATCCTTTAATTATGGAAGTTTATGTAATATATCTTTCCATCACTATGGCAGTTGCAAGATGACCAGCCCAACAATCATTCAAAGATGAGAGAGGCCAATCAGTTTAAGAAATCTGAAAAAGAATTTGATCGGGCTCCAGTTGATGACACTAATGATATGGATACCACTTCATCAAGCCTTTCTGTGAGTTCAGATTACTCAAAGATTTAATTGCCTTCAACCTAGTGCAGATTGCAACATCATACTGTTTTGAGCTATTAATTTTGAAAACAAAGCAGCATATCTAATGTAGTTGAAGTGAAAGACAGTTTTTATTGTAGGCACATTGTATGTAGAGTTCCTTGTCATCAACCAGATTCCCTTAGTATGTTGGAAATATGATGTCTTGGGTCTTTCTTGAATTGATACCGTGATATGCTGAATGGATGAAACTCATGCTCTTGCTTCTTGTCATCATTTAGCGTTCTCTTCATGTCTTCTATCTAAAATGGAAAAAAAAATGTTGATTTTGTCTTATGATGATCAAACTTCTGAGTAGTATTCCAGAGAAGAGATGGGGGAAAAAAAGCATTAACTTTTGAGGCTTAACAGGCTGTTGGAGTGAGTGAACATGAAGCTGCCAAAAGATTTGATGTCCCTGTAAGTGAGAGCGTTTATTGTGGAATGACCAAAGCTGAGCTTCTAGAAGCAGAAGAAAAATAATCCCAGCTTGCACAACAGGATCTGGGGGTGGAACGTACTAAAAACAAGAAAAATGCTCTGGAATCTTATATTTATGAGATGCGTGATAAAGTAAGTTTCTCTAATCAGTGCAACTTATTGCAAATCTATGCATGTATGCTGAACACTTCGTCAAAATTACTGTAACAGTGTACAGTTAGATTGTTGTCCTTTTTGTAACTTCTTATGTTGAAAGTGTTCATCAATTCATTGAATTGCCAATTCATAAACATTGTTGAGATCCAGTTTTGACAAATCATTTTGCTATGGTGCTGAAAGTTTGACAAGAATTATAATAGACGCAGATGAATCTTCAAACTCGCTAGAAAATTCCTCATCAGCTTTCTTTCTTTCTTTTTTTCTTTTTTTTTTTTTTTGTGCCAGAGCTCTTCTATATGTTCATTTTTAATTTTTGTATTTTGATTGGAAATAAAGATCTGCAAAAGCACTTCGGTTTCAAGGTCCAGTCCTTCTTGGAGATATAAATGAGATCATGTTTCCAGGTTTTTTTTGTCACCAATTACTTTTTCATAGCTGTAAAATAGCTCATATTTTCCACTAGGAAAAAAAAAAAATTCTCGTGTCAAAACTCCAAGGCAGCTTAGGCATCTTAACTTTGAATCTTTATAGCTTAGACATTTTTGCCCCTCCCCCCTTTTTTATTATTTATTTATATAATTGGCAAGCGCTGGCTGCCACAATTAACCAAACAAGCATTGGCTGCTAAGATGATGCAATTCATTAACAGATTTTAACTAATTATCGGAGCTTTGCAACTGACCTCGAGGTTGAAAAAATATCTGGTGATCTCCAAGAGTTAGAGGAATGGCTTTATGAGGATGGAGCTGATGAGTCTGAAGAGGTTTACACAGGAAAACTCAGTTATTTGCATGAGGTGAGGACTATTATTTTGGAAGTGTTGAGGCAGATTGTATACAATAATTAGATGATTTTTTTTTTTTTTTTAACGTCAGATTGTTGATCCAGTTGAATAGCGACATAAAGATGAAGAAGCCCATTCACATGAGATAAACAGTCTATTAAAAGTATATTTGAATATCGTAAGGCTGCAGAATCACTTCCAGCTGATCAGAGAATGTGGTACGACTATATTCCTTTCATGAGATGAGTATGCCTGGCTTGTGTGCTGTTTGATCTAAGGTTACCTGTTTCCAGGTAATTGATGAATGCAGTAAGGTAGAAGAATGGTTGAAGGAGAGAATCGAGCTGCAGGATTTACTGCCCATGAATTCTAACCCTGTATTTTGGTCAAATGAAATAAATGAGAAAGCTCATGCTCTACACGATTATGTTTTCCCCAATACATTCTTTTTAGATATATACATATGCAGTGTACATGTATTGCCCAATTGGGATTACACTCGGTTCTGTCAAAGATTTTTATTAACCTGGTGAAGCGCCAGTGTTGATCTCCTTTGTAAGGTGCTAGATTGGTCCAGTTTAATTACGGAAGGAGACAGTAGGCCTCCCAGGAAATGAGAGAGTTGAAAATGAATTAGCTATTGGACTAAACTGATTTACATATAATTTGCAATTTTTTAAAATTTTGATAGTGCAGATATACCTCCTTTCTCTATTAATTATTTTTATCAAATTGTGTGATTTTCATTAAATCTCATCATTTTTTTCTCTCTACTCTTCAGACCGGATGGATTTTCGGAGAATTAGCAGGATCAGTGACAAAGAAACCGAGTCCTAGAGATGAGTCCAATTCTGGAAAACAATCAGAGGAGATGCAAGTAGACTGATATCAACTTCCAGTGTATGAAGCTTTGTGGCAGTTGTAAATTGACACTTCCCTGATAAATCATGAGATTCGATTAATGAAGATTGGCATTTGACAGATTACACAATAACGCTCTGCAGACTCTTCCACATGAAATTCCTTTTGATGACAATCTACGAACAGCTACTGCCATGCTATTAATCAATTTTACATCGTTTGGATCATATATGAGATTGCAGAGATTAAGGCACTTGGCTTTTTGATGGATGCATTGGTGAGAGTACTTCTCCTCTCCGCACCTGAATGGGGCAAAATGTCAATATGGAAACTAGAATTTTGTAATGTGCAATTATACCTTAATCTCTTGCACTTCAAATTGCTATGATCATTATGTTGCAGCGGATATTGTGTTGACTATGCCAATAGCATCTATCATTTTCAAGTTGAATATATAAAGCATTTTTGGTGGCCCCCTTTGGTTGGTCACTACTTCTGTTGACCTTTTGTGGTCTTATGCTTATGGATTAAAAGATTAATATTGTTAAATCAGGAGTTTCATACAGTCAAAGAAACGAATAAGCACTCGCAAGTGCGTGTTTTAATGCTTAAACCTTGCTGTTCAAAATTCATGGATAGTAGGACCAAGGAGAAATTACTCTCCTCGTCTATCTCCTTGGTTAACGCAGACCTTGCCACAGAAGTTATTTATTCCGTCCATCATTTAAAAAATAGACATGGTATTTATAGAAAAAATACATTTGATAATAAATGTGAATAATAATTGTGTAAGAGGATGAAAACATAATAATAATAAATGAGAATGGAATCATTATAAGAAATATACGTTTTAGTAATAAAAATTTTATCTTTAAACGTAAATTTTTATGAAAATTAAATTTAAATTATTTAAATACGTAAACTTATCTACGGTCTCAATATTAAAGATAAGATAACGCAAGGTACAAAATGTACGAAATTAGCAAGAGCAATCTTTGCTTGTCCCAGGTGTTTAGAATTTTGGTGATTGATTGATAATTGAATGAATATTCGCGCCTGTCTCCCACTACCTACTTTTCTATTCGGAAATGGTAACTTTGCCATGTGATCTTGAACGGATGCACGTGCCCATCTGGTCAAGTTGCTTCAGTCTTTTTTTCATGAATTACATCCATGTAATAGAGTTCTTGCACATGTACTATGATTTATGATCTATCGGACAGAAACTGCCACCCGTCTTTTCATTGAGTTAGCCGATGAAGGCGAATGATGCTCATTAATGTCATGTTATACAGCGCTTTGATAACGTGGTTATTTGGTATAGGTTCGATTCTAACTCCTAGAATTATTTAGGGCTGTTCCAATAATTCAGTTTCTCATGCAAATCAAACTGTTTCAACCTCAACTTAAATCTATTGGCCAAAAAAAAAAATTGAACTTACATCTTTCTAACTTGGGAAAAAAAAAAATTCAAAATACCTTTATTTTGCATCTTCGATAAATTAGTGTCTTAATTCTTAATTTTTATAATTTTGGTATCTCTAAATATACTAATATGATTAAAAAAAAAGTAAAATTACAAATACCATAAATATAGACACTTTCAATATCATTTTTTCTTTTAATTTATGTGGAAATATCTAAATTTTATCTTTTGACTTATTTATTATACTTTATTTTTTTATAATTATTTTGGACAATTTACTTTTATTAAATCATGATCTTTTAGACTTTACAAACTTTAACATTTATATGTAGATATCATCACAGGCCGATTTCAAACCAAGAACCGACCCCACTCAATATCAATGGTTCTTAAATCGAGAAGGGAATGGTAAAATCAATTCCAAATGCAAATAAACAACAAATATATTATAGCCATTCAAGAGACTATAAAATAAAATGTAATTAAAATTCATATTGAATTGGATCACTTTGATTATTCCAATTCATATTGAAATTGTATATTCAACCAAAATCTAGTTTGATTTATATTTAGCACACAAACCAAATCCAATCATATTTTTCTCTCTCCAACTTAATTAATGCCTAGCAATTAACATTTTACCAATGTCATTGCACTCAAATCAGTGATTGATACCTAAATGTTAAGAGATCAAAGATTGAAAGTGTCTAATTAGATTGCACTAAAGTGAAAAAATATATACAAATATAAAATATGACTCAAATTTTGTTTATAAAGCAATAAAATTGTCCAATGTCTTGAGAGTCAGTGGTTGCTATTCATCCTTTGTTTTCTTTAAATTTGCATTTGTTTTCTGAATAAATTGGTACATTCTCTTGAAAAACAAATAAATAAAAAGAAAGAAGGTCCTCTACGAACATGATTGGTAGATTGTAGTGAGATTATTTCAATATTAATTTATTAGTTTAGAGTATCATATTATGGTATATTTTGGAGAAGAAAGTATATATTTTTGGATTGTTTCTCTTATTTATGACTTATCTGCATCAGTCATAAGAAAATTCTCACACTTGCTTTAACGATGATATTATATCCTTTATTCGTTAAAAGTGGTAAAAAATAACGATAAGGTATATAAAATGAAAAGCAGACGAACGAGAAAAAGCCCTAATGCTGGTGTGGGGTGGGGGATGAAAGAAAAACTTACCAGACAAGACTGGTTGGACTCCGTTGAGTACGAGGGTGACGGCCAAGAAAGGGCAAAGTTCAGAGACAGCATTAGCCACAGTTTCACCTTCAGTGAATGCATAACTTATAACATGTCGCAACGCCAACACTACCACGGCTTCCACCAGAGCCACCATGAAAGACACCAAGTTCACCACCACAACCGAGAATGCTGCAGATTTTGGATGTCCTGCTCCCAGCTCATTACCCACTCTCACACTGATGTCTCGATTGATAAAATTCAAATGAGAATTAAGATTGGAGACCTCAAAATAAAAATAAAATAGCAAGTTGGAAATATGATATATCCATATATATCTATCTCTAAGATTGCAAACAAATCGAGTGAAGATAGTATGATAAACTCAACTTGCAATTTCAATGCTCGAGCTCAATTCAAGTTCAACTAAGGTTAAGATTTTAAACTTGACTTTGGCCCAAAATAATGCTATATAATCTTATGTTCAAATCGATTAAGCTCATTTAGGCTCAACTTATTAAAAAAATATATTTTTTAATTCTAATTAAAAAAATATATTTTTTAATTCTAATTAAAATAATATCAATATACAAATTCAATTTTAATTCAATTAACATTTATATTTGACTCGAACTCGACATATTTTGATTAAGCTTATGAGCTAATCAAGGTAAACATAGAAAACTCAAGTTTGGCTCAATAAACTATTTGAGTACCTCGAATTCGAGATCAACTCAACTATTTTCAAGTCTAACCCAAGTAAATATTGAATTGAATTCCAGTAGTTTGTGAACTAGCTTGATTCATTTGCAACATTATCTATTTTTATCAACATCTTCCATTTAGACTGTGTTTGTGAAGTCTAATATAATCTCAGGTGTAACTAGGGATTATTTCCTATGAACTCGCTTGCTAGTTTTTAAAATTTTTAAAGGGATAATATCAAAATTGATACCACAACTTTTGTAAAAAGTTTAATTAGGTACTTAAAGTTTGATTTTGAATAAGTTGGTATCTGAACAAAGTTTTTGTGGATTTTTTTTCATACATGAAGTTTGATTTTGATAATTTTAATATCTGAACAAAATTTTTGCGGACTTTTTTCATACTCAAGATCAAACTTCATATTTTTTATTGAACTTTTGTAAAAAGTTCAGGTACCATTTTTATCATTTAACCAATTTTTTTTTATTTCATTTAAAATTAGTTGGAATTTTTATTTATTTCCTTTTCTATCCCTTGATTTCTTTAATTGTCATTTTCAAGGTGTCCTATTGTATAGATATACAAAAGCTGCCCTTAGGATTTCATAGTGCAATTGATAGTAACAAATTCCCTCCCCTATTATTTTTACAAAAATAAAAATTGGTCCTTAATAAACACTTTGAAAACTATTATTGTATGTCATTTTTGCTTAAAACATTTTCCATGGGCATGAAAGCAACTGGTGGGACAAGAATAAAAGACATTGTTATTTTTTACCATCAATGTTCAAAGGACAGTCCGCAGAGAGTCAAACTTATTACTACCTTGCAGCGGCATTAAAGCCAACGGAGACCATAAAGAGCAGCCCAGATATTGCTATGCTGTAACATTCAAAACCACACATACAATAACCAAATTAAAAGATTGATTAAAATGATGCCTGACATGAAATGAAAAATTATAACGAGATTACAAAGTATATATATCTTTAATAAGTTAGAAATATACAAGTTTAAGCATTCCATTAAAGGAGGGAGGAGGAAAAAAAGACTAGAAATATAGGCACTTATGATATCTTTCCTGAAGGAATCTATACGTCAACGTAATTGTGCTGCAACTTGCTTCCATGATGAAGAATATATTCAAGGTATAGGGAATATTGAATTATTCTTAATCTCTGTTAAAAATAAAAGAAGAATTGGAATAACTCTAATTATTGGTAAAGTTACATCAGAAAGTCTCATTATTTGGGGTAAGTTCATTTGTGATTCCAGTGTTTTGAAAAGTTCAAAAAAGGTCCAAACGTTTGAAAAAATAGATCCATTGAGATCTCCATTCAGATGTGCGTATTGATAACATAAATATTTAATTAAAACTCAAAAGAAACTTTTTTGAAATGTTAGGACCTCTTTAGAACTTTCGAAACGTTAGGATAAAATGAACTTACCCTTAAAAGTTGAGACATTCTAGTGTAATTTATCTCTCTAATTATCCCATCACTCATAGACCACAACACATTGCCATGTAGAATAGATTCAACTCTCTATATAAATCTAGCACAAAATATTTTATATATATATATATATATAATAAATTATTATAAGAAAACTGAGTTTTAGTACAAAAATTATCATCATTGATTCTATTTTAGAGATATAAGTTATTTTGTTTATTTTCCGTTTCAAAATTTATATTTTAAAAGCCAATTTTCTTATGATAAATCCAATCATTTTAATATAATTCATGTGTTTACATAATGTATCATTGATATTGCATGCATTATTTGTGCTATGTATAAGATTGTTTCACATTTTTTTGTTCCATTTTTTTGTTTTGGGATTGTAGAGTACATAAATTGCAATTTAAAATGTTAATTTCTTTTAATATTTGCCAATCGGAATCTTCTGTGGCTTTGGTTAACCAGACCATTTATTTTACCATAATTTTATTCATCTTAATCTCCACTTTTTCTGTTTGTCGTCGGTTTCTTTGTGGAGTGAAGCTGCATCCTTATCTTAATACCGAACCATGATTTACAATAACACTAATTACTGGTTAATTATACTAAAAGGTTCTAACATTTTTTAATAAATTTATTTGAGATATTAATATTTAAAAAAGTTCAAAAAGAGATCCTAACGTTTGATCAAAATATAAATGCACAACGTCCATTACATCAAGGATAGAATTTATTGTCAAGTCACTTAAAAGAAGTTTATTACATGAGCAACACATATATACGGAGAGAGCTTAACATGTGTGGAAACTTACTAACTAAGCCACGTGTGGGGAATACAAAAAAATAAAATATGCTACCGTAACCCTCCTCCGATGCTGGCGAGAACCCAATTTGAGCAAAAAGGAACGCAACTGAAGTTCACTAGGAGCCTTCGTCATAACATCCACAACCTGTGTAGGGGAAGGAATATGTTGAAACTGCAAGAAACCGGACGAGATACGGTCGCATGTAAAGTGAACGTCAAGATCAATATGCTTGGTTCAAGTTCAACTATGACAGCATGGATTATCAGCAAGAAGACAAGCAGAATGACTGTCAGTAAACAGAGTAACAGACTAGGGAAGTTGAATCTGAAGGTCCTTCAGCAGATAAGATAACCACAACAATTCTTTTGTGGTGAATGCAATACTTCTATACTTTGCTTCCGCCCAAGAAGTAGAGACAGTTGGTTGCTTCTTTGTTTTCCAAGAAATCAAAGAAGAACCGAGAAAAATACAAAATCCTCATAAGAACTTGCGATCAACTTGATTGGAGCCCCATTTGGCACCTGCAAAACCATACAAGTGAAGTGGAGAAGAAAGTAGGCATTTGTGAGGCAATCATAAAAATAGGTAAAAATTATTTTTCTCACTTTCGCATTTTTAACCTATTTTCAAACTTTTGTAAATATTTTGTATTTTTAGTATTTCTCATATTTTTTACTAACTTTCTTGTTTCTTTGATTTTTTTAGAAAGTTTGTGATTTTAGTTAATTTTTAGGTAACTAAAACACAAAAAACATATATATTCTCAAGCATTTTGTTCATTCAAATTGATTAACTAATTAAACGTAACTTAACACAATTGAGTGGTTAATTGTGTAACTAATTTTCTAATCAAAATTTGCATTGAACATACAAGTTCAACATTTAATAACATCCATATATAAACACTTTAATAACTCTTTAAAGGCTCATAAGTGGTAATTGCATGGTGTAATGGGATAGCTCAATCCTTTTTCAACTTTAGTTGGTGACAATTTCAAGTAAATTTTTACATGATTTTTTTTTTTAAATTTCAAGTTAAGTTTCATTAAATAAGTCTTGGCTTAATATGGGTATAATTGAGAGAAAAGGAAATTTTCTAGGCTTGACACTATGAGAAAGTAATTCTCTTTTATTTTTAGTGCCCATAAGATCAAAGGGTCCTCTCTTATTGCACACTTAACCCGAATCTTAATTTTATGATTGGTTCACACAAAAAAATGAAAAAAACCTGAACAAAGGTATAGTTAGCACTGGCAATTTGGGACCTAACCCGTAAACTCGGACACGACATGACACGGTTATAAAAGGGTATGAGTAAGCAAAAGTCGACACGATTAATAAGTGGGTTAAATCTGAAAATGACACGAATTTAAACATGTCCAGGTTCGGGTTTAGGTTTTAAACCATGCACAAGATACGCTTCATAAGTAGATCGAGTTAGCAGTTTCAGGTCCAGCCCGTGAACCCGTTAAGTAATAATTAAAAAAATATTATAGAAAATAACTATCCATTCAAATATATATTATATACATTATATATGTTATATATGTATAACATATTATAAATTATATATAGAATATGCATACTTATATATGACATATACAAAATATAGACCATATTTAGTAAAAAGAAATATATATATATAATGTATATATTAATATATGACTTATTTATTTGCTATATGTATGATACGTATATTTACACATATATAGATTATATAGCATATAAACAAGATATCTATAACAAATATATGTATATATATACATATATTTTCAAAACCTATGAGTTGTAAATACATAATCTATGTGTTATAAGGACAATATATATAGCATATCATAAAAATACTTATGTTAAAATATAGACTTTATATAGGACATGTATTATATCATTATACATAATCTACATGTTATATATATATATATATATATCATATAAGATGTATAATAAATGTCTAAAAAATATATAATTTGGATTATGAATACATAGTCTATGTATTATATATGTTACATATATAAATCTTTTTACATGTATAATTATATGTTTATTTAAGTATGTGTATATAATTCATATTTTTACATATAATTGATATGTTATATTTATGTTTATGTTATACAATTACATAATATTACCCACATATATAATATTATATGTTTAACAAATGTCTATAACATGTATATATGTATATCTATGTCTGTGCCATTATGGGAGTTTATAGGAAGTCTTCACAATTCATCCTTAATGTTATTATATTTTACATAAATCTAACGGTTAAAATTTACAATTGAAAAACATATATAATCTTTCTTGTTTAACCCTAGATTAAACTCATTCTACATTGCCTCTAACACAACACACTGTCATTGTGTTTCCTTGTTACCGCTTCTGCAATCACTTTCGCTTGCAATTTCATCATCAATACACTACGATTCTGATGTTAACGTTCCCAATACGATCATAGGTTTGTATAACTTTAAAACCCTAACTTTTTACTTGATGAAATGTGAAATGGATTAAAAAGTCGATTAAATGTAGTGATATTAGCTAAAATCCTAGCCTTTATCTTTTAAATGTGTGAAATTTATTAAAGACCCTAGCTTTATACTTAAATGAAGTGAAATTGTGTAGAAATTCTAGCTTTCATCTTTTTTCGAAGTAAGATTGATTAAAAACCTTGTTTCTATCTCTTAGTGAAGTGAAATCTATTGACTGAGTTTAAATAAGAAAATATATTATTTATGGTTGTTTATCCTATGTGTTCTATTTTCCTTGCTAGATTCATTTTGTGTTGAGATTTTATCAATAATGAAATTGTGTGCATGCAATATAGAGATGGATAATAACCTTGTTTAACATTTAGCTGGAGATGGATTTACCTATAGAAGATTTTGATGAAATGGAAAAATTAGAAGCAAATGAAGAGGATGATGTGATTGAAGTTTTTCCATCAACTAATAACTCTAAATGACAAAGGAGGCTCATATCTCCATGGTAGAAATTTTCACTCGTACTCATAAAAAGAGATCAAATGGATCAATTGTCACAAAAGCTATATGTAAGTCGTGTAAGACTACTATAAAATGTGATAGTCAATTTAGCATGGGGAACTTGAAAGGGCATGCTAATAAATGTCCAAAACGTAACAATAGAGACCTTGGTCAGATGCTTTTGTCTGCTGATATGAAATGTAAAACCAACAAGTTTAATCCTGAGAAATATCGTGAGTTATTTGTTGCTGCTATTGCTAAGCATGAAATGCCTCTTGTATTTGCAGAGTATAGTGAATTTAGGGCTATGTTTGAGTATTTGAATGAAAATATTGATTATATTTCTAGAAATACTTTAAAAGCTGATGTATTGAAGATGTATAAGAGGGAAAGAAGTAGGATAAAAAATATGCTTTTGGAGTGTTTAGGTAGGGTTTGCTTGACATCTGATTTGTGGACATCTGTAGCACTTGATGGGTGTATATCAGTAACTGCACATTGCATTGATAAAAATTGGGTCCTACTAAAGAGGATTTTGAGTTTTGCATATATGCCACCTCCACATTTAAGTGTTGCATTAACTGAAAAAACAATGACATTACTAGTTGATTGGGGTATCGAAAGTAAATTATTCAGTGTGACTTTAGATAATGCTTTAGCAAATAATCTTTTTGTGAGTTTATTGAAGTCATAACTAAATGTGCGAGGTAGACTTTTGGCATCAGGTAATTATTTTCATATAAGATGTTGTGCACATATTCTTAATTTGATTATTCAAGAAGGTCTAAAAGATATTGATGGTGCTGTGGATAAGGTCAAGAAAAGTGTGAAGTATGTGAAGGGTTCTCAAACACGAAAAATAAAGATTGCTGAATGTGTAAGCCTATTATGTTGGTAAAAAAATAAGGGTTTGAGTCAAGATGTCCCAACTTAGTGGAATTCCACATATTTCATGCTTGATAGTGCAGTTCATTATAAAAGTGCCTCTTGTCATTTAAAGTTAAGTAATGCCAATTATAAGTATTGTTCTTCTTTAGAAGAATGAGACAGGCTTGAGAAAATGAGTAGGTTGTTGAAGCTTTTTTGTGATATCACTTGTCAATTCTTTGGAACAAAATATCCTACTGCCAATTTGTACTTTCCCTCAATTTGTAAGGCATATCGAGCATTGACAAATAATATGGGTGGAAGTGAACTATATTTGAAAGATATGGCAACTAGGATGTTTGTGAAATTTGAAAAGTATGAGTTTGAGTTTAGTGTGATTTTGGCAATTGCTGTTATATTGGATCTACGGTATAAGCTTAATTATGTTGAGTGGACTTACTAGAGAATTTATGGTACTGACTCAAGTGAGTTTTTAAAAGTCAAAAGAGCATTATTTTCTCTCTTGATGAATATGCGCTGATAAATGATGGAAGTTCAAATAAAAATCATCAAAGACCATGGAAACTATTAATGATGAATGGGGCAATGACATCAAGGTAACTTTATTTTTTATAATTATATATGTTATTTACACTTTTCAAGCTATTTTTATTCCATATGATGCTTATCATTTTTTATTTTGTCTAGGATTTTCAATCTTTTAAAAGAGTAAAAATGCTCAAGAGTGTTACAAGATTTGAACTAGAGCTATTGTAGATGAGGAGCGACATCAGATGGTAGATTTAGATATATTAGGTTACTGAAAAAATAATCAATTTCGATATCCTCAAGTTGCACGAATGGCACGTGGCATCTTAAGCATACCAATATCTATGGTCAGAATCTGCATTTAGTATTGAAGGCCAAAACCTTAATGAACATCGGAGCTCATTGAAGCTAGAAACTGCAGAAGCTCTTGTATATACAAATGATTAGCTCTTCAGTGAAGAAGGTAACAAAATACATTATTTTTATAAAATTGTTGATAATATTCATTTTTTATTTATACTATTCTTTTTTCATAGTAGGTTCTTCAAGTCTCTCTTGAGGAATTAAAAGAGAATGTGATGAAACTGAAAATCACCACCAGTAGCGAGATTCCTTTAGGCCATGGTTCAACTTAACAAGATTTAGTGTCTTGTGGTTTAATCTCTTGTAAGATTGACTTTGTGTTTAAATGTTTATGGTGTAATTTTATTCCAAGATGACGTTTTTGAATTAAAATGTTTTGTGACCCAGAAGCATACCAAACGCAAGGTTATTTATTTTAATTTTGGTAAGACTAATCATATGTATTAGGTATCAATAGCTTGTGAGGGCTAGTTGTCTTTGCTCTTATGTGGGATGTTTTATAATATCTTCTAATTTTATTGCAAACCTATGATGGACGAAAGTAAATAACCAAACTTCTTTATATGCTCTTCAAGTACTAGATTCAACTTTCGATAAGTGGGTTAAACGAGACACAAGATACGGTATAAATGGGTTGGATCATGGGTTTAGGTTTTCATACATGATTAATAAATGGGTTGGATCATGGGTTTAGGTTTTCATACATGATTAATAAATGGGTCGGATCCTGGGTTTGGGTTTTCAGGACATGAACCCGTTTAGATACGGATACGGGACACGATACGGTAACATGAATTATCAGTGCTAGGTATATATAGTCACTAATGATTTTGCTATTAATTGCTTCTCAATTAGATCTCCTTTCCTGACCCAAAAAAAGGAAGGGAATATATATATATATATATATGTGACAATGGATAGAATAAATACAATATTCTTTTATTAAAAAAAATCCAATAAATTCTCGAATTGGTCCACATCAGGTTTTCAATGTGCTAATTCGGCCTAAACAACATCATTAGCTTTACCAATAGATGGAGAGAAGTTACGTTGTTGCACTAGTCCCATTAAAAGTAGCATGGTTTTCAAGCATCTTCCTCAGTCCTATAACAAGCATAATCCTCTTTCAAGTTCCTGATTTTTGTGTTATTCTCCCATATGACTAGGGATGCAACCAAGGTGGGTTTGGGATGAGTCATATAAGACCCGAACTCAATCCGCTTCCCAATAGGGTATCTCAAAGCCAACCCGCGACCTTATAGGGTTTTCCATTCAATACCAAAACCCGCCCCTATAGGGTTTTGACCCTGACCTACCCCGTCCCGCGACTTGCTTCGTTTCATTTTTTTTTCCTTTCCTTTTCAACTCTTGGTTAAATTCAATTGCATCTTCCAACAAAATATTGGATGGTAGGTCGGTAGCTAGACTTCAGTATAGTCTAAACCGAACCAGGCTAGTTACAGCACATTCGCCAATTCACAGACTCATAGAACTAGCTATTTTATTTGTTAAAACAACAAAAATTAATAATATTGTAAAAATAATTTTTTAAGAGATAAAATTAAAAATTAGAAAAATAGACAAAATAAAATTAAAACTATTAACAACCATTCTTAAAGACAAAAATTAGTAGGGTTGTGTTTTTTAAAATTTCAAACTCAATTTTTTAAATTGTTTATAATATGACGACTTCGAGTTGCCCATCGAATTTTTTTAATGACCTGAAGCCGACTTGAAACCCTAGAGGGTTGGCATGTAATTCCCCAAACCTGCCTCGTGACCCTTTAGGGTTTATAACGGTTCGGGCGGGCTAGGTACCCTATAATGACCGCCCCGGTTGCATCCTTACATATAAGGCCAGCTACTTTGGATATCAGAATATGCTACTATTAATTCTAGTGTTACTTCACTTAGACATCGTCACGGTTCTGAAACCGAACCAAACTGGATCCGAAACAGCTAGTCCAGATCTTAAAATTGAGGAGCCGAAACTGTAATCGATCCCACGGTTTCTATCCGGTTTCATGGAACCACCGGTTCCTGGTTTCAGTTTTGGAACCGTGGAACATTTTAAATAAAAAAAATATAAATAAATTTTAAACTCAAAATAATTATTGAATCTAAAATTATTAAACTATTTAACCAAAATTTTTTAAAAATTTGTTTATAATGCATAATTATATGTATACAAATACATTCAATATCAATTGTAGTTAGTATTAGGAGATTGTAAACTACTCTAGAGAATAAAAAGAAAATTACAATGAAAGAAATAGTCTCACATTCTTAAGAAAATAAATTTTGCTTTTAGAAGAAGTCTATTTAAATGAATTATATATGATTTTAAAATATATTTATTTGTGTTGTTGATAATAACATATTAAATATTATGAATAAGTAAAAAATTTTATAATTTATATGAAATAATTTAAATATTAATAATTTTATATTTAATATTATTTTTATTTTATTTTTTTATGGAATGGTTCTACTAGTTTTAGGCCAAAGAACTGCCTAGGAATCGTGAAACTAGCGATTCCATAGCTTGTTCTGGAATTGACCAACTAGTTCGGTTTCGATTCTAAAACCGTCGATGATAGTTTCGGTTTGGTTCCCGGTTCAGAACTGAACCATACCTATGTCTACTTCCACTTGTTTCAGCCAATCTTTCGAAAAACATTTTTTTTAGACCTAAAAAAGTATAGCTTCTGTAAAATGTTTCTATAATGTAATACATAAAATATTTACCATATTGCATACTAAATAAAGCATGCATAACTCAAATCATAAAATATAATATATGAATGAAGTTAATGAACATGGTACATGATGTTTATTATCACGGTGGATGTATAGTATAACCCTATTAAGGTACCACTTAACTTTGCATTGATCTTATTTAGTTTCAATAGACTTAATTTGACAAGAAGCTAATCTAATAATCTCTTATAGAATTTGCCACCATCATTTGTGAGAGGATCTTCATTGATGGTCTCATTTGAGGATTGGCATTTAAACATGGTACCACAAGCTTAATGATAGAATCTAATTCAATCTTGGTTCTAAATATAGGAGGAGGAAGGCATTAATCTAGTAAATCTTTTGAATTCAGGGACTTACTAGCCATGGAAGAACATATGGCTAAAATGGTATCACCAGGGCGATCTCCTTTGATCACTTCTAAAGCCAACACCCTAAAATTATACACATTATATTTCTCAGTGACATCCATTGTGTAAGTAAGCTTTGGAAGACAAAATTGGAATCAATATTGTATAATTAGAAGGTGAAAAGGCATTGTAATACTGACCAAGCACGATATATCCATATGAGTCGACAATAGTTGTCTAACTTGATGTGTCTCCCTTTAAGAGCTTAGCCTTCCAATGTCAACACACGAAACCTCATATTCAGGATCCAATAGAATATTCTTGCTTGATATGTCTCGATGAACAATTGAGGGAACACAATCATGATGCATGTTGGCAAGGGCATGAGAAACACCTTTGATAATATTTACTCTCTTACTCTAATCCAAAATATTGGCTTCCACATCATCTTTTAGGATTTTAAATAAGCTTTCATTCTCCATGTATTCATATACCAATTGAGAATGAGAGCAAAATCCATAAAGTTGAACCATGTTCTAGTACCAAATTTTAGTAAACAAAATAATCTCATTGAGAAACTCCTTAGGATATGTTGGCATGCTATCTAAGAAAGCGTAAAGCTTCTTTATAGCTACAAAGATGCTTGATGTCAATTGTCCTTTAAACACACATCCATATCCACCTTTGCTAATACAATATGACTCATTGAAATCTTCCGTGGCTCTTACGATTTCTCTATGTAGTGCTTGTCCATCCCAAGTTAATATAGATAATGGTTCATGGGATGCTTCCATTTGCCCAACTTGCGGATTGCCTTCCCTTCTTTTCAAAATGAACAAATTTTGATCACAAGTCCTCTTAGAAGAACTAATCCTAATGTTGGGAAAAACAATGAGAAACACTTCGTGCTCATTTTTCAAGGATTTGTTCGATTTTGCTAATGAAGAATGCCAGCATGGTTGAAATCCATTCATATTGCCACATAATCCATCATTCCCTTATATTGCATCATGGGAAGCATTTAAAAATATAATGGTGTTAGGAATTGGACCATAAAACTGATTGAAAGATATGTCAACTTGCTCTAAACCTAAAAGTTTCTTGAAATTTTTGTTGGTGCCATAAAAATTATTGCGTGAAATATTGAGCTTTACCAAGCTTTGCAAACTACTAAATTCAGATGGTATGTCCCCACAAAGAGACTCTTCTTGTAAGTATAACTCACTCAAATGAATCAACATGGAAATCTACATGAGGATCTTTTGGCTTAATCGATGGTTGCTTAAATCTAAGAGATGTAATTTTAAACATTGTTCCATACTTAGAGGAATTGCCATGCTTAATTTATTTGTTGAGATATCAATTTCCTCTAACTCAATAAGCTATGATATTTCAAGTGGTATAGCATTGGAAAGCTGACTTTTACTCAAGTTCAACTTTACTAGTGAAGTCAACTTTCCTAGTTCCTTTGGGATCTTACTAGTTAAGAGATTTGAGGAAAGATCAAGTGATTGTAGCTTAAGTGAATTCCCCCTTTTTGGTGGTATGACACCAGTAATTTTATTCCTTACTATCCTTAGGTTGCTTAAGTTTGCACATTTTCCCTAATTTTGTGAGATTTCATCATGGAACTTGTAAAAACTTACATCCATGAAGTGCCAAATAGGATATATACCGCAATCTTCAGTCATATTCCTGGCTAGTTAGTTTTGTTGAGTCTATACCTTTATTAAGCTAGAGTAGTTTCTCAAGTTTTTTCGAAACTATACCTATAATGTAGTTGTCAATGGCTATGAAATATTGAAGCTTTCCATCTATGCATAACTTTTTTGGCAGCAAACCATTAAGCATGTTGAAGCTTAAAGCTAACTCTTCTAAACTCATTAGATATCCTATTGAGTTGGTTCCTAGAAAGCAAAAGATCAACAATATTTTTCAAATTGCCTAATGATGGGGGAATCACACCACTAGGTTTATTGTCATGGCTTTACTTGATTACAAGAGGAGTTGCAATCTCATGATGGTAAGATTTCTAATTTGGAATAAAAAATAGATAGATTACTTTCTAATATGTTTCAAGTATTGCAATTTGTTAAGATACAAATGGAGAATCAGACTCATCATCATTCTCACAGTGTTTCATCATCTTCTTCCCTTGTATGTGGTACTCATGAGGAGTTTCCATGTTCACATATCAGGGATATTCAATTGAAGTTACCTAAATTTTCTGGTTTTAATTTTTCCTCTTGGATTTTATAAGCCAATTAACTTTTTGATTTCTATCATGTTTTAGATAATGATAGATTGAAAATGGCTTCTTTTGCCATGAAGGATGAATCTTTGGCTTGGTATCAATTTCTTTTTCGTAATGAGCTTTTATCTACTTGGCCTGTTTTTCTTAAAGCTTTGGAAACTAGATTTAGGTCTTTTGAGAATGATATGAAGGATGATAGGTTTTCTATAGTCAATGTTATTGAGCACGAATGTCAGATTAATGTTGTTGAAGTAGGATTTCAACATGGCCTTGCTGTAGTAAACCATGATATTTCTCAACAATAGCAAAATGTTTTGATTAAGACACATGAAACTATTTTGGCAGCAGATGAGTTCATCTATGCAAACAAAGATGCAAGTTTATCTGGCTTTCTTAGAGATATTGTTTTGATTAAGGATGACCCCCTATTGGAGGACAAGATTAAGATGTCCACATGGATTTGTAAGCACCATAAAGAGGTTTTGGAAATGTTGTCTCCATATATTTTAGGAAAGGATGTTTTAGTGGGGTGTGAATACATGGAATTAAACATACATGGTGATGTTCACTATTAACCTACAGAATCTATAATTCTAATGTTCAAAACTTTGTCTGATATGAAAAGACATAAAAAACAACTACCCATTCCTGATTTTGATAAAATAGCTCAAGAGGACTCTTGTTATAAATTTTGGAAACACATGACTACTACCATCAATTTTGCTTTTTAGCATGAATTGGGTATCCATCATTTCTTGGGTTCTATCCTCTCATCATTGGACATATTAAGACACAAGGTCCATGTTTGGGACGACACTTGGATGTTTAGTCCAACAATCCATTTTTTAGAGATAAAGCGACAACTAGCAAGATAGCTTTTAGAACCATTGTTAAGGATGGGTTACATATTTCTCAAGTATTATTCCAATGGCAATATCGAATGCTTGAAATTATTTCATGTCTGGATTGGATGTATGTGAAGCATCAATCCTATGGGCACACTTCTACTGCCGATAGGTTCTTTAATAAGCTTTCACATTTGATTTTTAGGCCCTATAAAGCTAAAGAAGATGAATCTCTATTGGTCTCTTTACTACTGGCTTCATATAGGACTTTTCCTCTTGTCAAACATTTAGCTATCCTTCACACAAGGGAGATCAACCTACAGGGTCAGGTTTTTTCTAATGATATTGGGGCAATGAGAGTCTCTACTTTTTGCAGATACCCATTAGGTGGACATAGGTGATTTAAGGAGCAACCATCCAACTTTTCACCTTAAGGACAAGGTGATTCTCTAAGAGGCGGAGAACATGTTATGATTGCAACATGTAGATAGACAAGAATACCACGTTATCTAGACATTTACATTAGAAAATAGAACACTAAAGAGTATTTGTACATATAGTCTTGTTACAAGTAGTACAGTGTTGTCAAAAGTAGTATAGTGTTACATGTAACCTTACAGCAAGTACAAAACACAAAATATCATGATTTGGAAATAGCTATAACATCATAAAATTGTAATTGCCTATCACAAATATAAATACAAGAAGGGAAGAACCAAAAGATAGCTTTTACCTAAAAAGAAATTAAGTCTTAGGAGTCCTCTGGAACTCGAATCTAGCAAACAAACAACTTACAATGAGAGCACAATTGGGAGTCATGCAAAGACTTGAATTCCATTTTTTCCCTCAAGCAGACATTTCAAAATCTCACCCAACATCCTTGCAAACAAAACACACCAATTAGTTAGATTCATAGAATAGATCATAAATAAAACAAAATCAGTAGTTAAGAAACCTTGAATTGGCATATCATACAAACCCTAATTTCTCTAAAGGAGAACGTACAAAAAAATAAAGATGAAGAAAGCGTATCTTTTTTATTTTTAAAAGGATTCTAATGGAGTGAAATCTTTTAAGGTTAAGTTTTAGCGGTTTGAAGCCTGAGGCCGAGTTTTTCCTTGTTTGGGCTGTGTATGGGCTTTAACGTTTGATAACTTTTTCCTTTGAAGCTTGCATCATTGAAGAGCACAAGGAATTTATTTCCACTGTGATAATGGAGAATAACAAAAATCATAAGTACAGGGCCAAAATTTTCCTTGTAATGATTGGCAAGGATAAAACGAAGGAAAACACAAGCAATGGAAAAAAAGGATCCATTGTTACTAGAAGTCCATATATTCAGACCACTTCCATGTGACTTACCTTTTGCCCATTTCCTTTAGGATTGTGCTGCTTCCATTCAATTGTCAAAAGTTCAATCCCAAGGAAGAAGTCTACATCCCAATCCATGCCAACTCTAGCTTACAGGACAATGGAGCATCTAGCTGAAAAAATGAAGCACACACATATGACATATCAACTCATGAGAAGAAATGGCACCTGGAGTCATTCACATTGAAAAAAACAAAGAGACCAGCTTAAAGAACTGACAAATGAGAGATATGCTGCAAGAACTATTTTGGTAGCAGCTGATACAAGATATTGTAGCTCATTAACCTTTTCTTCAATGTGTGAACTGGAATGAGAGAGCTAAGAAGAGAGACCCTAAATAATATCTGCAACAGCCAGAATAGAGCTGACTAGCCAGATAACAAAGCAGGGCACTTCACCTTCTGATTGGGTTGGACATGTGAAAAGAAAATCAGAGGCAAATTAAGAGGAGTTTTAAAGAGATCAATGGTTCCATGCATGTAAGGTTTTGATAAATTTAATCTTGTGATTCTTGTTGGAGTTCAATTGTCCATATGTTGTTTTGATTAGGCTGATCTATAGTTCATAGTAATTAATTATTGCTTCATTTGATATGTTTGCAAGATTTAATAGTTAGACTAGGGAAGCATAGGTGGTTCCTATTCTTGCTTTGTTGTAGGTAAGATTGATCTTTAATTCTTTGTGCTTATGAGCTAAATTTGATATATGCTGAGTAGAAGGAATTGACCTAAGATTCTAGATTTTAAATGAAGAGTTAATTGGTTAACTATTCAAGGTTTTATTAATTAATAGTTGGAATTTAGGTGAATTGTTGGTTTATTTCTTTTTGCAATTACAGTAGTGTTTCTTTATCCAATGCTGGTATAGCGTTCGTTTATATCTGGTGTATTACAATCTACTATTTCTGATGAGGTACTCTTGTTTAATCTGGGTAAATATGTGGATCCTGTAAAAGATGATAAAAATATGAACAAAATAGTTGTTGTCAATATAATGAAGAGTATTTCAGAGGGTTATGGTATGACTGCCACCTATGTTTGACCCAACTTCTCTCTGCTCAATCTCAGGGGCAAAAAACATTTGGATAGAATTTTAGCTGAAACTCCATGGTCTTTAATGGGACATATTATTACCACTGAAGAATGGAAAAAGAATTAAAAGATTGAGGAAAATCCATTGAATAGTCTTGGAATTACTCCTTCCCAGCGAGTTTACTCGCTAAAGAAAAAGAAGCATAAAAATATCTAAAATATATGTACTGTGGCCTTAGTGTTCTTTTCTATCATGTTATAGTATGCTTTGTTAATTTATAATATTGTTTATAGGTTGATAAGTACAAGGCGTATGTGTTGTATGTTTGTGGTGTGTGTTGTGTGTTGTGGATTAATAGGACAGGTGTAGTGTTGATAAGACGTGTAGTGCTGCTAGGATGGCAATTATTTTATGTCGAATATGAAAATTATTATGTAACTACTTGGACATTGTATTTAATACGTGTCTAAAGAAATAAGAGGATTGTTCTTTTGTCCCAAATTCTTTTTTTCCAGGTTATTTTGTAACCAAGAGATCGTCGGGTTCTCTCAAACGAGCCCGGATTTTTCTGTCAACATAAGTAGAAGCGGAAGAAATACCCTATCCTATAAAAAGTTGGTATCATAGCCATTTTGCATGGAAGAAATTAGACAACTTCAGCATCAACTTGAAGCCTTTATGGCTATGTACAAGGATGACCGAGTGCAAATGGAAGTTATGTCATAGAAATTAGTAGATCTTTCAAGAGAGGTATCGTCCTGGAAAGAGAAAAGCATCGAACAAGAGGGACCTTGCAGCGTTGGCAGTTCTGAAGGCAACTTGAACATGAATGGGAGTAGGGAAAAGGGTATGATGTTTCCTTAGATGTCACGGTTGGATTTTCCTAAGTATGATGGAAAGGAGGACCCTATTGGATGGATAAATAAGTATAGGCATTTCTTTTGTCATCAAAAGATGCTCGAGAAGGAAAAGCTAGAAATCATGGCATATCATCTTGAGGGTGATGCTCAATTATGGTTAATGAAACTTGAGCATGATAGACTAGGGTTGGATAGGAAGGAATTTAAGGACCTTTGTCATGCCAGATTCGGTCCTCCTTATGAGACAATCCACTAGGGGAGTTAGCTATACTGAGGCAAAAGGGAATGGTAGAGGAATATTAGAGAAAATTTGTACAAATTGCAACACTAAACCTGTCCTATTAATCCACAAAACACACCACAAACATACAACACATATGCCTTGTACTTATCAACCTATAAACAATATTATAAATTAACAAAGCATACTACACATGACAGATAAGAACACTAAGGCTACAGTACATATATTTTAGATATTTGTATGCTTTTTTTTTTTTCTTTCTTGAGTAAACTCGTTGGAAAAGAGTAATTGTAACAATACTCCCCCTCTCTAGAACGTACATGACCTCAGGCGCGATTGACGGATATCTTTGGACAATCATGTTGGCCTCTTCCCATGAAGCTTCAGCTGGAGAATAGTTATCCCAGTGGATCAAAAGTTCTATATCTAAACCTCCTTTGCAAACATCAAGAATTGCTTTTGTTGTAGGAACTAAGTGACCCTATTGTACTAATGGAATATTGGTTTTGTAGGTACCTCTCCAAAAAATTTCTTGAGCACTGAAACATGGAAAACTAGGTGGATCTTGACTTGTTTTGGTAGGACTAGTTTATAAGCAACAATACTAATCTTTGCTGCTATTTGAAAAGGACCATAAAACCTTAGTGCCAATTTCTGATTGCGGCGTTGAGTTACAAATGATTGTCTTTTTCGGTAGATCAGGAAGTCACCTTGTTCCTGAGTGGGTTGAAGGAGTATATTGTACTAGATGTTAGACTCTTGAAACCTAAGGATCTAACACAAGCAATAGACTTAGCATGGAATTTTGGAGAGGAAGGTGCTTGTTGTAAAGGAAGACTTAGAATTTGTTAAGAAAAAGCCTAATATTGTGATGCCTTTAATGAAACCCCCCATTGTCAAGCGTCTAAGTAAGGTAGAGATGGAAGATAGAAGGAAAAAGGGGCTTTGTTTCAATTGTGATGAGCCATTTACAATTGGGCATCGTTTAAGAGGCTATTTTGGTTGGAATGTTTAAAGGAGGCTAAGGATTGTGTCGAGGAAGGAGATGATGTAGCTGGAGCCAAGAACAAGATCTGGAAATTTCGCTTTAGGCAATGATAGGGGTAGCAAAATCTCATGCAATGAAATTGAATGGAGAAATCAAGGGTAAGGCTGTAACGATACTAGTTGATTCGGGAAGTATCCATAGCTTTATTGATGTTGCCATGGTTCCCTATCTTTCATTGACTATGGAACTTAAGGATTGTCTTAAGGTACTAGTGGCAAATGGAGATAACATAAAGAGTGGAGGAATATGTAAGAATGTGGAAATCTTACTTGGGTCCAAGAAATTCAGGATGGATTCGTATACACTACTATTGTGTGGAATTAATTTTGTATTAGGGGTCAATTAGTTAAGATCGCTAGGTGTGATTGGATGGGATCTTCATACCATGAGGATGTGTTTTGATGTGGAGGGGGAGCGCATTGAATTAATGGGGATAGAAGAGCTAATTCTTAAACTGGTTGTTGTTGCAATAATGCTAGAGGTTGAACGCAAGAAAGAAATGCAATTACTTTTAATTGAGTTTAATGATATTTTCTAACCCTTAATGGGCATCCCACCACTACACCATTGTGATCACAAAATTAGGTTGTTACCGGGGACAACACTTATAGTAGTTCGATAGTATAGATATCCACATTAGCAAACGGATGAGATTGAAAAACAATGTGATGAGATGTTGTCAAAAGGAATCATCAGACTAAGTTAGTCTCCATTCTCTTCATCGGTGCTCTTAGGTGAAAAAGTAGACAATTCATGACACTTTTGTGTTGATTACCGATCTCTTAATGAAAAGACAATAAAAGATAAATTTCCCATATTAGTTATTTGAGGAATTACTTGAAGAATTATGTGCCGCTAAGTATTTCTCTCAATTGAATTTGAGTTTGGGTTATCATCAAGTGAGGATGATTGAAGAAGACATAGAAAAGACAGCTTTTCACACCCATCGTGGTCACTTTGAATTTCTTATCATGCCTTTTGGGCTTATCAATGCGCCATTGAATTTTCAAGCTTTAATGAATGAAGTTTTAGAGGTATTTTGCAGAAATTTGTCTTAGTATTTATCAATGATATTCTTATCTATAGCAAGACCTGGATTGAACATCTACAACACATTTGGAAAACATTTTCCTTGTTGCGACATCATCAGTTATTTCTCAACGTACAAAATGTGTTTTTACACAACATGAGGTATCATAGCTTGGGTATATTATTTTGGAAGATGGTGTTAAGGCTGATCCAACAAAGGTTGAAGCCATGCTGAAATGGCCAAAATCCATCACAATCACTACCCTTCGTGGGTTCTTAGGCCTTACAGGTTATTATCGGTGGTTTGTGAGGAATTATGGGAAAATAGTAGAGCCATTAACTCAAACGCTCTGCAAAAATAAGTTCATTTGGACTATTCATGCAGAGAAGGCATTTAAACAACTCAGGATAGCCATGACACAAGCTCCTATTTTGGAACTTCCTGATTTCTCCCAAGTGTTTATCGTAGAATGTGATGCATCAGAGATGGGAATTAGCACTGTTTTGTAACAAGAAGGCAAACCTATGTCTTTTTTTAGTAGACCATTTTCTTGACATTGCATGAAACTACTAGCTTATGAAAAGGAATTAATTGGGTTAGCTAAAGTTATCAGACATTGGCGTTCTTATTTATGGGGCCAAAAGTTTGTTGTCCTCACCGATTACTATAGTCTCAAATTTTTTATTGGAGCAACGGATTACAACTTCATCCTAACAACATTAGATCAGCAAACTCTTAGGATTTGACTTTACTATTGAGTATAAACTAGGAAAGGAGAACAGAGTGACCGATGCTCTATCATGTAGCAACACTAAATCAGGAGAACTTTGTGCAATATCGACCCCCCAAATCCATCTTTTTGAGTTGATTAAGGAGGAAATCAGTAATTCACAATAGGGAAAAGGGTGTGGATTGGTCCGTTAAAGATGGCCTGATTTTTTATTGTAGGCATGTTTATTTAGATACACATTCTTGCATTATTTCCATAGTGCTGGACACCATTCATAGTATGTATCATGAAGGTTATCAACAGAACTTATACCAAATCTCTAGAGACTTCTAATGGCTTGGTATGAAACAACATGTGCAAGATTTTATTCGGTCATGTCCAACTTGTCAAAGAAACAAAACATAACAACTTTTGCCAACAGACCTACTCTAACCACTGCCTACACCTACACAGATTTGGTTAGATGTTTCACTGGATTTTATTGAGGGTCTCCCATCATCTCAGGGAATATCAGTTTTGTTAGTGGTAGTGGATAGGTTTTCCAAGTATGGTCATTCCATTACCATCTGCCATCCATATACAACTATCATTGTAGCGAGGTTTTCTTTGATAATATCTTCAAACTACATGGGTTACCAGAGTCTATAGTCAGTGATAGGGATGTGACATTCACAAGTGCCTTTTAAAGAGAACTATTCAAGTTAAGTGGAACTCACTTAGCTTTTTCTTCTGCTTACCATCCTCAAAGTGACGGTTAAACAGAGGTGGTATATAGAACTATTGAGATGTATCTTAGATGTTTTACGGGAGACAATCCCAAGAGATGGGTGGATTGGGTGTCTTGGGCAGAGTATTGTTATAATACAAGCTACCACACCTCTTTAAGGTCCACTCCTTCGAGGTAGTTTGTGGTCCTCGACCGCCCCATTTATCATCGTATCAAACTAGTACAACAAAGATTGAAGCAGTAGAAAAGGTCCTTTTGGAGTGAGATCAAATCTGGTTTGATCTAAGGTAACGATTATTGCAAGCTCAAGAACGCATGAAGGTACAATATAACAAGAAACATAGGGATGTCAACTTCACAGAGGGAGATTGGGTATTACTTAAGTTACAATCATACCGACAATCATCCGTAGCTCAATGTTGCAATAAAAAATTGGCACCAAGGTTTTATGGTCCTGTTCAAATAGTAGCAAAGATTGGTACTATTGCTTATAAACTAGTCCTACCAAAATAGGTCAAGATCCACCTGGTTTTCCATGTTTTGGTGCTCAATAAATTTTTCGGAGAGGTACTTGCAGAACCTAATATTCCATTAGTACAATAGGGTCACTTAGTTCCTACATCGAAAGCAATTCTTAATGCTTGCGAAGGAGGTTCAGATGTAGAACTTTTGATCCACTAGGATAACTATTCTCCAACTAAAGCTTAATGGGAGGAGGCCAACATGATTATCCAAAGATATCTACCATTCACGCCTGAGGTCACACGCACACTAGAGAGGGGGAGTAATGTTACAATTACTCCTTTCCAACGAGTTTACTTGTGAAAGAAAAAGAAACATACAAATATCTAAAATTTATGTACTATGGCCTTAGTGTTCTTGTCTTTCATGTGTGTAGTATGCTTTGTTATTTTATAATATTGTTTATAGGTTGATAAGTACAAGGCGTATGTGTTATATGTTTATGGTGTATGCTATGGATTAATAGGACAAATGTAGTGCTAATAGGACAGTTGTAGTGCTGCTGGGATGGTAGTCATTTTTTGTCAAATATGATAGTTATTGTGTAACCGCTTGGACGTTGTATTTAATACTTTTCTAAAGAAATAAGAGGGCAGTTCTTTTGTCCCAAATTCTTTTTTTCCAAGTTATTTTGTAACCAAGAGACATAGGTAGAAGCAGAAGAAATACTCGATCCTATAACAAATAGTTTGGCAATATGGGTACAGATACATGGACTAAGGCTTGAGAATATGCCAGAAGGAAGTGCTTCAGTTACGGGAGTAAGGTTGGGGAAGTGCTGGAGGTGGAATCTATTTGTTCAAACAAAGGAGAGAGACATGCTTTCTCTTAAGGGTAAGGGTCAGGATTGAAGTGGATGTGCCTTTGACATCACAAGTTTGGATTGATAGAGGACAAGGGATTGGTGTAAAATGATTAGTGTTTTAATTGTGGACATTTGGGCCATCTAAGTAAGGATTGTGAATTTAAGAGCCTTCATGATGAATGAATAAATGAATGGGTCCTAGGTTGAGGGTTAAGGTAGAGCAACAATGGGACAAAAGAGCTTAGGAGTTGGACAGGATGAAAGATAAGGAAAATGTCCATCCAAATGTTGATGCTATGCATAATGCTTTTATTTGACAGCTTTCTCACGAAACCCCATACGATAAGCCATGTTAAACCATACATCTACCCTAAATCGATCTCATACTGTTTTGTCCCATGTTGACCATTCATTACCTCGGAAAACCATTCATACTACACCTACATCCAACACCTTTGATCATTCACCTCAATTAGAACACCCTATAACAACCCATTGTCATATCAGTCATAATTCTCGTATTTCTACTTCTGTCGAGATTTATCCTGACCACATTGCAAAAGATGGAGATGAATTACCTAGTGGGCACGGCTATAGAGTTGAGCAAAGTTGCATAGAGAAAGTCATGGTTGTGAAGAAGGTTGTGGATGCTCATAAGGTGATCTTTGCAGTTTCAAAAGAAAAGAAAAGTGAATGCCCAAGCAACAATTTGTCTCATATGGAGTTGAATATTTCTTCTACTGTGGATCAGAAAAATATGTCTCTTGTTAGTGTGTCTGAAAAAAAAAACTCTAGATTTAGGTACCCTTTAGCTATATAGAGAAGGCAAATTTAAATATTAATAGAGAGGGAGTATGAAGAGGAGTAGGCGTACAAAAAGAGAGAGAAGCATGGTGGATGAAGAAAAGAATGTAGAAACTTGTGCTATGAAAAGGGCTGATAGTGACAAGGTAAAAAAGCCAGAAAACCAAAGGAAAAAAATGGGAAAAAATCACCAAAAAATTTAATAATTAAAATAAAGGGAGTGTAACAACAAGAGGGTTAGGGGTGGAAGAATAGAATCGATGAAACTGAAAAGCCAATATGAAAATTATGGTTAAGTAGTCCATCGGTTTTGATCTAGGGTTAGAGTTTTTAATTTTTCAGTTATCGGTTTATAACCAACAAAAAACGACGGTTTTAGCTAATTGATCCGAACTATATATTTATATATTAAATACAAATATAATCAATATTTGAGAACATTTACATAATTTGGAGAATATAAGAAAGTGTTCAACTTTGTATTATTAAACTATGATAATTTGTAACATGTATTAATTCATATATTTATGTACAAGAAAGTGTTCAACAATTTTTTGTTGTGTTTTAATTTGCAATATAGAGAAGACATGAAGTTTCAATGTGTATAATGTTGGTATCGAATTTTAAGTGTTATGGACTAATTTGAGCCTTATGTTCTTAATTTATTGGTTTTATTGTTATTTGATTTATTCATTTGCAATTTTTAATAGTAATTTTGAAACAAAAGGTCTTACTTTTTTACAGTTATAACTTAGAATATGGTTAACCATAACTTGTAGTGAATTAATATGTTGAATGGTTAAAAACAAAAAATTGAAAAAATAAAATGAAAAAAAAGAGAGATTAAAGTGGTTAACCATTAACAATAGAATGATTTCGGTTTAAGAAATTGAAAAGCCAACTAATCCGCTTTGATTCGAAAAAAGGGTGATGAACCAATTCATCAAACCATACCCCCCCTAAAAACGCGAAACGCCAAGACGGTAAAAATCACTTGTGAAGAGGTAAAGGAACACAGTTGTAATATGGGGGAGTGGATTGATAAGCCATTGTTTGTGCTTCAATAGGTGGTAGTGGCTGACCATTAACAGCGACATGGGGGCCTCTATGCTGGAACTGTGAACGTATTGACCACCTGAGACAGGTAATGAATAAATTTAATTTTAGTATAGCCTTCTGATAGTATATTTAGTATTCAAGAATAAATCGGAATAGAATCGTGATTTCAAGTCATTTTTATTCAAGAATAAATCGGAATAGAATCGTGATTTCAAGTCATTTTTATTTTAATATTTGGATTCAATTTAGAAAGCCGAAATTGTGATTCTTTGAAAATCATTGATTTCGGCTTTAAGGCGGAATCACATTCTGCCTTTAAAAGAGTGGAATCATGATTCTATTCTGGTTTTTTTAATCCATAATTACACATATATTCCCATAAACAAACCCTGTTAATAAAATTACTCTCTGTACATTCATATCTAAATATGTAATCTATCTGTACTTGGCTGGATATTAAAAAAAAAAAGAAAAAACACACACACACACACAAAAAACGCGAAAGCATCATAGAACTAGTGCCTAAAATAAACAGAAATTAAAAAACCCAGAACGACAACCAAGGACGGCATAGTATTTGTGAAGATATGAATCAGAGGATACGACAATGTTTATTGATTATATGAATTACAATAATTGCATTCAACTAATCAGGATAAAAAAAAATTCATTATCTTCAATTTTAAAAATTCAATGTTGGATAAACTTGTATAGATTTTGATGGTTAAAAAAAAAAAAAAAACTCATATTGAGTACAGATTTTAAGTTAGAGGATCTATTAATAATTGTGGAAAGAAATTCTTCGCCAATATATGATGCTTATTCTTTTTCATAATTAATACAATATTGATAGAGATGCACATCCACATGACTCATAAAAATATTGTTTAACGGATTCACACACACACACACACACACACATATATATATATATAATTAAAAATTTTATTTTAACTTTTAACTATTATTTGTATGTTATTTAGCTTTTCTATGCAGCAACAGTAACAAATTATATAATTTATCTATACATATATACATCACACGAATACAAGGAAAATGTTTGACATATATATACACACACATTTACAAGAAAGACGAATAAAAAAAGAAAAACATTTAGAAGAGAAGAGTTTATTACAGTGTTGAGGTTATTACAGGTACAATTGGCTGTCATAATGATAAAAGAGCAAAGTTTCTTAAACTGCCAATGGATAAGGAAGTAGCACTAGTATGGTTATTCATGGATATGGTCATAAGTTTGAGATCGATTAACTTTATTAGCTCAAAAGAAATGTCACCATCTAATTGTCTACTAGATTGCAAGCAACATATAGAACTTGTAGTTTTGAGAGTTTGTCATGACCCTCGTAGGGTCTAGTAGGATTATCCTAAAGTTATCATACCATGTGTGCATCCATAATATAAAAACTGTCTTGCATGTCAAAGATTACAAAACTCTACTTGTTTATTACTTTCTCATGTATTAATTTTATATATACATATAATACTATTATTAAAATTCAACTATGGATTCTGATTTTCCACATTCCACCAAGATCATAGGGAATCAGTATCTCCCACCAAATAATAAAAATTGGGTTCTAACCTACATAATACAGTGTCTCTAATGTTTATATAATTTATCTAAATTGTATTCTAAGTTCATAGTAGCCTATCTTTCTAACTTCAAGAAGGTCCAATGGAGGATCACTCTTCACATATTCCTAACTCAATCCCAGCAAGCATTATCCCTATATAAAAAATTGTTGGGGGATAAGTGAAACCATAGCTTAGTGAGTTCGTTCCTCACTACTTGCATGGGATACCCTGCCTTACCCGAACGGGGTTGCTTGGTGTTAGCATCCATCCAGACTCACCTAATGCTTACCCGTCATTAGTAAAAATAAATATTCCATAACGTGTGTTTTACATTGGTTAATATTTAAAATTATCTCAACATATCTATCACCTAATATTAGTGATTATCGTAGGTAGACCCTAACTTAAGCAATATCTACCGTGGCTCAACAATGGTGATTATAATAGGTGGAACCCAACTCAGCCAACATCTACCATCACCTCACGACAAGTGGACCTCCAGTCAGGTAACATCCATTGTTAAAACATTCCTCAAAAATGTCCGAAGTTTATTTCATAAACTCCTTTAGTAAAACTCAACATTTTCAAAAAAGCTATAAAAGCAACTTAGAATACTCTAAGTCATATTTCTTTAGAGATACATCTTGAAAATACTTTTAATTACAAATCATGAACATTTCCAACAAGGGGTTCAATCACATGCGACGAATATAACCATTTAATTTAACTAAGTAATTAAAGTTATCCATTTATCTCGGCGATCATACAGATGATGACACTCACAACAATAAGTTATTTAACAAACAAGTAATACAACCAATATAACAACAAGTAGTAGCAAACACAAGCAAATAACAGATCATCAAAACTTCCTCACTTAAGCATTATTGTTTACTTGGTACGACCATTGGAAATACTTGGGGTTTCAGAACTTAGATTCAATATCTCCTATGAAATGAAAATAACAATTACTCATTACCATACATATAGCTTTGTAATAAGCTCAATTAGTGCTTAGGTGTCCTAAACTTAGTTTTTGTTCTTTCTAGTATTCTTTTATCATTTCTAATCCAAATCTAGCTTATGAATAGTCATTTTATAGCTTATAAAATCTTCTAACTACTAATAGTACCATAAAGTTTGTATAAATGGATCTTTTTTTTATGAAAAGTGACCAAAATGATTTCGAATATTAGTTTTTATCGCATAATCTTCAACTAAACATATGTTACTCATTTATTTTGGATTTTTACATGTGCATAGGTATTAGAAAGCTTGTTTCGAGTACTATATAATGATTAATTTTATTTATGCAATTTGTGGATTTTACTTCCTTTATGCATGCTAATAAGTATTGCAGGGTATTTCTAAGTCTTGTTTTTGTTTAATAATTTTATTATTAAGCTTTTATTATTTATACAAGTCTTTTATCATGACAATCCTAGGACAGTTGATATTTACTATTTAATATTTATTTTCATTTAGTTTCTCTTGATCATAATTTATGTTTATATTCATATCTAGGGTGATTTTCTGTCCTATGCTTAAGACTTAACTATAATTCACATTCTTTAGTGCCCATGTTGATGGTGAACTTTCCAATTATTATTTACTTTAATTGTTAACCTTATCTGTTTTATTGGATTTTTTTTTTTTTTTTTATGTTTTAGGTCATGATCTAGTATCTAAGCATCTATTCCTTCCCATTACATTTTTAGAATGCTATCTAGGTCTTGTTGATGTATTGAAACTAAATTGATTATCATGAACCTACATTGGCCGGAACTTATAAGGTTAGTGCCTTAGGATTGTTTTAGCTTATCTAAGTCCTCTATTCTCGTTTTCTATCATATTTCATTCTTTTAAAATACCTATAATGCATGGCTTTTCATTATAATACTATAGATGTTCATAGAGCTGAAATTCCTTATAAGTATCCTAATGGTAATATTAGCTATGTTTTATTACTTAGATGATGTTATAGGTATGTTTTACTAAATGCAGGGTAGGTTAGTTCATGAAACTTGTACAACATCTTGTAATTCCTCATAGGAACCTAGACTATCATGGGTGAGTTAGGGTTTTGGTTAGTTGAAATCTTCTTCATGTATCACATATGGACTTATTTTACTATTTATAACCTAGGCTAGATCATGATACATGCATGATAAATCCTACTTCCTATAAATGTCGAAATCTAGGGTCCTTGCATGGCTTGATGTGCAAATTAATTTTTCTATGATATTCAACACTAGATGAAGTTTATTCCTAGCATAGATCATGTATTATTCATGTTTGACAAATTATAAAGTTTTTATCTACACATTCATGGACTGACCAAACATATGGGGTTCCATAGCTAACTTCATGCATTGATTTTCCTAGTTTTCTAGTCATAGATGTAATATAGGATTCAAGATGGAATAAAGATTAACTTGTTTGGAGATGGAGGAAGGTGACAAGCACTCCTCTTTGTGATAAACAAAACCTAGGTTAGAAGGACAAGAAAATGAGTTAAAATGTTCCAAGAATCAACTAACTTAGTTAAGGCTTTCCTCCCTTTAGACTTGACTTTTGAATTTTGAATTTTTTTAAGCTAAATGATGTCCTTGTTTTCAAATCTACGATTGGATTGGATGAGGATGAAGTGTTGTTTTATGTTGATTTGTTTTATTTTATGTAGTAGGCTTACGGTTTGAAAAGGGAAATGGAAAAGTGGTGTTTGTTTTGCTTTGTGAATTAGGGCTTTTGGTTTGACAAGGAAGAGAAAAAGTGATGATTTGTTTGTTATGTTTAGTTTTGGTGAATGTGGCTCATGATTTCTAATTTGTAAGGAGTAGGATCTTTGTTTGTTTGTCAATTATACCCCTTAAATGCTAAGTTATGAGTGAATAAGTTGATGTGTGAATGTGAGTAGGCTTGTTTTTCAACAATTTTAAGGGGGAAAAAGACCTTTTTGCTTGCTATTCTTTAAGGTCATTTAATGACAACTCAAGTGCGATATGTTATACATGGTTTTAGGCTTGTTCAAGGGAAAATTCCTATGGTTAACAACTTGCCATTTAGTCATCTATTTTTTTTGTTTTTATTGGAGTTTTGAGAGTCAATTTGTCTAAGTTTGTGGACTAAGTGTATTCTTAGAAAATTCTAGGGCAATCATGGTTAAAAGAGGGAAATTTATTGCATCTAAAACCCATGGAATTTTTGCTGAAAGAGGATAAGGAATTCTAGTTCTGCAAGCAAATTTTGTGTCATTTTCTTTCATTTAATGAAGAGGCTAGTTGGAAGCTTGTCATTTGTTGTGTCTCCCTTTCAAGTTGGCCTTCAATCGGATGACTTGTTATACTTGAACTTTTGAATGGCGGTGGAGCTATGCAAGAGCATATGGCCGATCATTTTGTTCCTTCTTGAACTGTATATATATATCTAAGCTAATAATATATATTAAAACCTTAAAATATATAAATATTTTATTTTTTACAAGAAAAAACCACAAAAAAAATAAAAAATTTTCAATTGGCCTGCGGGCCAAGAAATTTTAGCCGGTTTAAAAGCAGGCTAAAATGATCTAGCCCGTTTAACCTATGGGCCGACCCGTTTGCCCACCTCTATATGAAGGTTTATGTGTGTGTGAATGCAGGTTGGCCTTGTTAACAAGTCTAAAACTCTTGCATTTACGGTTTAGATGGAGAGAGAAGAAGAGAGTTTAAGTTGAACAAGTAATGTTGGCTAAAGAAAATATCTAAACCTTGCATTGATGCCTTCTTGAAGTTTACGGTTTATAAGAGGAAAAAGAGATGGAATTTGAGTTGGGTAAGTTTAGAAGAAAGGTCATTTTCAAAATCAATTACTTAAACTTTAAGTAATTTAAAATTTCCTTATCTAGCATGTAAGGGGATGGTTTTTAGACTCCAAATGGAGTAACTTTAGCACATATAGGTTTCATTTAAATATTTTCAAAGGTAATTATCTAGGCTATCTCGTAAAATATTGTGTCTGATCTGAACAAAATATGTATAAAGAAAATGTAAGTCCGGATACTACCTGCAAGTATACTAGGTCTAATCAAATAATATAGAAAAATGAGTCGAGTATCGTTTCCACGGGGATCAATTTAATTACTAGGTCGATTTTAGCTTTTACTAATATTTAGGCAATCAAATTATATTAATTTGAACTACTTAACTAATTCTAATTTAACCTAATAGCTATTGATGAATGTAATGAGATTGTGAGAAAGATATATCAAATAAATGGGAGAAGAAGCAGAATCCATCCTAATCTTTGCTAATCACACTGAAGTTATATTATATGAATAATTAGAATTGTGGATATTTGTAAGAAATTGTCAAGACCTAAAACTATCAAGTTTTAGTAAAGCACAAAATAATCTATTAGCTTTCGCTATATAAATTATCAATGGAATCTAATTTACAATTATAAACCTCCCGATTCTATAGTTGTCTAATATCCTAAATCAACTTCTCCTAATTCCTTAGTCAGAAATTAAAATAAAATATTGCATGAATTACATGGGACAATTTCTAAATCAGATTAAACTCCGCCGCTTCCGCAATTGTTGTTTAATCTTAATTCATGAATTCTTATGAACCCTAATTCTTCTTCCGAATTATCAGAATTCTTATCAATTCAATTTCAAACAGAAATGAAATAGATAACCAGGATTCAATATAAATATTCCATAATTTTAACAATCCTATAATATAAATTCAAAAATCATTTTAGCAAGATTAGGGTTTCATCACTTCCCACAAGGAAAAGTTTAGCCACTCATGAATGATGATTCAATAATCAGATAAGAATATGCAATTGATATCATTATCAACAAAGAAATCAAATAAATGAATTGCATAAGAAAAGAGAGATCAAATATCACCAATTCAAATATCACAATCTTCAATTACAACTTCTTATAAGATTCAAATCTCTCACAATTCTCTATGAAATGTTAAAGCTATTGATCTGCTGAATGTATACTGAAGTGTTTCTCTGATTTTCTTCACTGATTGAACTAGAGGAGGGAAATCCCCTTTATATAGGAAAAAATTCATGAGAAGCATTAATGAAAAATCGTAGTTTCAACTTGTATGCCGGCAGTCATAATTCCTACACCGGTGGCTCACAGGCGGCGTAAACTAGTTTACTTCATTGCACACCGGCGTAAACTAGTTTACTTCATTCCTACACGGTAGTCATAATCTCAAATAATTTATAAAACAACAACAAATTAATCGTTAATATAAATTCCTGAATCATTTTTTCCTTAAGTTCAATACTTAAGAAACAAATCATACACTTGTTAAATAATGAAATAATAGTGTTCAAAATCTATTAACAATATTAAGTAGCTCTAGACAAAAATATGAGGCTATTAACAACTTAGTATAAATAACCCCTATTCAGTAAAACATAATATTTGGTAGAATGATAAATAATCCAACAAGAAATCATAGTTTAACTTACAAATAAAAGACGATTAATTTTTAGAACCTCGAAGTTATAAAAATATAGACTAAAGAGAAATTACTAGAATTACAAAAAATACAATAAGATTACAAATAGATTGATATATAAGAATCTAGATCTTAAATAAATATTTAAATTACACTAATATTCTAATTAAAAGATTTAGAGATTTTAGAAATTAAAATCCTGAGTTGCCAATGTAATTTTCATAACTGGAAAATGAACAAATTGGCAAATGTGAAACTAATATCAAATATATGATTCAACAAAAATCTTAGAATATATCTATGAATTATAATAAACTCATTCGTAGCTTGAAAAACTCAAATAAAAATTTCTTTGACCTTAATAGATACCAAAAACGAGATTTCATATCTTGAACTGATAATTCAAGATATAATTAGAAGTAGCTCTAAATTTCAAACCCGATAAAATATAATCTACTAACAGTACTCATCGGTGTAAAACAATAATCCAAAGATGAATTACTATGATTATAAATACATAATATATACTAATACTGAACAATAATTATTAATCTAGATCTAAAATGAAAATTTCAAATCCACTATTATACTTGTAAGGAAATTTTGAATTCATTAAGACTTGTTTTTTTAATCTAATTTATTGAACTTGAAAAGTTTAATCACGCAAGTTAAAATACTAAAAATAATTAATCGTGTAAACTTCAAACTAAAAATTTTAATATATAAATAATCTAGAAATTTTTTTAAGAACTTAAATAATTTTATTTCGATAAAACTCTTATGTAACCGTTTTAAATAATTGTTTATAAATTAATATTAGTTAGAACATTTTTTTAATTAATTATTATTAATCAAATGATAAACAAATATATATATATATATATATATATGAAACCAAACCGCTGGAATTGCAAATTTCCGTGGAATCAGAAGGAATCAATGGCTGCAAATTTCCCATGTGCTACAGCCAAATTCACACAGCAAGGAAGCAGCAGAAGCCGAGCAATTCATTCCACGCACGAGTAGGGTTCCACGCACTAAAGATAAGATACCGAGCAAGCAGCTCCCTTCCACGTGCAAGCAATAGGCCGGCACGCACGAACAAGCAGCACTCCACACACACGCACAGTACTGCCGATGGAAACAGAGCCTTGGAGAAACAGAGCAGCAGCTGTTGGTCATCTCGGCTGTAGTAAGTTTAAGAGGTTATCCAACTTTGCTCTCATTTTTACACTCAAATTCAACCCGAAAATGACACCCCAACCAACCCAAAAGCTACACCTATAATCCACATTTAATTTGCAAGAATCACAAACCAAATGGAAGAGGAAAATAATTGCAAATTAAGGTGGAAATTCGTGATGCAGTAGCAAAAGACTCCCTTGCTGCAGAGTTCTGAATTTTCTTGCCCAACTTTGATCCGAATTTGAGTTCTAAATTCCAAATGGAATTGACCTACAATCCAACCACAACACTCCACATGTAATCAATAATAAATGAGGAGAATTTCAGCTCAAATAAACAACCATAACCACTCCAAATATCCTTGCAAAAATTGGATCATAACAGCTGCAACAAAGGAAAAATTCAACAAGAAACAGCAGCACACATACCCAAATTGAACTCCGATTTTTGCAAGATTCCTAGGCTTAATTGAGCTGATATTTTTGATAATTAAACACCAATAGAGGGCCTTTAAATGGACACTTCACACACCAATAATTAATTAGAAAATGGGATCTAAAATCTATCCAAAAATCAAGAGGAAATGTTCCAGAAATTTCAATTTTTCAAACTTCAACAGATCTTGACCCGATTTTTACACAAGTTAAGCTCCTAATTTTACACACATAAATGGCATTAACTAGCTACCAAACAAATACAATTAATTCCCTCAAAGATAGCCACAAATCAGTCAAAACAAAGTCCAAAATTGCAAACCAAAAATGCCAAATTCGTATGGAAATTCCAGTTGCAATTGTGAGTCCTTTTCAAGCCTAAAACCCTTTCCTTAGCCTCCAAAACTTAGCTTAGTCTTAGTACATGTATATAAGCTTAAGTTAGTTACAAATTGAGCTCATAACTCCCACAAAATCACCCCAAAAACACAGCTACAAAAAGAAGTGCGTCCAGCCCTTTTCTTTTTTTTTTTTTTTTTTCTATTGCAACCTTCCACTTAGAAAGCTTAGAAACCCTTGTAAGATTAACCATAAACTCTTAGCTTACTTCTCATATCCTATCTACACATCAAGCACATCAAGAACATCAATTCCCCTCTCCAACAACATCCAAAACCAAGTTAAAAAGTCTTGGTTATCATAAGATCCAAGGGCGAGAAACCTAGCTTAGCAAGGTAAGAATATTGGCTAGAATTTATAAGCTCCCATTATAGTTAATGATGCTAACTTATAATTTAGTTAAGAACTCATCATCTAAACTTTGATATAGGTTTGATTCTTGCTTAGAAAGGGAGTTGAAAATCCTTTTTCTATTCCAAGGTAAGTTCTAAACTATCAACCTATCTTTGTTATACTTGTGTATAGACTTTAGGATGAATTATTGAACATTGAAAGAAAATTATGCGGTTGGAAGAAGTTGTTAATTCATTGATGAATTCAAGTAGATGGATTGTTGATGTATTAGAAATGTTTAGATATTGTCAACTAAGGAAGACAACAACTTAAAAATATTATGAATATGATAATAGTAAATTCGGATTTAGGAATAAAGTGGACAAAACAAGACTCAAATTTCATCTAATCTAGTCTAAATGCATGTCTAATGCTTCTAAGACCTTATATGAACATACAACTTGATAAAACAAACTTTAAAAGCATGATTAGGAGTTCTACATTACAAGAAAAGTATTATGAACAAATTCATAGAAATTACACCTATCAATACCTCTATAAATTATGAAGGAGCTTAAGATATAAATGAAGGCTTAAATGAGATCCTCTAAAATACTATACAATCAAAAGAAACTTAAAAGAATTAAACAATAAAAATTCCTTTTCTATAAGAAATCAATACTTTAAGAAATCGCAAACTAGAATTCACTCAGTTTCACTCTTAAACCAACATCAATGTTACTGTTATTCCTATAAATATAATTATGATTATTGCTATTATTATGACTACTAAGTATAGTATTTAGTATTGTTGATATTATCATTACGAGTCATGAATGATTATTAATACTGTTATTTTCACGTTAACACCACTATATTTATATTCATCAATACTATTATTATTTTGTCACTAGTATTATTATTTACTAATAATATTAAAATTGTTGTTATTCTTATACTTCTATTTATTACTAATATTGATATTAACATTTCAAACTAATATTACTGATAATATTGTAGTATTAAACTTAGTTGTTTTGCAATAAAAATAAAATTCAAGTATAATAAAAATTTGATATATCTAAACTTCATAGACATACGATTTTATAACTTTTGAAAGGTATAGATACTAGAATATACCCTTAAATAAATAAAAATACCAATTTGGGAGACAGATAAGGTTGACAAGCAAATAATTAATAAATAAAAATCTTCTACTAAAAGCAGTAGAACTTAAGAAAAGACAAACCCCTTGAATAAAAATATAGATAGCAATTAAAACCGAGAGAAACAAAATAAAAACAAATAACAGATAAATATTCTTTACTATAGAAATTAAAACCTTAATAAAAACTATATCAAATATCGATACGGAATAATTAGGCACCTATGAGGATTCAATTAAATTATTTAACGATACAGTAATTATTATGATGGACTTAGTGTAATATCCAACGATAGAGATCAACACCTTTAAATTATAGGAAGACTTCTCTTATAGAAATAATTTAATAATAAATCTCTGTTATTCCCTTTCATAGGAAAATAGATCAATTCCCGAACTTTCGGTAGCTTATACAACAATTTAGCAAAGACCATAGTTGAGTTACTTAACTTTATCACATTGTTTGTGCTTGTAGTATAGTTGCATTTGGAATAATATATATTCAATTGATATGCATGCGGGATTGGGATACTGCATGATGCGTGGTGTATGATTGAATGACAAATTATCATAATATAAGTGATAATTCTATTGTATGATAAATGTTGTATGGAGCATGTTGATGATTGTTTGTAAATTGTATGATCGCCTTAAACTGGATTAATAACTACTGGTACTATAAATGAAACGGACATGCATTGCATGATTTGCATAAACTGCATTTGGAGATGTGGCAGCCTACTACGTATTAATATTTCGGTTCTCTGGTAGTGCCTGGTTTTTCTAAGTAAGAGGCTAGTAGTTCTACGCAAGCTTACCTTTGTTCCGTCGGTTCCATGGGAACTAATTGGAAATGAAGGACGTCGCCCATGTTATCGTTGTGAAATGACTAACACTTGGTGGAGTTTCTAAGGGTTAAAATAGGAATTGAGTGCCTAAAGTGTAAAGAGATAGTTACAATGAGGATCGTGGCATTCCTGTATACTTAGTTTCTCCTGGGTAGGTGGGCCATAGTATCGAGTTCCTTCAACCCCGATGAAGAGGGCGTAAATCTTCATCCTGCTTTGGATTCTAGATCATCTAAGCTTGTAATGTGCATATGATTGATTGTTGCATTATATATGATTGATAAATATACTTGTTTGTTATTGGTTGATGTGTGGTTTGGGCAGGTTATCTCACTGAGCCCGTGGTTTAGCTCACCCCCCAGTAGTTTTTGTGTAAGATTATTACTAGTTGGGATTAGGCTAAGAATGTATGAAGAGAGCATCTCCAATGAACTCTATTGAAGATAGAGATATAGGATATGGTAAACTTAGAATGTAAACTAGATAAATTTCATATCGTTGAAATTTTTAAATTGTAGTTTGAAACCCATTTTCACTATTTAGTAGGGGATATTGATTCTCTGCGATCTTGGTAGAAATTGGAAAATCGGATTCCATAGTTGAAATCCTGTAATATATTATATCATTTTATATGATAAACATGGATAAATAAATAGAGTCTTGTACACTCTGACATACAAGACGGCTCTCATGTTACGGGTGCACACATGATATGATAGCTTTAGGTAAATCCTACTAGGCCCCATATATTAGGGTTGTGACACTTTCAAATGGAGTATGTTCAATTGAATGAAGGCTTGTAAAGCCAGCAGTGTATGCAACGGTTTTGAGAGTGCAAACATTTTCATCTTGTAAGCCATCTCAACGGCGGTGGCTTTGATTCTCAAAAAGCCGACGTTGAATGAAATCTGTAGAAGCTGGTTTCTTCTTCCTTCTACATTAGCGGTGTTGAGCCAGTTTATTTATCTTCCCTCAGTCTACACCGCCTCAAGGCCGGCGGTGTAGAGGCAGCCTTAAGGATTTTCATTCTGTTGATGATGAAAGCTGGCCGTACGCCGGCGGCATAGAATTCAAAAAAGCCAGTGTACCCCCTGAGTTTTTCCTATTTTTCATTTCAAAGTTTCTTGTTTTACTTCCTTTGTCCAATTTAGAACTGAAACATGAATTTTATCCAAAACAAGTACCCATTCTAGCTATTTGAACATCAAAAAGTTGTATGCAATACGATCTTATCAATTCCCCCACACTTAAACTTTTGTTTGTCCTCAAGCAAAACATTTTAAGTACAAAATTTTTGAAATCCGTCATAGATAATACAATTTTTATAATTTAAGCATTAATTCTTTAACTTGCTTTTCTTGTACCTATTGCTCTAACCACACTGTTTTCTTGTAATTAGAGTACTTTAATCAAAATTGAGGAGTTAATCCAAACAAAACAAGTTTTAATCTCAGTTTTTAACAAAAAGAACATTCTATTCAAAAAGCAGATACACAATACACTAAGGAAAAATACTCATTTAAACTTCATTGGACTTTTATATTATATATATACTCTTAGTAACACCAAATGAAAGCATGTGGTATCTACTTTTTCCTTAGATTTTCTCCTTTTTTATTACAAATCTCCTTTTATTTAAATCTTTTGCATTCATTTTTTTTCTTTTTCAAGCACTTATTTTCTTTTTAGGAGGTTTTTGCCTCCATCTTTTTGCTTTTTCAAAGTTCATAATTTGAACTTTTGCCTTTCTTCCCTTCTCGTTATAATGAGTTCATTGAGTTGGCACATCCCAAGCTCATCACCTAAGTGACCAGGTTTCAAAATACCCCTAAGAACTCTTCCTCACTTTAACATTCAAGTTCAGATACTCATAACTTAAATTTTTAAGTCAAAGGAGTAGTGGCTATGCTTGTTTCTTTCTTTTTGAATGCAATAACAAATCAAAGACCTATTTTTTATAAAGGATCACTAAGTTTAAAAGTTTCATTTGCCTCTCTCATCAAATGTTATAATTCAAAGAGTATATACAAACTAAAATTTCCTAGAAGTAAACCTGTTTATTTTTCACAAAAGGATTTGACCAGCTCTTAAATTTCCATTTCCAAAGTTAAAAATAAAGTAAACTTGTTCCTTAAGGATTTTACAACTCAATTTCAACTTAGTAAACCAATCACAACAGCAGGTGAATAAGATATTTTAACAAGTTAATTTCATTGTTTCTTTGTTTAATAAAATGCTTTCAATTATTACTTTGTACTATCTCCAATTTTCAAGAGATTTTTGAAAAATTTTGGCAGAATTTCCCCATAATTTGCTTTCAAACCAAAAATACAAGGTGGGTATTTACTCAAATGAATCCTGTCAAACAATAATCAATCAATCCAAACAGCCAAATTAATTCAAACAGCAGATCATATTCACAACTCTAGTCAATCTCCAGTCAATTCAGTTTATCCCTTCCCCCACACTTCAACTAAACAGTGTCCTCACTGTTTCACATATATAGAACAAATGAGAAGAGAAACTGAAACCTTTGTATTTTCCTTTTGAATCAGAGTCAGCAAAATTCAAGACAGAGAGATTATTTGTTCAGCCCTGTAATCTTTACAAAAGAAAAACAAAAGCAAAAAATATGAAAACTAACTAAGAAGCACATATCAAAGTTAGTCTACCCACAGGGACTTGGGTGCTCATAATATATACAGGCCAATATGAAATAAATAAAGAACAATTAAGAACAAATGAAAGCTAGCAGGATCTCTAGCTCTCTAGCCTTGGACTAGCTCTGCTAGTGTGCTCAGGACTAAGCCTCTGAGTGTCTCTTGGGCTAGCTGTGTGAGCGTGCTCTAAAATTAAGTGTAGCAGTGTACTTTGAGCTATGCCTAGACTTAGTAGAAGTCTCATAATTCATCTCAGCCCCTTTCTCTGGATTCAAGCAGCAGATTGTAGTCTTCACTACCTCAAAAATCATCTTCCCGAACTTCTTATTCTTCTTGTTCTCCTTGATTTGTCTATCTTTGAGCTCCTGGTTTTCTCTCTTCAAACCCTGGATATCCAGCTTAAGCTAGTCAATGTCATATGCTGAAGCAGTACCTGTAGGAGGAGGAGTAGTAGAGGAGGATGGTATGTTAGTAGGAATATCAATAGGAAAGATATATTGGAATTCTAGCTCCTCTAAAATTGGTGGCTGAACTCCTCTGGGGTTTTTAAGCAATCCCCAGCCTCTAAAGGGTGCTAATGATATCTTCTTGCTTTAAAAAATCTCATCTTTCTAAGGAGCTTCAAATATTCCCATGCCCTTCAACAATCTGGTGATATAACCACCACAGAACACGAGTCTAGTATTGGTATCATCAGCCTGCCTGTAGATAAAGTTGGCTATCTCCACCCCTATATCAATTCTATAGCCTCTAATAAGGCTATAGAGATAGAACATATCAAATGTAGTCACCTTACTATGACTAGTCTTCTGTAGCTTAGTGTATGTGCAAGAATGTGGTGGAGCAGCTTGTGCTCAACAACAGCAAATGTAGTGGCCAAAGATTTTGAGGGAACAAATGGCTCATTTGCTCGCTCAGGAGGAATCAACTGATACCAATAAGCCTCCTGTCATCTGATTTCTTTCTCAGGCCAATTGTTAAGCAAATTCAAATTCTCTTCCTCCTCATCATATAAACCTAGGAAATTGCCCATTTTTTTCAACTTGACCTCCTTGATCTCTCAAAACACCTGAAATTGAAATGTAGATTCAGCTCTGTCAGATAAACTCTTCAATATAGATAAGAACTCAATGGTCAAGTTCTTATATGTTGGCTCCCTGAAATCAAACAATATAATCCAAGATGGATCTTGGATTATATTTTCTAACCCTGTCAGTCAATCCATATTCATCCAACAAACTCCAATCTAAATATGGGTGTTTAGGAAATCCATCTTCAATAACCTCTTCTTCCTATCCTTTGCATACTGCTGACTAGACAGTAGATTTTTGGTCTGTGAACCAAAAGTAGAGGCATCAGTAGTTTTCTGCTTTTTCTGCTTAGGAGCCATTCTTGTAATAATATTGATTTTAATTAGAAAAGGAAATCAGAATTGTATTCAAAATAAAGCCTAAACCTTGTGAATCATGTTATTTCATTAAAGAACAAGACTTTAGCACAATTCCAATAATCTTAACGAAATTATTGTTGAATACACTCAACATTTATGCCTAAATCATTTCACCACATGAATTTAAATAGATTTGAGATCCTAGGCATATCAATGAATGAAGCAATTGACATGGAATTGGATTGAAAAACACACACTTGCAAAATGAGTTCAAAGCTGGCAGCTTTGATAAGCCAGCTTAGACTTAAACATTGGAAATTCAAAATTCACCAAGAGAAGTGATTTTCCAAAATTTTTCATCAAAATTCATTTAAACACTTCTAAACCCAATTTTATCTTCAAAATTTGCATAAATTCGAATTCCCATGTTCAAACTGGAGCAAATAACATCAATTGGAGCTAAAGTACAGTATAGAAATCCATTTCATGCATCCAATTTCAATCAAATTAGAAAAACCCCAATTTCGAATTCCTCATCACATTGTCAGTTCAAGAACCTATTGACACAATGATCATAATTCATGAATCAACTAAGCAGCAAATGTAATTAAACATGCATTGATCTAAAATCTAACTCCAAAACTTCATCTAAAACATTTCATCTATCAATTCGATCTAAATCCGAACAAAATGTCCCATCCACCAAATTCAACAATTCAATTCACCATTCAATAGATTTAAATCAAATATGACTACAATTGCAATAAAGAACAACTAAAAAGCAGTAGATGAGAGTACTTACTTGTGCAAGATGAATCAAAGTGAGTGAGTGAATGAATGGGGCAGTAGGAGTGCATAAGTGTGAGTGAGAGAGAGTAAAATGGAGAAATGAGGAAGAGAGAGAGAAATACTTGCTAAATTTTGATTCTGCAGAACAAACGCCAGCATTTTTATCAAATACGCTAGCAACTTGCATGCCGGTGTATCAAAATTTAATTCTTGCCGAGAGCAAATGGCTGGTAGCTTTCTCATGTGTACTGCAGGCGTACAGGTCTACACCGTCTTCAAAGCTGGCGGCTTTGAAACCCAGGAGCCAGCTTTGATCGGGGTTAAAAACCCTTGAAACCTTAGTTTTACGCTGCCTTCAACACTGGCGGCGTAAATGTTATGAAGCCGGTGTTCCAATTAATTGGGCTTGTTGCACACGTTGGCTTTAAGCCGGCGGCTTTGAATTTCCAAGTGCCGGCCTCTTTTTTTTTTTTTTTCATAACTCTAAAAAAATATTCTAAATAATTAGAATACCTACCTTGTAATTCCTTGGAGCTTTTCCAATTTTGACAAATTGTTCCTCATTCTCTTTTTCTTGAAAAAAATGCATCTCCCTTGTCAGTTAAAGCTCAATTTCCCTTTTTGATTGATTGTACATTAAGTTAGTAAAAACAAAACAAAAAACTACTTTAAAGACATGGGTTGCCTCCCAAGAAGCGCTTAGTTTAGAGTCGCTTAGCCCGACTTTCCCAATTCTAGTCATGGTTCCTTAAAATTTATGATAGTGGTAGCACTATCATGATTTCCCCCTTCATAATAATGTTTGAGCAGATGCCCATTCACCTTGAAAGTTCGATTATCATCAGTTGTCAATTCTACTACACCGTAGGGAAAAACTTTTTTTATTTCAAATGGTCCTAACCATCTTGATCTCAACTTTCCTAGAAACAACTTCATATGAGAATTATAAAGTAAAAATTTTTGTCTAGGCAAAAATTCAAAATTCTCACTTGATAATGTTTCTATCATGCCATTTCTTTGCTCGTTCCTAGTAGATAAGAGCATTCTCATAAGCTTCATCCCTCCATTCAGCCAATTGGTTTAATTGAAGCAACCTCATTTCCCTTGCAGCATTTTCATCAAAAGTTAAGAATTTTACGGCCCAATATGCTTTGTGCTCAAGTTCTATAGGAAGATGACATGATTTACCAAAAACAATCATAAATGGGGACATTCCAATAAGGGTTTTAAAAGCAGTTCTATAAGCCCATAATACATCATCTAATTTTGAAGACCAATCTTTTCTGGATGCATTAACAGTTTCTTCCAAATTCTTTTGATCTCCCTATTGGATACCTCAACTTGTCTACTGGTTTGTGGATGATAAGGGGTAGCAATTTTGTGTGTAACTCCATATTTTGACAAATTTTTTTCAAATTTCTTGTTACAAAAATGTGATCCCCCATCACTAATGATAGCTCTAGGCATCCCAAATCTGGTAAAAATATTCTTTTTCAAAAATCTTTAAACTACTCAAGCATCATTTGTTTGTAAAACAACAACTTCAACCCATTTTGAAACATAAACTACTACCACAAGTATATATTTATTTGAAAATGATGAGGGAAAAGGACCCATGAAGTCAATTCCCCAAAACATCAAAAAGTTCAATTACCAAGATGTTGTTTTGTGGTAATTCATGTTTCTTAGAAATGTTACCAGTCCTTTGGCATTGAGCACATGACACTATGTATTCCTGCAATCACGAAACAAATTAGGCCAATAAAATCCAGATGATAAGACCTTAGCTGCAGTTCTTTGAAGATCAAAATGACCTCCTGCTTCTTTTGAATGACAGTGTTCAATAATACTAAGCTCAATAATACTAAGCTGTTCAGATTCAGGCACACATCGTCTAATCACTTGATCAACACATTTCTTGAACAAATATGGTTCATCCCAAAAGTAACTTTTCACATCATGCAAAAACTTTTCTTTTGTTGATAAGACAAACCATATGGAATGATTTTGCTAACCAAGTAATTGACATAATCAACATACCAAGGCAAACTAGGATCTCTACTGCATGCAATTGTTCATCAGAAACTTTTCATTGATAGGAATATCTAAACTATCATATTCTAGTCTAGATAAATGATCAGCAATCACATTCTCAGTTCCCTTCTTATCTTTGATCTCAAGATCAAATTCTTGCAGTAGTAATATCCATCTAATTAGCCTAGGTTTTGCATCAGCTTTAGCAAACAATATTTCAAAGCAACATGATCAGTATATACTATGACTTTAGATCCTATCAGTAAGGTCTAAACTTGTCACAAGCAAATATAACAGCAAGAAGCTCCTTCTCAGTTGTGGCATAGTTTCTTTAAGCCTCATTCAAAGTCCAACTAGCATAGTGTATAACATGAAACAACTTACCTCTTCTCTGACCCAATACTACTCCTACAGCAAAGTCGCTGGCATCACACATGAGTTCAAAAGGCAGCTCCCAATCAGGCGCAATAATTACTGGTAGATGTGAGCTTTTCCTTCAATAAATTAAATGCCTGCAAACATTTGTCATCAAAATCGAAGACAGAATCTTTTTCAAGAAGATTACACAAAGGTCTAGAAATTTTAGAGAAGTCTTTATGAATCTTCTGTAGAAGCCAGCATGTCCTAAGAAACTTCTAACTCCCTTAACATTGTGGGTGGTGGCAACTTCTCTATTATCAACTTTGGCCTTATCAACTTCAATTCTTTTCTGAAATTTTGTGACCTAAAACAATTCCTTCTCTTACCATGAAATGACATTTTCCCAATTTAAAATCAGATTTGTTTCTTTGCATCTTTTAAGAACATTGGCTAAGTTGACTAAACATGCTTCAAAAGACTTTTCAAAAATAGAAAAATCATCCATGAATATTTCAATAAAATTTTCAAGCATGTAAAAAAAAAATAGCTATCATACACTTCTGAAACGTAGCAGGTGCATTGCAAAGACCAAAGGGCATCTTCCTAAAGGCAAAAGTACCACATGGATAGGTAAAAGTGGTTTTCTCTTGGTCATAAGGTGCAATGGAAATTTGATTTTAACCAGAGTAACCATCTAGAAAACAATAATATTCATGCCCTGTAAGTTTTTCTAACATCTGATCAATGAAGGGAAGGGGGAAATGATCTTTTCTTGTGGCATCATTTAACTTCCTATAATCAATGCAAACTCTCCACCTAATTACAGTATAAGTAGGAATCAATTCATTTTCTTCATTTTTCACTATAGTCATACCACCTTTCTTTGGAACAACTTGAATTGGACTAACCCACTTACTATCAGAGATGGGATATATAATACCTGCATCAAGTAGTTTTAGAACTTCCTTTTTTACTACCTCTTTAAGTGTTGGATTAAGTCTCCTCTGTGGTTGAACTGTAGGTTTGTACTCAGCTTCCATCAAAATTTTGTGAGTGCAAATCATAGGGCTAATTCCCTTGATATCAGCAATAGTCCAACCAATTGCTTCTTTATGCTCCCTTAGAACTCCAAGCAGTTGCTGCTCTTGTTCACCTGTCAAATAAGATGAAACAATTATTGGCAAGGTATTTTCAGTTCCTAGTAAAGCATATTTCAAATGAGTAGGAAGGGGTTTAAGCTCAAGATTTGGTGGTTGTATCAATGATGGTATTGGCTTGCTTTCACTTGTGCCTAGCTCCTCAAAATATCTGGTTTTAATTTGAGGCACTTGTTCAACTTTTTCCTCTTGCTTATCATCACTCCATTCATCTAGATCTCTTAGCACAAATTCCATAATTTCTACACCTGCTTTTTCTTCAACAGACTCAGAGATAAACTCATCAATAATATCAATAGTATAACAGGAACCTTTATCAAATTTTTTCATTACATCATAAACATTAAAGGTTACTTGATCATTTTCTATCCCTAAAGTGAGTTTACATTGTTCCACATCAATTAATGCTTTACCGATTGCAAGGAATGGTCTGCCAAGAATCATTGGGACTTCGCGATCCTCATCCATTTCCAAGACTATAAAGTCTACTGGAAATATGAACTTGTCAACTTTTACCAAGACATTTTCAACAATACCACGAAGGTATTTAACACTTCTATCTGCAAGTTGCAAGGTAACATGAGTCTCCTTGCATTCTTCAAGTCCTAATTTCCTGAAAATAGATAAGGGCATAAGATTAATACTTGTACCAGAATCTATACGAACTTTATCAAAGTAAAAGTTTCCTATAGTGCAAGGAACAGTAAAACTCCCCTGATCTCTTTGTTTTGTTGGCAGGCAAGGTGTATTCTTTTGCAAATCATTGAACATTCTCCTGTTAGCATCACTGGTTCATTCCCATCAATCTTCCTCTTTTTAGTAAGCAATTCTTTGATGAATTTTGCATAGGAAGGCATTTCTTGAATCACTTCTAAGAATGGAATATTGATTTGCAACTTCTTGAAAACATCCAGGAACTTTGAAAATTGCTCATCCAATTTTTGTTGCTTCAATCTTCCTGGAAAAGGAATAGGTGGAACATAAGGTCTTACCTCAGGTGATTTTTGCATTGGTTCCTCCATCTTTTGTTTTCCTTTATCTTTCCTTGGAATCACTTCAGTTTCCTCAACTTTTTCCTCAACGGGTTCAACCTCCTTGCCACTTCTCAAAACTATGGCATTCACGGTTTTAGGATTTTCCTCAGTGTTGCTTGGTAAAGAACCAGATGGTCTATTACCAATTTGCTAAGCAAGTTGATGGAATTTCCCTTGAAGATCTTGAATAATCGCATGTTGATTATTGAGTGTGGTGTGGTCTGTATAAAAGTCTTCAATAACTCTTCAGTTGAAAGTTGATTTTGTTGAGATGGAGGTAGGGTATTCCTTATGGGACCCTGTTTTTGAAATCCAGGTAGTTGGTAAACATTTGATTCATTTCTATAAGATAGATTTGGATGATTACGCCATTATAGACTATAAGTGTTTGAATATGGTCCATAATTAACCCTTCCAAAGTTTCCAACATAGTTGAGTTGCTCTCCACTTGATGATGGTGTAGTACCATGAGGACAATCATAGACTGAATGTGGTCCTAAGCAACTCACAAGTAGCAACCTGATTAGTATTCAAAGAACTAGATGATACAAGTTTACTTACTTGTGTAGTTAAAGCTAAAACTTGAGTAGTGAGCTGTTGCATGGATTCACTATCTTGAATAGATCCCACCTTTGATCTTGTTCTTTTACAGCTCCAGTTATGAGCACTTGAAGCTAACTCCTCAATTAATGCACTAGCTTCATCATATGTCTTTCCCATGAGTGATCGTCCTGATGTAGCATCCACTAATGACCTCAAAGTCTCATCTAGACTGAGGTAGAAATTTTCAATCAAGAGATTATCCGAAAGCCCATGATGTGGGAATTTTCTAACTACCTCTTTAAATCTCTCCCAAGCTTCATATAATGATTCTCCAGGAAATTTGTGAAGTTGGTATCTCGTTTCTTAATCTAGCAGTTCTGGCAGGAGGGAAAAATCTCTTCAAAAACTTAGTTGTCAAATCTGCCCATGAAGTAATGGACTCAGGTGGTTGAGAATTAAACCAAGCCAAAGCTTTATCCCTAAGAGAGAAAGGGAAAAACTGCATTCTAATGGCTTCATCCGTTACTCCATTGAGTTTGACAGTATTACAATATTGGAGGAATTTGGCAACGTGTTCATTTGGTGTCTCATTAGGATATCCTCCAAATTGATGTGATTCAACCATCTGAATTAACGCTGGCTTAAGCTCAAAGTTGTTGGCTTGAACTGTTGGTCTCCTCACAGCAGGACCTTGAATAGTGAATACCATATAATCCTGAAGTGCTCTAATGGGTGCAACTTGAATCTGATTATTGTTTGGAATGTTGTTTTGAATATTGTTGCTCGCATTGTTTCTTAGTTCATTTTCTGCCATTTCTTCGGGTTGTGGCACTTCTTGGCTTCTGTTTTCTATTCTTTGCTAATGCAGGGTTCTTTCAATTTCGGGATCAATTGGTAGAAGTTCCCTACTTCTACTCCTGTGCATGTAACCTGCAAAAAGAAAAGAAAACCATCAATCCTTAGAAAAACACCTAAACTACTAGTAAACTAAAAGTGATCTAATATTAATTTGAATCCCCGACAACGGTGCCAAAAACTTGATCCGAATAAAATATGTATAAAGAAAATGTGAGTTCGGATACTACCAGCTAGTATACTGGGTCTGATAAAATAATATAGAAAAATGAGTCGAGTATCGTTCCCATGAGGATCAATCTAATTACTAGATCGATATTATCTTTTACTAATATTTAGGCAATCAAATTATATCAATTCAAACTACTTAACTAATTCTAATTTAACCTAATAGCTATCGATGAATGCAATGAGATTATGAGAAAGATATATCAAATAAATGTGGGAAGAAGCAGAATCCACCCTAATCTTTGCTTATCATACTGAAGTTATATTATATGAATAATTAGAATTGTGGATATTTGTAAGAAATTGTCAAGACCTAAAACTATCAAGTTTTAGTAAAGCACAAAATAATCTATTAGCTTTTGCTATATAAATTATCAATGGAATCTAATTTACAATTATAAACCTCCCGATTCTATAATTTTCTAATATCCTAAATCAACTTCTCTTAATTCCTTAGCGAGAAATTAAAATAAAATATTGCATGAATTACATGGGACAATTTCTAACTCAGATTAAACTCCGCCGCTTCTGCAATTGTTGTTTAATCTTAATTCATGAATTTTTATGAACCCTAATTCTTCTTCTGAATTATCAGAATTCTTATCAATTCAATTTCAAATAGAAATAAAATAGATAACCAGGATTCGATACAAATATTCCATAATTTTAACAATCCTATGATATAAATTTAAAAATCATTTTAGCAAGATTAGGGTTTCCTCACTTCCCACAAGGAAAAGTTTAGCCACTCATGAATGATGATTTAATAATCAGATAAGAATATGCAATTGATATCATTATCAACAAAGAAATCAAATAAATGAATTGCATAAGAAAAGAGAGATCATATATCACCAATTCAAATATCACAATATTCAATTACAAATTCTTGTAAGCTTCAAATCTCTCACAATTCTCTATGAAATGCTAAAGCTATTGATCTACTGAATGTATACTGAAGTGTTTCTCTGATTTTCTTTACTGATTGAACCAGAGGAAGGAAATCCCCTTTATATAGGAAAAAATTCATGAGAAGCATTAATGAAAAATCGCAGTTTCAACTTGTACGCCGGCAGTCATAATTCCTACGTCGATGACTTACAGGCGGCGTAAAGTAGTTTACTTCATTGCACAAGCAGTGCATTGGCAGCTTTTATCTTCAATTACAAGTGTAGGCCGCTTGTACAATGGCGGCTTAGATATAGATCTAGCCGGTGTAAATTCTCAAAATACGAAAGGTTGGCCATTTTATAAGGAAAGCCATCCCAAAGCTGGCGGCTTTCATTCTGGCTTAGAGAATCCATTCAAGTTTGACCGTTCATTTGTCACCGAGCATGCATATTTGATTATGCTTCCTGATCTTCTATCTACACTGCCTAAACGCCGGCGGCTTAGAGTCCAGTGTACATTGTAATTCCTTTTGCACTAGCAACTCTTGTGCTCTGAGCTGCCGGATTTCACTCTACACTGCCCTGTTCACCTTTTGCGCCGGTGGCTTTCAGGCAGAGTATGCTCAATTGAATGAAGGCTTGTAAGGCCGGTAGTGTATGCAATGGCTTTGAGAGTGCAAACATTTTCATCTTGTAAGTTACTCAATGCTAGCGGCTTTGATTCACAGAAAGCCGGCGTTGAATGAAATCTGCAGAAGCTGGCTTCTTCTTCTTTCTACACTGGCGATGTTGAGCTAGTTTATTTATCTTCCCTCAGTCTACACGGCCTCAAGGCCGGCGATGTAGAGGCAGCCTTAAGGATTTCATTCTGTTGATGATGAAGGCTGGCCGTATGCCGGCGGCTTAGACTTTAGAAGAGCCGACATACCCCTTGAGTTTTTCTTATTTTCATTTCAAAGTTTCTTGTTTTGCTTCTTTTGTCCAATTTAGACCTAAAACATGAATTTTAACCAAAACAAGTACCCATTCTAGCTATTTGAACATCAAAAAGTTGTATGCAATACGATCTTATCAGTGTCACACATGTATAAATACATCAATTAATTGAAGATGACATCTTTTAAATTTCATCTAAGGCTTCTATTAGTGTAGATTATACTTGAGTTCAAATTTTGAGTTTGAAGTTTACGTGATGAGTATTTTTAAAGTTTTATCCTATATGATTAGGGTTTTCAGGTCCGATAGGTCAAATTAGGGTTTTAATCTCTATGGACTCATAATTTTCTAACTAGCTTAATGGTGCAATTCAAATCTTTATTTGAGATCTAAATTTATAGTTATTGATCTGTTTTCATTCCTATTATGTATTTATAACCTTAGCGATTCATCTTTAAGTTATCATTTTTAGCCAATAGACTTTATAAGATAATTGTCTCCTAATGCACTTGAAATCTAGGGCTACTTATGATTACATATTGAGTTTTCAACTCAGGTCATTAAATCTGATCTTTGATATCTTTTAACATCTAGATCAACACTGGTTTTTGTTATATTCCTCTCCATCTGAACTGATTGATACTACTATATAAATTATTAGTTTGACAATTTAACTTGATGGGATTGCCGTCCATCACTTATCCAAGCAATTTATTAGCTAATTCTCTATATTGACTTCGATTTCATTCAATCTTGAGCATTTGCAAAATGTTTTGAAAGAAAATCAATATTTTAAGAGCATGGCTGAATTCATCTCGTGTTTATCTCATACACTTGCAATATTTCTGCACAAATTTTAATAATAAAAAAACAATCAAAGCTTCCTGATCTCGGATTAAATACTAGAGACATGGTAGGGATCTCGGATTTCTATACTTTGAGAATTGCAGTGAGGAAAGAGGGAGTAAAGAAAAATTTTACATCTCACTCTGAGAACTCTGTTGCACTTTCCTAAATCACATCTATTCATCAAAACCATTGTCAATGTGTCATTCTGAAATGCCGAAGTAAGGATGCATCTGTTCATGATAAATTGTTGGCTAAGCAAAGTTAGGAGAAAGAAATAGCAAGTGCGTGTCCACAGGAATTCTTTTAATGTTGTCATGCAAAAGAATAAGAAACATATGCTAGTGGTTCTGTTTACACCAGGAGCCATGCCAGCTACCCAGAATAAAAGTTTCTTTCTAGTAATAATCAGATGCAAACGAACCAACCCCGCTATCCATGTTAGAGACTTTAGTGGCAATGAATTCAACTAATTGCATAGTTGCCACAAGTATTGTGGGTACTTGGGGAACAGACAGTAGTTCCCAGTGATCATTGTGTAAAATCAAACAAGTAGCAATGTATCCTTCCAAGTAGGGCTGGGCACGGATCGGTTTGGTTCGGTTTTTCCTAAAACCCAATCAAAAAATAATTTACAATTTGTTTTTTTTATCCCAAACCAAATCCTTAAGTAATGGTTTGGCTCGGATTAGAAATTTTTTAAACCATTAAATAACGGTTTGGATTACGGATTAAATCAAAATTCTAACTAAAATTTTTTTTTGTTGTAATTTTTATACATTTATGTAGATACTTAAATATTTATATCATTTTATAAAGTTTATATTATAAAGGATAACAAAATACTTTATGAATTCATCATACTTTTAATCTATAGTTCTCTATATAATTAGTTATCCACCAATAAATTATATTCACGACCAATACATAGTAAAGTCATAATTTATAATTTTTAATAGAACCATCAAGTCAATTATCCACTAATAAATTAAGCTAAAATAAAAATCATCTATCAACAAAATTTATCAACAAATAAAATAATCTCCTGACAAAATATATTAAACAATTAATAAATAATAAGAGTTTGTAACTGAATAAATAAATTTCATATTTGATAAAGTTAAAAGCTATTGAAAAAAACAATAGTTCATCATCAACAAAAAAATATATCATGAGCCTAAAAAAAATTTTAAAATAAACAAGTTAATTTTAATCAACATTCATCAAATAATAAATATCAAATGAAATCACATGAATGTATAGTAAAATATTATTACGTTTTTGTAAAATGGTTAGGTTTGGTTTGGTTTTACAGATTGGTTTTATTTACATTCCAAACCAAACCATAAATTTATGGATTGGTTCAGATTGAAAAATTTTTAAACCATTAAAAAAAATCATATTTTCGGTTTGGATTGGTTCGGTTCGATTGGTTTTTTTGCCCGCCCTTGCTTCCAAGAAAGTCCACGGAAAACTAGAAAATAGCGGGAATCATGAGATCTGACCCACTGTCTACAGCATTTTAATTTCTTCATGATGATAAGGTTGGTTACGGTTATGAGGTTCCACGTGACAGCTTGTGAGTTGGAAAGCAACCTCAGTTGCCACCTACGAGAGACAACTCCGGTCCTAATGCTCTAGAATGAAAATATTTGTGAGCAACCATAATATGGTATAAAGGTTTCAGTTAAGCTCTTTCTAAAATTAGAGATGATCATGATCAAGTACATAACTAAGAAATATATCCATAATTTAAAGACTTAGCCACGACCAACTTAACCTAAATGAGAAAGAAAGCCTCAATTCCTTCATCCTCACTCAGGCATCCATTGTTAGCATGGGCAATCAACAAATTATACTAGGAAGTTTAGATCGACATGTTTTTTACTTTTTATGAAATACCATTATTACTAGTTAATTTTGTGGGACAAATTTAATTTCTTTAGACTAGTATTTTTACCTTCTCAGAATAGCTTGTATTTTTTAACTTTCTTATAATATATATTTTTTAAATTTGTATATAAAAGCTTTTCTCTATATATTGATAAGATGAATGAAACACTAATTTTCATCATGGTATTAAAGCACAGTTTCTAGAACTCAGTAAAAGAAAAACAAAATAGATAGGGAGAGATAGAGAAATGGAAGTCAAAGGTTACACACATTGTGGGAATACTGAAGGGATCTCCCTTCAACTACCATATGACAAGAGAACACCCCTCTTGCTATTGCGAATAAGCTTGCTGCTTGATCCGCTGAAAATGTATATATAAAATAAGAGCGAATTCTTCCAGCAAGTATACTGGATCGAATCAAGTAATACAGATATGAGTAGAGTATCGTTCCCATGATGATTACTTAACTACCAAACCGGTATTAGATTCTACTGATATTTAGGCAAATGAATTAGATAATAAATTAAATTAATCTAAACTATCAAGATAATCGGAGATAAGCAGAGAGGTGTTTAAAAGATATATATCAATGGTAAGTGGGAAAAATAGAATCCACCCTAGTCTTGCTAATCAAATTGCTATCATGCTATAATAACAATTAGCTTTGTAGATATTCATATGAAATTATCAAAGATCAAAAACCTTTTTCAAGTTTCAAAATCTCTTCAACCATAAAATAACCTAGTAGCTTCCACTACTTAAATTATCAATGGACTCAAATTCACAATCATGAATCTTCCAATTCTATAATTGACTAATGCCCTAAATCAATTTCCCTTAATCCCTTAGTGAGAAACTAATTTAAAAACATTGCATTAATATCAAAGATAATCTCTAAATAAGATTAAAAATCGCTGCTTCCGCAATTGATTATTTAACTTAATTCAAGAATTCCTTTAGAACCCTAATTTCTTTTCCAAGTCATTAGAATTCATATCAACCAAATCTCATTCCTGAAACAAAGATTTATAATAGGAATCATAATATGAATTTTCCACAAAACTAATAATCTTATAACACAATTACAAAAATCATCTTAGCAAATCTGGGGTTTCATCAATTTCCCACAAAGACAATTTAGAAAGACATCAAGGAATAAAAACAATTGCAAAGCAATGAATAATCAACACAACAATTCACATTCAATATTAGTAAACAACATAAATGCATGCAAAAGTGAATCAGAGATCACCAAATCTATTGATTACAAATATAAATCCTAAAATCTTCAAATGCTTAAAACAATAATCCTTAATGACAATGTCTTCCAATTGATAACTAATGAAGCACAAAACACTACTCTCAAATCTAATCTAAATTAATACTATTTCTCATTAGAATCTCTCTATTTCTTTAGATCTATCGGATGTCATTTTTCATCAAGCTCCTTTGTCAGTTTATAATTTGCAAATATAGAGAAATGTAGTGCTACAAGTATACACTAGACATTTTAGCTTCTATGCCCATAGGTGTAGCTAGGCAACGTTCAATGTAAACTGGCCAAATGCTAGCAATGTTCATATGACATTAACGTTTTTAATTCTGTTCACTTTCCATACTGTGGTAACGCCGGCAGTGTAACCATCCCAAGAGTTGGCGTAGATACAAAATTGCAGAAGCCGGAGGATGATAATTGTACACTGGCAGTGTAGATACCAATGATAAAAATTCACGTTTTGTGGACAACAAGCACCGGTTCAATGCTGGTTGCATTGATCTTGATTTTTTCAGCGTATGTAAAAATTTTCCAGGGTTGGTGAATTTTGCTAAAGAACACTGGCCGTATTGATTTAATGTGGAAGGCCATCAGTGCTGATGTGCAGAAACGCTAGTGTTGAATGATTTCTTGTCCAAATTTGTATGGATCTTCTCCAATTTGCTTATACTTGCAATTCTAAGGACTTCAAGATCTAAAATGACAATTTAAGCACAATAAAGTACGAATTCTATAGATTTCTACAAAACCTATAATAAATTATCATTAATCGTTCCATGAAAAGTGTATCGAATATGACTTTATCAACTCTCCCATACTTAAACTTTAGCTTATCCTAAAGCAAAGTAATTAAGACCAATTAATTTAAATTTGTAATAGAAAGTACAAAACTTCACTTTTACAATTCAAGCATCTTTTCTTTTCATTGGTCATGACTTGCATTTCTAGTGCATACTACTCTAATCAAAGTGGATACATGTAATTAGATTACTACAATCAAAATTTAGTAGTTAATCTAGAAAAAAATAAGCTTTAATCCCAATTTTTAACAAAAGAATCTTCTATCCAAAAGTAGACACTCAATCCATTAAGGAAAAAATACTCATTTAGATTTCAATAGACTTTTAGCATGCATATACCCTTGGCAACACATAATGAAAGCATATGATATCTACTTTTCTCGTACATTTTTCCTTTTTTATTATAAGTCTCATTTCATGCTCAAGCATGCATATTCTTTTTCTTATCATACAAGCACTTATTTTATTTTTTGGGAGGTTTTTACCTCCGTCTTTTTATCCTTTCAAAGTTCAATGATTGACCTTTTGCCTTTCCTCCCTTCCTCGTTATAATGAGTTCATTGAGTCAACATATCCAAGGCTCATCACCTAAGTGAACAAGTTTTAAGGACCCTAAGAACTCTTCTTCACTTTAACATTCAAGTTCATATACGCATAACTCAAATACTGAGTCATTAGTAGGGGCTATGTTTGTTTCTTTCTTTTGAATGCAACACAAAATTTAAGATTTTTTTTTTTTTTTTTTTTTTATAAAAGATCACTAAGTGAAAAGCTTCATCTACCTCTTTCACTAAGTTTGAAATTGTAGAACAACTCAAAAAGTATATACAGACTAAAATTTCCTAGAAGTATACCTATATATTTTTCATAGAAGGACTTGGCCTACTCTCAAATTCCAATTCTAAAGCTAAATATAAGATAAATTTGTTCCTTAAAGATTTCACTGCTTAATTTCAACCAAGTAAACTAATCACAACAGTAAATGAGTAAGGCACTAAGCAAGTCAATTAACATTCCTTTAGATGCTATTCACAATTTTCTTTGCACAATCTCAAGATTTCATACAAAACTTTCAAAAATTTGACCTAAAATTGTCATATAATGGTTTAGGACAAAATAGTTCAAAGTGTAGGTACATAATACAATTCAAATGTCATAGATAAAAAAATTCAAATAAGCTCAACAAAAACCAGACATCAACAATAGTCATATTTAACTTCATTTTCCACATCTCATTATCCCTTCCCCGACACTTAATTTGAACAGTATTCTCACAGTTCCTCAATCAACTCAATAAGAGGAAAGAAATAAAAAATAAAGAGATAAGGAATATGGTACTTGTAAACCTCTGAAAATTTTCATAATTCATAGAAAATAATCCTAAAAGTATAATATTAAAAATTGAAATCCCAAAAATCGACTCAAGTTAAAACCAAATTCTAAATCAAGTTAAACACAAAAATTCTTAGTCTTGAGAAAACAAGAACCCTTGAAACGACATATAAAAATCCAACTATCGATTGAATCAACATCCATACATAAATCAAATCACCTAACCGTTTCCTAACACGCAAATCAAGACAATATATCCAGATAACGATCGACAACAAAATGCTAGGATCTTAAAACCCTCGATGAATTTCAGAATCAGAAATTTCAATTTTCACCAAAAGTCAAACTAAGTCAACTCATAACCCTAGACTCGGTTAAACGATCCCGAGAACTAAAAACTATTAAATAATCACAAATAAAATAAGATAAACCATAGATGTCGAGCTAAAAATATAAAAATCGAAAATTTTACGATCTTACGAATATCTCGACGAAACCAGAAGTCAAATAAGAACCCTAAAGTTAATAAAGCTTATAACGAACCCTAGTGTTTAAGATCCGGCAATCCCGCATTTTCAAACCCTAGAAAACAAAATTAAGTTAATGTCTTAAAATAGTTCATAACAATATAGGGTAACATAACAATATCAAATTCACGAATTTCGAGTGTCCTTCAGACTCAAACGGGATCAGTTCTCGAAAAGCCTATCTAGGAGCTCGAAATATTAAAAATATTTCGTTTATACCAATAAACTCGCAAAAATACAAGGATTCCAAAATATCAGTTTTAGAATTTTTCGGTAGTTAAAAATTACAGATATCGCATTATTACGCGTATTTTTATTACTACCGGTACTTTAATTGTCTAGTCTACTATTCATAGTACTTTTCTACTATTCATTACTATTTCACTATCTCTACTTTTTCTTACACCTATTTCTTACATCTACATATCTATTTTCTTACTTTTTATATTTCCAATACACCTTATATCAAATCATACCTTACATATTAATTATTTTCTTACAAAATTCACTCAAAAAATCAACTCACTCCCCCTCTAAAAGTACTAGAACCGGTGCCCCCCTCTCTCTCTTCCAACAATTTATTTTTCTTTTTCAAATTATTTTATTACATCTAAAATTCACTCCAAAAATTTTATAAATACCCCATTCCTCTTTTATTCTTTCACACAATTCATTTCACTATCAAAACTCTCTCAAAATCTCTCCATAAATCCTCTCTCTAGAGTTCTCTCTACAAAAACTCTCTTAAACCAAATTTCCACAAAACTCATTCCTCATACATAAACTTTCTACTCACATAATACCCATTTCATCTACCATTTTCATATCATATAAACCTTGGGTAAAAATTCTCATATTCACTTATCATGTTCATATAACTTAACATGAGTTTAGTGTATGTTTCTTAGGCTCATGAGAGTTAAAGAAGCAACAATTTATTCATGTTTTGTTTTTGTTCATGTTTCTACTCTTTTATTTATGTTAATATTATGTTGTATTATTATTGTTTCTAATCTAACTTATAAAATATTATGTATACTATGTGTATATATTTATTTAGAGCATATAAGCTCATTTATTATTTATTTGCTTTCAAGTTATGCAATTTATTTATTTCATGTTATTATTAAGATTAGTCTTTTAGTCTTAGACTTGTCCATATCAAGTTAAAACAACCTTTTATTTATTTTCTTTAATCTTTCGGGACTAGTCCATTCTTAGTCTCGGGATGCCTTAATGAAGCTAAGGCTCCAATACTTGACCAGGATACCTTGATGAAGCTAAGGTTCCCAATACTTGATATTTTATTTTCTTGCTTATTATTTGTTTTTAGTATTTTCTATGTTCTTATTACTTTATATGCTCATGATACTTGCATTTACATGATGTTAATGTCTCAACTAATCTAAAAAATAGAATTTTACTTTTCTAAAGGAACTCAAAACTAGATTTTTGATTATGTGATTTATCACAAAATCATGAAGTCATTATCAACAACATAGAAATAGAGTTTTCTCAACGTTTTCTTAAATAACAAAGATAGATTACCAAGGAAACATAAGAAAAAAAAATATTTTCTTTGTATATTATGTTAACCTAGGCTTTAGTAAAATAATTTGTTAATATTAAAAGTTTTTACAAAAAGCTTAAGATTTAAACTCTTTAAAACTCCACGAAAAAACCAAGAAACAAACTAGTTTTCTAAGTTAAGATAAAAATCAACTCATAAAGTTATGAATCCACTTAGGAAAAGTAATGATTTTCAAATTTCTAAAAAGAAGGAACTCATTTTCAAAAGAATATAAATGAAGTAAGATTAACAATAATGGATTTTATCAATAAAAATGATTCTTTTCAAAAGAAATGAAAGAACAAGTTTTAGAAAGCAAAAGCTTATATTTTAGAAATGAACATAAGAAGACAAGACTCATTTTCTAAAACCATCCTAAATACAAAATTATGAAACGGGTTTTATAAACTTAATATACTTTTGATAAATTTGATCTTTAATCACGAGGAGTAAAATTTATGCAAGACTAAAGGTTAAAGGAAAATTTAACTTGTTTTGGAAAAAGGAATGAAGAAAATAAAATAAGAATATACTCAAATTATAACAACCTATGAAAATATAAAGTTTCTTCAAAAGACTTGAAACAAAATTGTCGACGCTAAAGTTTTAAATGAATTGTTTTATGAAATAAATTGTTGAGACACTACCATTAGAAATCTTACATATAAAGTGAGCTTATCTATATACTCAAAGGATTTATCAATTATATATACATATATATATATATCTATATGTTTACTAAAGGATTTTTTAATGAAGTTGAGTTAGAAATTAGATTTGCAAAAGTTTAGAAAAACTCATTTTAAATATGTACCTAACATTTTCGGAACCCAAATGACCCTACATGACAAAGATAACGTTAGAAATAGATAGATCTTTTGAATAGGTAGAAAACAATATATTATATGTGAAATTCCGAGTTAAAATGAATAAGCTATGGCCATTTTAAGTTGCAATTTCTTCTTATATGATTTTACCGCAATTTCAAGAAAAAAAAATAAAAGTTTAGAATCTTCAAGAATAGAAATTTCATGAAAGACTCATTCCAGGTATTTCTATTGTCTAGGTGACGAAGGATATGAGAATGCCTTACCTGAGGATTTCTACGACTAGGAAGATTGCAAAATGGACAAGTGAGTTATTCCTCTTAATTTCGTTACCTTGCTTGTGATTGTAATGTAGTAACATTAGTATACTAAGAAAAGATAAAAATTGATATATATTTAGGGAATTCGGGATTATGTGATTCTATGTTTATGCATAAAAGGAGAATTAAGAATATCGCAATTGCAAATTGCTTGTTTAAATAATTTTGTTTACTTACTTGTATGATTGCTTATCAATTGTCAAATTGATTGATCGCCTCCTAATAAACCTTAATAAGGTTTGGCTAAAGAGAAATAAAACGCTCACGCATAGCATCCATTGAGTCACATCTTTTTCGGAAGGCTGCTACTCCTACATGTGGAGTTGGATTGGCTGTGATCGTGCGGTGCCACGGGCCATGTTCCTTCCTGGAAAATCCAAATCGCTAGGGGAAAGCGACTCTAGGTTTGGAGCCGAGCCAACTGAATGCTGTGGGTGAGGACCTGAGGACTAGCAGTAGAGGGTCGAGGACCTTCAACCCCGATTCCCTAACCTTTGATACGGAGGTATGAATCCATTCTATATATGGTTTTCGGATAACTATATATATTTGCGTAATCATGTGGTTGTTGCATTATATGCATAACATATGCTGAAAATCTAAATGATCTTGTTTGAATATATGGTGCGAATGAAAAGGAATATCTCACTAAGCTAGTTGAAGCTTATACCCCTATAGATTTTGTTAAAACAGGTATACCCATGGCAGAAATTGAGGATCATGACATTAAGGAAGTCATGGAGGGATGTTAAGCTTCTATGAAGGAAATAGAATCATAAGATGAAATAATTTTGTAAGGTTCTTTATATGTAATGACTTATATGATTAGTGATGTATATTTATTTAAAGATAATAGAGGGATATGCCCTAAGAATTGAAATGTAATATGTGTATGTTTTATGATTAGTATTCTCTTTACCTTGTTACTTATTTATTATCAATATAAATTGCGTTACTCCGATGCGTTCCCTTGGTTGTGATGTACGCCTTGTACATGATATGGAAGCCTTTGCGTGACTAGGGTAGTCATTCCTAGGCTTTAGTATTGTGTACGGCGGACTACCACGTTTAGGATACCCCTTGGGGCGTGACAGTACTTCCCTGATGAGAAACTTTTTTAGTATCATGAATTAAGTCCATCAGAGAGAAGTTTGTTCTTTTAAGCTCATCATGTTAAGAGTCTATTTTTGTGCATGACAGAACATAAACCAGCAAATCAAGCCTATACCCTAGCAGTATAGGTAGCTGACATGGAATTGTAAAATTCATATAGAGGTGAAATGGTTAACAACGTATGCTTGAAAGCTGCTAATGTTTCTTTACATCGTTTGAAAGCCGGTGGCATTGAACTTCCAATAGCCAGCATTCATGTACTGTTTGCATTTTTTTTTTCATCAACTAAGAGTTAGACATGGGTTGCCTCCTATGTAGTGCTTAGTTTATAGTCACTTAGCCCGACTTCCATAGTTCTCACGATGGTCTTGCTTGATTGTTGATAGTGCTAACACTATCCTCGTTTTCCTTATCATAAAAATATTTGAGACGATGATTGCTTACTTTAAAAGTATGACCATCTTTTGCCTTCAATTCAACTACATCATGAGGAAACATATCAGTGATAACGAATGGCCCAAACCATCTAGAGTTCCACTTACCTAGGATCAGTTTCCGATTAGGGTTGTATAATAAGACTTTTTGATCAGGCGAAAATTCTCTTATATGAGTCTTCTTCTTATGCCTTCTGTTTGCCTTCTTTTTACAAATAGACCAGTCTCACAAACCCCATTTTTAATTTCCTTCAGCTTTTCAAGATTCTCTTGATTCACTATCTCCTTAAGATTTGGATTTATTTGTTTTTTGTTGTTGTATTATGGGGTTGTTCTCAATCTCTTGCAATCTCTTGGCATCATAACTGAAAAGACTAATTTCCTTATCATCGACTATTGTCCACCCAATGGCTTCCTTAGGCTCTCTTAGTACATCAAAAAGTTGTTGCTCTTGCTCACCCGTAAAAGAAGAATAGACAGTTACACGCCAAGTATGATTTGTGCTAAGAAAAACAAAATTTTCCATAATTGGGTGTTGTGTAAAAACTGATTCTAGCTCTTTCTCTTTTGTGCCAAGTTCCTTAGAATTTCCTTTTTGCGCTTTTGACACTTGCTCCACTTTTTCTTCATTCTCATTCTCGCTCCACTCATCCATTTCTCTTAAAAAAGATTTCATGGTAGCCTCTCCTATCTCTTTCTCAAACAGACTTAGAGTTAAGCTCATCAATAACATCAATAGCATAACAGGCTTTTCTATCATCGGGATTTTGCAAATCATCATAAACATGAAAAATTACTTGTTCATCTTTAACTCTCAAAGTGAGCTTACCTTGTTCCAAATCGATTAAAGCTTTGCCTGCTACAAGGAACAGTCTGCCAACAATTATGGGTACCTCTTGATCCTTTTCCATTTCCAAGATCATAAAATCAACTGGAAAAACGAATTCATCAACTTTAACTAGGCCATTTTCCACAATACCCTTAAGGTATTTGACACTTCTATCTCTAAGTTACAAAGTAACATGAGTCTTCTTGCAATCTCCTAGTTTAAGTTTCTTGAAAACAAATAATGGCATTAAATTTACACTTGCACCTGAATCAATAAGAATTTTATCAAAACTTAAATTTTCTATAGTGCAAGGAACAATAAAACTCCCCTAATCTATTTGTTTTCTGATTAAATAAGATAAATCCTTTTGGAGAATCATAGAGCTTTCCCTTGTAAACAAAACAGGCTCAACCTCATCATATTGTTTATCAACTTCTTCCACCTCATTGCCACTCATAAGCATTATAGCATTAACACTTTCAGGGTTTTTCTCAGTGTTTTTAGGTAAAGACCCTGATGGTTCATTACTCAATTGTTGAGTAATATGATCGATTTGACCCTGTAGGTTATTGATGGTGGCCTTGGTCCTTTGCATAAAGGTCTTCATGAGTTCTTCCATTGAAGACTGAGATTGTTGAGCTAGGGCATTCTGAATAAGACCTTTGTTTTTGATATCCAGGTGCTGATTTATATGCATTATACCCCCTCGACCCGGATTATAATTATTTGTACAGGGTACTTGATTACCCTGTGAGAAGTTGTTGACATAATTCTCTTGCGCTCCACTGGATGAGGATGATAAATTTCCATGAGGACATTTAAGAGTAGGATGTGGTCCTGAACATAACTCATAATACACAAATTGATTAGTATTACAAGATTGTACAGATTTGAGTTTACTAACCTAAGTAGTGAAAGCTAAAATTTGAGCAGTTAATCGAGAAATAGCCCTAGCGTCTTTGACAGATGCCACATTTGATCTTGTTCTCTCATAATTCCAATTTTGCACTGGAGGCCAATTCTTCTATTAAAGCACTTGCTTCATCATAGCTTTTACCATTAGTGAACCTTCAGTAGCTGCATCAACTAAAGATCTCAAATTTTCCTCCAAGTTGAGATAGAAATTTTCAATCAAGAGATTGTTCGGTAATCCATGATGTAGGCATTTTCTGATTTCTTCCTTAAATCTTTCTTATGCCTCATGCAATGATTCACTGGGAAATTTGGTAAAATTTGTAATCATATTTCTCAATCTAGCGTTCTTGCAGGTGGGGAAAATCTTTTTAAGAAACTTAGTTGAAAGATTAGCCCATGTAGTGATGGATTCTTGAGGTAGAGAATGAAACCACACCAAAGCTTTATCCATTAGAGAGAAAGAGTCTGATAGCATCATCAATAACACCATTTAACTTCACATTATTACAATATTGAAGAAATTTGGAAATGTGTTCATCATGACTCTCATTATGGTATCCTCCAAATTGATGTGCTTCAATCATTTGGATTAGAGATGGTTTGATCTCAAAGTAGTTTGCATCAACAGCTGGCATCCTAGTTTAGATCCCGTGACAGTGGGAACTATGTAATCATGAAGTGCTCTAGCAACAACGTGTATTTGATTGTTGTAGTTATTACCTTCTGCCATTATAATCTCTTTCACTTCCTCTCTGTTTCTATTCTCTCTAATTAGCTGGTGCAAGGTGCGTTCGATCTTAGGATCAAATGGTAGAAGCTTTGCACTCCTACTTTAATGCATACAATACTGCATAGAGAACAAAAACAATTCTAATTTAGATACACCTAAACTACCAATAGAACTAAAAGTGGTCCATATTAAGATGATCCCCGGCAATGGTGCCAAAAACTTGATCTATAGAAAATGTATATATAAAATAAGTGCAAACTCTTCCAGCAAGTATACTGGATCGAATCAAGTAATATAGATGTGATTAGAGTATCGTTCCTATAAGGATTCCTTAACTACTAAACTAGTATTAGATTCTTCTGATATTTAGGCAAATGAATTAGATAATAACTAAATTAATCTAAAATATCAAGATAATCAGAGATAAATGGAGAGAGTGTTTGAAAGATATATATCAATGGTAAGTGGGAAAAATAGAATCTACCTTAGTCTTGCTAATCAAATTGCTATCATGCTATAATGACAATTAGCTTTGTAGGTGTCGAGCCTGGATTTTCCCACTATCTTTCTGGTTCATTTCTCCTAACCCGATTCACATTAAACCCGAACCTATTTAACATGAATCCTCGACTAGGGGTTAAGAGAAAATTTTAATTTTTGAAAACTTTTTAGAGTCGCCACCGATATAAATCGGGAAGAAAAATAAAGCTAGGATCAATAGGTCGGTTGATCCTAACTTAGCTACTAGTCTGCGAAAATTTGATTTAAAAAACCAAAACTTTTAAAACCAGATATCATGGATTCGGGGGCTAACCTATTAAAACCAAATTGGTTACCACCTTCGGAATTTTAAATTTATAATCTATCCTTTTCATGCTCAAAAACTCAAATAAAAATATTTACAAGTCACATTTTTTGTTTTTCTTTTTACATTTTTATATTTTTTATTTCTCAAAAATTACACAAAAATAACCAAAATGATAAACAAAAAATATTTTTTCATTTTTTATTGTCGCCCCGTAGGTGCCTACGTACTCGCTAATCGAGATCAGACAAAATGTAGTTCTTTTAAAAAAATTTTAATTTGTTGATCAATTTTAATTTTTTAAACTATTCTCACTTTAAGTTCATTAAATTTTAAATTTTTGTGAAAACCATTTTTGATGATCCTATGATCTAATCAATTGATTTTCATTTTATGAAAATATAATTTTTCTAAGTTAGAAAATCATTTTTCTTTTTTAATTTTGGTTTTGGAAAATCCAATTTTGTCATTTTTATCATTATTATTTTTTTTTTTTTATCATCACATAAACTCACAAACTATTCAAAATATTTTATAATATATTAAATTATTTTTCATGCATTAAATATGCATTTCCAAAGCAATTTATGTATAAATACACATTTAAAATATTTAAAATATCAAAAAAATAAATTTATATGAAAAATAAATATTTTGATTTTTCTGAATTTTTTATGAATTTTTATGAATTTTTTACTTTTTTTTATTTTTTGAAATTAATTATATATAAAAATATAATAAAATAATGCGGATTAACTGGACCGTTGGATGAAGCGGAGGAGATCTGGATCGTTGATTTGCTTGATGAAATCTGGACCGTTTGATCTCTTGATCAAATCTGGACCGTCTGATCGCTTGATTGAATCTGAGCCGTCTGATCGCCCGATCAAATCTAGGCCGCTGATCTGCTTGATTAAATCTGGACCATCCTATCTGCTTGATCAAATCTGAGCGCTGATCTGCTTGATCAAATCTGGACCGTCTGATCTGCTTGTTTGAATCTGGGCCGCTGATCTGCTTGATCAAATCTGGACCGTCTGACTGATCTGCTTGATTGAATCTGGGCCGTCTGATTTGAGTTGACCATTGATCGATGACCGACACGACCGTTGACCGATGACCGACCGGGTTGGATTCGGATCTTTAGGTCGGATCTCGGAGCTCCGACGGGTGAAGAAGACGATCACGCGACTTTTCGGGGCGGATTCCGACGGCTCCGGTAGTCCTCGGTGGCTGGAAGCTTGTCGGCCCGACTCTTATGGTGGTTGTGCGTCCTCTGAAGGTGGTGGTTCGCGCCCAGAATGGCGGCAAGAGGTAGCTCCGGTGGTGGTCGTACGGCGGCGTAAATGGAAAAAATTTAAAAAAATTTACAGAGAGTAATTTGAGCAATTCGAGCAAATATAAGCACACTAAATCATCTAAATCAAGTTTCTAACATTCCTAAAATACTCAATTTGGATTAAATCTGATCCAATCAATTCGAATTTGAAAAATTCGAATTTTTCATCCTAAATTCGAGAACTTCGAATTGATCCTATTGTGTATGTGTTTCTTGAAATTGACTTGTGCCTTTTGATCCTAGGACCTCCTATTTATAGGTTGCAAGCTCAATTTTACGTTTCGTTCAGTTTCAAAAATGAATCGATTTTTGCCCTTGATTTTTCACGAATTTAATCAATAATTTGGGTTTGATTCATTCTTAACCGACGAATTGATGATTGATCTTTCATATTCCATGTCAGATCATCCAATGTGGACAGATTAATTGTCCAATTTTTCCAATTTGTAACTCCTCATTCATGTGAAATTGAATGCTTTTACAACTTGAATTTTTTCCCATTTTTTTAGCACGAATTTTGTGACTTTTGAGTTGTTTTTGTACATGAATTGTGCATAATCTTTCATATTTCATAACCATTTCGCAATTGCTTCATCAATTTCAACAATTAATGTTGTTTTTGTCAGTTAAAAACTGATGCAAAGTAAAGCAAAAAGTCACTTTGAGAAGATGAAAAGAAAAAAAATGATTAAAAGGCAAAAATTTGCCTTTTGCTAGGGTTTGAACCTGTGTCCTTGAGCTTGAGTGTGGTTTGGGTCAATGTGTTTAACCAACAGGCCATTTGGCCTGTGCCTTGATCACTTAGCCAATTTCATCAATACTTATGGCTTTTTAAAAAAATGAGTTTAATTAAACAACAATGAAGATTTTGTTTAATTAACTTTATAAATTTAAGCCTTAATTAATTGGGCAAAAATTGGTGTGTCTACAGCTGCCCCTCTTTGTGGTAAAGTTTGAACAAAACTTTTGCCATAAAGATAAAAAGATAACCAATTTTTGCTTAGCTTCTCCCAAATAATTTTCAATAAGGAGATTTTTATCTTGTGCTAAATATCTATCGAGTTTAGACTTTGAGATTTGCTAGATCAATTGTCGGACTTAAACATAAATTTGGTCATTTGCCGGACCTATGGGCTCTTGGTTTGGTCATTTGCTGGACCTATGGGCTTTGGTTTTGGTCACCATCTGGAATGGATGGATTTCTGACTTCTGTCTTCATCACTATCTTGAATGAATGAATTTCTGAACTTTGTCTTGATCACCATCTTGGATAGATTTCTGAATTTTGTCTTCATCGTTATCTTGAGTGGATGAATTTCTGAGTTTTGGCTTGATCACCATCTTTAGTGGATGAGTTTCTGAATTTGGTCACCATCTCTGGATTTTGAATTTGGTCACCATCTCAAAAGGATGGATTTTGAATTTGGTCACCATCTCTAGTGAATAGATTTCTGAAATTTGTCCTCATCACCATCTTTAGTAGATGAATTTCTGAATTTGATCACCATCTCTAAATGATGGGTTTTGTATTTGGGTCACCATCTCTAAAGGATGGATTTTGAATTTGGTCACCATCTTGAAAGGATGGATTTTGGGTCACCATCTCGAAAGGATGGATTTTGAATTTGGTCACCATTTCTAAAGGATGGATTTTGTATTTGGGTCACCATCACTAAAGGATGGATTTTGAATTTGGTCACCATCTCGAAAGGATGGATTTTGGGTTACCATCTCAAAAGGATGGATTTTGAATTTGGTCACCATCTCGAAAGGATGGATTTTGAATTTGGTCAGTTAGACTATCTGTCGAGTCTAGACTGAGGGGTACTTGTGAATTTTTAGTCCACTGGGAGTTTTTTATGATAATTTTGGTTCCATATCCAAAAAGCATGCTTCAATTTTCTATCAAAATTAGTTATCCTTGCAGTAATATTTTCTTTCAAAATAAGAACAATCAACAGACCAAACTGTATAAATGCATTCATTCAGTATTATAAGATGCTCAAACTTCTTTGTCTGATGATTCAAATGGTGTTTGGTTGTAAATTTATTTGGAAGAATTTTGTGGGTTAGCTTTGATTTGACTTTAAAGAATTTCAGGCTTTGATTGACTTCAGAGAATTTCAGGTTTGATCCGACTTCAGAGAATTTCAGGGATATCAACTTTGTTTATAATTAATCAAAATAAAATCAATTGATCACTTGAAATGACAAATTTTATTGATCAAGGATAATACAACTTTACAGCATCTGAGTTCACAGGATCCTTTAAATCGGGTCCATCCATTTGGGAAAGGATTAATGCTCCTCCCGACAAGACCTTCTTCACTATATATGGTCCTTCATAATTTGGTGTGAACTTTCCTCTGGAATCTTGCACATTTGGCAGCATTTTTCTCAGAACCAAATCACCTTCTTGGAAATTTCTTGGCTTAACTTTCTTATTAAATGCTCTAGCCATCCTTTGTTGATATAATTGCCCATGACACATGGCAGTCAATCTTTTTTCATCTAAAAGATTTAACTGTTCAATCCTTTGTCTAACCCATTCAGCTTCTTCGAGCTCTGTTTCAGCCAGTACTCGGAGCGAAGGAATCTCAACTTCTACTGGTAAAACGGCTTCAGTTCCATATACCAGGGAATAGGGCGTTGCCCCAGTTGACACTCTTACAGAGGTTCGATACGCCATTAATGCTAATGGGAGCATTTCATGCCAATCTTTGTATGCAATGTCATCTTCTCAATGATTCTCTTGATGTTTTTGTTGGCGGCTTCTACTGCTCCATTCATCTGTGGGCGATATGGAGTGGAATTCGGTGTTTAATCTTGAATTGCTGACATAAATCAGTCATTGCATTGTTGTTCAGATTTGTACCATTATCGGTAATGATACTTTCTGGAGTTCCATATCGAGCAATGATATCTCTTTTGATGAATCGAACCACAACGGCTTTTGTCACACTGGCGTATGAAGCTTCAACCCACTTGGTGAAGTAATCGATTGCAACTAGTATGAATCGATGACCATTTGAAGCTTTTGGCGAAATTGGCCCAATTACATCTATTCCCCATATTGAGAACGGCCATGGTGTTGACATTGACTGTAATTCCTTCGGAGGAGCATTTATCTTGTTTGCGTAAATTTGACATAAATGACAAGATCTCACATGTTTGATACAGTCTGATTCCATGGTTAACCAGAAATATCCTAGCCTCATAATCTTTTTAGCTAGCATATATCCGTTCATATGAGGTCCACATACTCCCTCATGAACTTCTTCCATTAATTTTTGAGCTTCTTTTTCATCTACACATCTCAACAGGGTTGTATCGAATGACCTTCTGTATAAGGTATCTCCACTTAACAAGAAATGACTTGCCAGACGCCTCAATGATTTCTGATCCTTTTTTGTAGCACACTCAGGATAGCTACCTGTTTGCAAGAAAATTTTGATATCTTGAAACCATGGTTCGTTTGATTCAATCACAGCACAGAATGCGGGTTCACTTCTTATTCGGACTTGCAAAGGTTGTATTCTTACTCCTTCAGTGAATTGGATCAAAGAGGCCAGAGTAGCCAATGCATCAGCAAATTGATTCTGAGTTCTCGGCACATAAGTGAAGGAAATTTCTTTGAATCTTCCTGCTAACTCAGCCAAGTGATTATGATAAGGAATCAACTTGGGATCCTTAGTTTTGAACTCGCCTCGAGTTTGGAAAATGATAAGTGATGAATCTCCAAACACTTCGAGCTCCTCGATATTCATTTGAATTGCCATTTCTAATCCCATGATGCATGCCTCGTATTCCGCTACATTATTTGTGTAAGGAAACATTAATCTGGCTGATGCCGGGAACTGTTCTTCTTTGGTGAGATAAGGACTGCCCCTATTCCACACCCGTATACGTTGGCTGCTCCATCGAAATACAACTTCCAACTGTTGCTTTCGACTTCTGTTTCTGTTATCTGATGCCTTCATCTGGAAACTGATCTTGTTCCTTTAATTCTTCATCATCAACTGGGCTTTCTGCGAGTTGATCAGCTAAAACTTGTCCTTTGACTGAACTTTGACTTACAAATGATATCAAATTCAGAAAGTAGCATCTGCCATTTCGAGATTCGACCAACCAAAGCCGGTTTGCGTGCTAAGTATCGCAATGGATCATGCTTCGTAATCAACTCGATCGAGTAAAGAGCGTATACTGTCTAAGTCTGTGCATAACCCATACTAATGCACAGCAGGTTTTTCTATCTCTGAATACTTTTGTTCTCCATTTGAGAATTTCTTGCTTAAGTAGTAAACAGCTCTTTCTTTTCCTTCCTCATCTTTTTGCCCGAGCACACAACCCATGGATTCAGGAAGAATTGTCAAGTACAAGAACAACGGTTTCCCGGTTTTGGAGTAACCAGTACTGGTGGATTCGTCAGATATTGCTTTATCCGATTAAAGGCTTTTTCACATTCGTCATTCCATTCAATTAGGGCATTCTTCTTCAGCAGTTTAAACAGCGGTTGGCACTTATCAGTCAACTGTGATATGAATCGAGCAATGTAATTCAATCTTCCCAAAGGCCTCTGATTTCTTTAATGTTTTTGGTGGAGGCAAATCCTGAATCGCCTTGACTTTATCAGGATCGATTTCTATCCCTTTTGGCTAACCATGAATCCTAATAATTTTCCAGATGTCACTCCGAAAGTGCATTTTTCTGGATTCAATTTCAACTGAAACTTCCTTAATCTTTCAAAAAGCTTCCTTAACACCACTACATGATCTCTCCTTCCTTTGTCTTGGCGATCATGTCATCTACATATACTTCCACCTCTTTGTGCATCATATCATGAAGTATAGCAAGCATTGCTCGTTGATAAGTTGCCCCGGCATTCTTGAGAAAAGGCATGACTTGTAACAAAAGGTTCCCCAGGCTGTAACGAATGTGGTTTTGACCTTATCTTCTTCGGCCATTAATATCTGATTATACCCTGAAAATCCATCCATGAATGAAAATAGATGATTTCCAGCGGTATTGTCCACTAAAACATCGATGTGAGGCAAGGGAAATTATCTTTCGGGGTTGCTTTGTTTAGATCTCTGAAATCCACACAGATTCTTACTTTCCCGTTTTTCTTAAGTACTGGCACTATATTTGATACCCAATCCGAATAATCAGAAACCTCAATGAATCCTACTTCAAGCAACTTTTTTACTTCATCCTTGATTTGGAGGAGTAAATCGGCCTAAATCGCCTTAATTTTTGCTTTATAGGTTTAAAATCCTCCTTTGTTGGCAATTTGTGAACCACAATGGATGGGTCTAAACCAGGCATATCGCTATACGACCATGCAAAAACATCCAAGTATTCGGCTAGTAACTTGGTTAAATCTTGTGCCGTGCTCTCAGGCAATTTTCCCCCTATCTCAGATTCCTAGGGTTTTCGCTTGTTCCCAAATTAATCACTTCAATGGTTTCGGGAATTTCAATCCTTCCTTGTTCAAAATTTTGCCAAATTTCTTGTGTTCTAAATTGATAATCAATATCATCTTCAACGTCTAACCCAGTAGAGTTAGAGGTGATATTGATATTTTCATTAATTATACGCGCGAGATATCCCTGAACTTCATCACAATTGTCGAATCTGGTTGAATATGAATGAGGAATGTATGAGAATAGTGAAAGCACAAAGAAATAAATTTCATTAAACTGGGACGGTGTTTAAGTACACTTATTTGAGCATCACATAATACTGAAAAACACAAAACACAAATCTAGTCTTAGATAAGTTCTTACTTAAAAGACTTAATACTAGCGCAAGGCACAAGAACCAATTTCTCAAGATCATTTCTTTGGATGAAGCATCTTCTTTGATATCATCTGGCTGCTGGATATGATGTGGCTTTGGAAAGGAATGGCTGATGTGAGGGATTTTGATAATTGGATCATACTCCTTGTCGAGCTTCCTCCTTCTCATTTGGTTTTTCATTTCTGCCACTTCAGCACAAGTGGGGGAATAACCCAGTCCAAAGGTTCCCACCTGAGTTTCTTTTCATCATTCATCATGCAGACTTCGTCAAACATTTGGAGCCCGAAGTCTTCTTCTCCTTCTTTTCCAATGTAAGGGACAGCTGTCTCCTTGTAAATGGCATAATCCTGTTCTCCCATAACAGTGATGAGTTGACCATTGGCTATGAACTTAACCTTCTGGTGCAGGCTTGATGGTATTGCCTGGCAGCATGGATCCATGGTCTTCCCAACAGCAGATTGAATGTTCTGGGGATATCAATCACTTGGAAAGGAATAATGAAAGTTTGAGGCCCGATGGTGACTTCTAACTCCACTTCACCTATTATATCTCTTTTTCCATCAAAGCACGAACCACAGTAGAGCTTGGTTTGATGTCTGACGGTTCAATCCAATAGGCTCAAAGTGGCTAAGGGGCACACATTCAAAGAGGATCCATTGTCAACTAATACTCGAAGACGATCTTTCCACAGCTTTTGACTACGATGAAGAGGGCCTTGTTATGTTGATCCCTTCCTCTCCCAGTTCTTCAGATGAGAAAATGATTTGCTCATTTGCAAAGATTGAGTTGATATATGCCCCAAGGCTTCTTCTGATACCTTCTGGAACTTTCACTTCTTCTAAGGCTTTGAAAAGAGCCTCACGGTGTACATTAGAGCTAATCAGCAGACTCATGAGCGATATTTGGGCAGGTATTTTGGCCAACTGCTCGACAACTTGTATTCACTTGCTTTCATCAGTTTTGCCAATGCTGACTTCTCTTCATCTTTCTTCCCTTCTTCATTTTGCTGCTGTGGCATATTCACAGTTGCATTTTTCCGGTCGACTCATAAACTCTTCCTGAGCGAGTAAGGCCACCAACCATGGCCATTGAAGCATGATTTACCGCCTTATAATCAAATGGAGCGGCTTTATAATCACTCACAGCAAGGGGTATCTGAAAGGTATAGTTCCTAGGCTTTGATGAAGTTGATCCATCTTCACTACCTTTGCCTATTTCGATTTTGATGGATCTAGGTCCACCTTCAATCATGCACACAAGCTCTTCTGGATCCGGAATCTCAGCGGTAATCATATTGATAACTGGTCCATGATTTGGCAATGGGTTAGTAGAGACGTTTGGAGCTTCAATGAAATCCAACTGGATGACTTTTGCATCAATAAGATCTTGGATTTTATGCCTAAGCCTCCAGCATCTGTCTGTTGAATGCCCGATTTGCCCCATGTGATATTCACACTTCAGCTCAGGATTGTAATTTCTAGGTTAAGTCTTCCCTAGGAACTTCAAGATTGATCAGATTATCGGCCCTTAATTTAGCTAATACTTGGCTAAGGGGAACCGGAATTCGAGTGAAGTTCCGCCTGTTGAACCTTGATTGTTGATTTGGGACTGCACTTTGTTGAGTCTGATCCTTATTCTGATTTTGATTCTGATTTGTTGACAACACGAATGACTTAGTAGGGCCAGTTGCATCTGAAGTATTGACCATGCTGACGGTTGAATCTTTCCCTTTGTATGGGACATTTCTCGGTGCAGTATATTTCTTTTCTTGTTGCAATTTTCCTGCTGAAATTGCATTCTCAATCCTGCATCCAGCTATCACCACTTCTGAGAAACTTGCTGATGCATGCCCAATCAGATGGGAAAAGAAAGGTTCCTCTAATGTGTTGATAAAAGTGAAAGTGAGGTCCTTTTCAGGCATCGGGGTGGTGATCCTTGCAGCCAATGCTCTCCAGCGCTGAGCATATTCCTTGAAAGTCTCTTCTTTCTTCTTCTTCAGATTGCTTAAATCCCAACCGAGGGCGCCATTCAATGTTAAACTTATACTGATTAAAAAACGCCCTAGCCAACTTGTCCCAAGTATCAACTTCTTGATGGTCTAATTGGGCGTACCAGGCCAAAGCAGCACCAGTAAGACTGTCCTGGAAGGTTTGCACCATCAGCTTGTCAAACTTTGCGTATTGCCCCATTCGTCGTACATACAATCTGGTATGCATATTAGGGCAACCTGTCCCGTCATATTTTTCAAATTCCGGTGCCTTAAATTTCTCAGGGAAGGCACCTTCCTCATATTGAGGCATTCAGATCGCGGTTTGATCAAAACCATCGAACGTCTTCATTTTCTCAAGCAGTTTTCTCTCCATCCTTTAGCCTGAGCTTCCAGTTCTTTCTTCAACTCAGCCGCATTAAACTCATTTGGTGACTCCTCTTGCTGAATAAGCTGTCCTTCAATTTCTTTTCCTTTCTGTGACCTTGAAGATTCTTCAGAAGTTGTGGGGGTCTTAAGTTGTGCAAGACTCTGTGTTAAAGCCTGCATCTGTTCAGCAATTCCAAGGAGGGTTTGTTCCACGGTGTTGAGTCTTTGCTCATTGGTCTGGTCTGTGGGTTGCTCCCGGTTAGACATCTTAGCTCGGGATCTGGTAACAATAGGGCTCCTAACCGGCTTGGACGCTATCTTTCAAGTTTTTGACTCAAACTTGAATTTGCTAGACCTGGACATTTATTATTTAAATAAATAAATGAATTAATATACATATGCAAGAATGTAGATATGCTATCACACAGATGCAAATGGGGATATTGACCAATGATTTAAAAAAAAAACATTTGTATTAAAAGATAATGTTTGGCATAACAAAAATTTCTAATGGTTTAGAAACCTTATTTCCTAGTGACTGAATCAAAACTACTTTCTAATGGTTTCAAAGAACCTTGATTCCTAAGGACTAAACCTAAACCAACTAAACCAGTCTTCTTGTCTTAGTAGGGCAAACAATCTTGTCTTCCAGGGCTAGAATTTTCTTTCGAGCTGCCTTCAACTCAGCCTCTAAGAATGAAATTCTGCTTCCAGCACTTTGCAGGCGATCCACCATTTCCCTCTCTCTTTCTTGGAAATCTCGGTGACATACTTCCAGGCGAGCCGAAACAGCTTCCATGTAAGCAGTTGTTTCAGGGTCAGGTTCCGATGGTGCTGGTTGAAGGATATCGGGAGCTTCATATCGAATATCCTTATTCTTCTTCATTTGGCTAGCCACATACCATCTGGTTGCTCTATACTTCTTTGTTTCCTTATTTTCTGGCTCGACTTCAAAAACCGGCTTCACCTCTCTATTTTCCCATATAGCTCGGATTTGATTTAGCTTGAATTCTTTAGCTGGTAGTATCTTGGTTGGATCTAAATATCTAGAGTGACTTGCTCCAAATTAGGCTTGATAATATCTTGCAGCATACCATACCGTCTGATAACACTTGAAGGATAATAACCAGTACAGCCGGTGAGTCCAATTAGGGGTACTGCCATGTATCCTTGCAACTTAGATGGCTGCAGGGCTTTTGAACCAGCGAGCTTGCCACATCATGTCTTCAGGTGGCATGTCTTCAAGAATGGCAATTATATCCCATAGAGGATGATCATCTTCCATGTGGACCCTTTCAGCAAAAGATTGGATGAGATCATATTTCAGGCTGATGAGGGATCCATTAGCCAAGTCTTTTCCGTAGTGCTTAATGTGGCTAGCAAACCAAATCATCAGTAAATGCATGCTTGCTTTGAACTTGCCTTGTCCTTTAGACTTGATGTGATTCAGACTACGGACTTGTTCGGCTAGAAGAGCGGGAACATAGGATTTGCCAGCTAAATATTGAGAAACCAGCTCTATGACCCGGAAGTGGATGAACAAGTTGCCATTAGGGAAGAGAATGTTGCAAAAGCAGCTACTATGAAGGCATTAACCCGTTTTCTTCCCAAACTTCAAGTGGTATACTGAAAGTGGCTCGGTTGCTTTTAAAGTATTCAGGAGTTCCAAACCAGTCCATCAGTGTGGTTAGCCGGATGCAATATTCATTACAATCCTTGATGGCTTCAATTATTGGTCCCTCTTGATCCAAAAATTCTGAGATAACACGGACCGGGCTATGTTGAAGTTCGGAACATAGATTCCTTCAGAGGTAGGAGGCTTGGAGTAGTCTAGTATATTCCTCAATGGTTGGGCTAAGTACATGCTGACCCAAACGGAAGACAGCTTCTTCAGGTTCCCATAGATGAGTGAGGGCCCGGAACATGGTGAATGGAACATGTATCTTTGGTAGGCTAAGGATCGGGCCTAACCTATCTCAATGAATGACTTTTGGACTGGAGTAAAACTGACAAACACCATCGGTCCAGTAGGAGCATTGGATCTTTGAAGGTTCCACTCGATTTTCTCTAATAAGGCGAGCCCATAAGCTATCACTACTACGGTTGAAGACATCATTTTCTAGAAAAAAATTTTTTTCAGAAGGTGTAAGCTAATATTTAAAAAAAATTTTGAATTTTTTTTTCTTTTTTTTTTTGACAGCTTTTACATTTTTTTTAGAATTTTCTTTAAGTATTTTTTTTAAGTATTTACATATGTACATTTATATTTCAACTTCATTTTTCTAGAAAAAGTTGGTCAAATCCCATGCTAATGAATGCATGATTTGGTAGGGTTCTATAGGTTCCCCGATTTAGTAGTACTAAACCGGAGTGGGAGGACATTTCTTGATCTAGAGGGTGGAAAGCCACAGCCCCCGGACCTTACTTCGTCCTCCTCGCTTAGGCTCTTAAGACGGCCCTGGTACGACCGTATCTAGCACACATTCATGCTAATGCAAATGCAAATGCAAACAAAGAAATCAAACTTTTGTTTTCTATTTTTCATATTTGCAAGGCTAGTATATATCTACAAAATAATTATTCAATATAATATACAAAGAATCATATATTCACAAAAATTGAGCAAGGATAAATTTAAAATTTAAAATTCCTAAGTGGTTAGACCTCTTTTTTTTTTTAAAAAAATTTTATAGTCCCCAGTGGAGTCGCCAAGCTGTCGAGCCTGGATTTTCCCACTATCTTTCTGGTTCATTTCTCCTAACCCGATTCACATTAAACCCGAACCCATTTAACATGAATCCTCGACTAGGAGTTAAGAGAAATTTTAATTTTTGAAAACTTTTTAGAGTCGCCACCCGATATAAATCGGGAAAAAATAAAAGCTAGGATCAATGGGTCGGTTGATCCTAACTTAGCTACTGGTCTGCGAAAATTTGATTTAAAAAACCAAAACTTTTAAAACCAGATATCATGGATTCGGGGGCTAACCTATTAAAACCAAATTGGTTACCACTTTCGGAATTTTAAATTTATAATCTATCCTTTTCATGCTCAAAAACTCAAATAAAAATATTTACAAGTCACATTTTTTGTTTTTCTTTTTATATTTTTATATTTTTTATTTCTAAAAAATTACACAAAAATAACCAAAATGATAAACAAAAAATATTTTTTCATTTTTTATTGTCGCCCCGTAGGTGCCTACGTACTCGCTAATCGAGATCAAACAAAACGTAGTTCTTTTAAAAAAATTTTAATTTGTTGATCAATTTTAATTTTTTGAACTATTCTCACTTTAGGTTCATTAAATTTTAAATTTTTGTGAAAACCATTTTTGATGATCCTATGATCTAATAAATTGATTTTCATTTTATGAAAATATAATTTTTCTAAGTTTGAAAATCATTTTTCTTTTTTAATTTTGGTTTTGGAAAATCCAATTTTGTCATTTTTATCATTATTATTATTATTTTTTTTATCATCACATAAACTCAAAACATATTCAAAATTTTATAATATATTAAAATTATTTTCATGCATTAAATATGCATTTCCAAAAGCAATTTATGTATAAATACACATTAAAAATATTTAAAAATATCAAAAATATAAAAAAAATAAATTTATATGAAAAATAAATATTTTGATTTTTCTGAATTTTTCTGAATTTTTTATGAATTTTTATGAAATTTTTACTATTTTTTTTTTATTTTCTGAAATTAATTATATAATAAAAATATAATAAAATAATGCGGATTAACCTGGACCGTTGGATGAAGCGGAGGAGATCTGGATCGTTGATTTGCTTGATGAAATCTGGACCGTTTGATCTCTTGATCAAATCTGGACCGTCTGATCGCTTGATTGAATCTGAGCTGTTTGATCGCCTGATCAAATCTGGGCCGCTGATCTGCTTGATCAAATCTGGACCATCCTATCTGCTTGATCAAATCTGAGCCGCTGATCTGCTTGATCAAATCTGGACTGTCTGATCTGCTTGATTGAATTTGGGCCACTGATCTGCTTGATCAAATCTGGACCGTCTGATCTGCTTGATTGAATCTGGGCCGTCTGATTTGAGTTGACCGTTGATCGATGACCGACGACCGTTGACCGATGACCGGCCGGGTTGGATTTGGATCTTCGGTCGGATCTCGGAGCTCCGACGGGTGAAGAAGACGATCACGCGACTTTTCGGGGCGGATTCCGGCTGCTCCGGTGGTCCTCGGTGGCTGGAAGCTTGTCGGCCCGACTCCTATGGTGGTTGTGCGTCCTCTGAAGGTGGTGGTTCGCGCCCAGAATGGCGGCAAGAGGTGGCTCCGGCGTGGTCGTACGGCGACGCAAATGGAAAAAATTAAAAAAAATTTGCAGAGAGTAATTTGAGCAATTCGAGCAAATATAAGCACACTAAATCATCTAAATCAAGTTTCTAACATTCCTAAAACACTTAATTTGGATTAAATCTGATCCAATCAATTCGAATTTGAAAAATTCGAATTTTTCATCCTAAATTCGAGAACTTCAAATTGATCCTATTGTGTATGTGTTTTTGAAATTGACTTGTGCCTTTTGATCTTAGGACCTCCTATTTATAGGTTGCAAGCTCAATTTTACGTTTCATTCAGTTTCAAAAATGAATCGATTTTTGCCCCTTGATTTTTCACGAATTTAATCAATAATTTGGGTTTGATTCATTCTTAACCGACGAATTGATGATTGATCTTTCATATTCCATGTCAGATCATCCAATGTGGACAGATTAATTGTCCAATTTTTCCAATTCTTGTAACTCCTCATTCATGTGAAATTGAATGCTTTTACAACTTGAATTTTTTCCCAATTTTTTTAGCACGAATTTTGTGACTTTTGAGTTGTTTTTGTACATGAATTGTGCATTAATCTTTCATATTTCATAACCACTTTGCAATTGCTTCATCAATTTCAACAATTAATGTTGTTTTTGTCAGTTAAAAACTGATGCAAAGTAAAGCAAAAGTCACTTTGAGAAAGATGAAAAGACAAAAATGATAAAAAGGCAAAAATTTGCCTTTGCTAGGGTTTGAACCTGTGTCCTTGAGCTTGAGTGTGTGTTTGGGTCAATGTGTTTAACCAACAGGCCATTTGGCCTGTGCCTTGATCACTTAGCCAATTTCATCAATACTTAAGGCTTTTTAAAAAAATGAGTTTAATTAAACAACAATGAAGATTTTGTTTAATTAACTTTTAAATTTAAGCCTTAATTAATTGGGCAAAAATTGGGTGTCTATAGTAGGTATTTATATAAAATAATCAAAGATCTAAAACCTTTTTCAAGTTTCAAAATCTTTTCAACCACAAAATAACTTGGTAGCTTCCGCTACTTAAATTATCAATGGACTTAAATTCACAATCATGAATCTTCCAATTCTATAATTGATTAATGCCCTAAATCAATTTTCCATAACCCCTTAGTGAGAAGCTTATTTAAAAACATTGCATTAATCTCAAAGATAATCTCTAAATAAGATTACAAATTGCCACTTCCGTAATTGATTATTTAACCTAATTCAAGAATTCCTGTAGAACCCTAATTTCTTTTCTAAGTCATCAGAATTCATATAAACTAAATCTCATTCTTGAAACAAGATTTATAATAAGAATCACAATATGAATTTTCCACAAATCTAATAATCTTATAACAAAATTACAAAAATCATTTTAGCAAATTTAAGGTTTCATCAATTTCCCACAAAGACAATTTAGGAAGACATCAAGGAATAAAAACAATTGTAAAGCAATGAAGAATCAACACAAGAATTCATATTCAATATCAGTAAACAATAGAAATGCATGCAAAAGTGAATTAGAGATCACCAAGTCTGTTGATTACAAATTTAATATAAATTCTAAAATCTTCAAATGCTTCAAATAATAATCCTTAATGACAAAGTCTTCCAATTGATAAACAATGAAGCACAAATTTGGAGAAATGAAGCATTACAACTGTACACTAGACTTTTAGCTCTATGCCAGCAGATGTAGTCAGGCGGCATTCAATGTAAATTAGTCAAACGCTGGTGATGTTCATATGGCGTTAATGTTTTTAGTTCTATTCACTTTCAACACGAGGGCAACATCAGCTGCGTAGCTATCCCAAGAGTCGGCGTAGGTACAAAATTACAGAAGCCAAAGGATGATAATTGCACACTGGCAGTATAGATACTAACGTTACAAAATTTACGTTATGTGGACAACAACCACTGGCTCAATGCCGACGACATTGATCTTGATTTTTCTGGCATATGTAATAATTTTCCTATATTGGTGAATTTTGCTAAAGAACACTAGTGGTGTTGGTTTATAATGTTGAAGGCCGGTTTAATCCAAATTAAAGGTCAATGGTGTTTATGTGCAGAAATGCCAGTGTTAATTGATTTCTTGTCCAAATTTTTATGAATCTTCTCCAATTTGCTTGTACTTGCAATTTTATGGACTTTAAGACTTGAAATGACAATTTAAGCACAATTAAGTACCATTTCCATAGATTTCCACATAATCAATAACGAATTATCATTATTCGTTCCATGAAAAGTGTATCAAATATGACTTTATCACTATTAATTCAGGTAACAATGGTTGGGTTATTGACTCAGGAGTAAGTGATCACATGACTTTTGATCCAAAAGACTTAGTTGCAACTACTCAACCAAAACAGAGTTGTGTTGCTAACGCTAATGGGATGACATATCCAGTTGTAGGGGCTAGAATAGTGGCACTTATATCTTCTTTTGTTTTATCAAATACTCTATTGGTCCCATCACTCTCAAACAAGTTATTATCTATAGGACAAGTGATTGAGGAATTGAACTGTTTTGTCATAATGTACCCAAGTTTTTCTTTATTTCAGGATATTCTCAGTAAGAAGATTATCGGTTATGGTACTAAAAGAAATGGGTTGTATTACATGGATGATTTTAATCCTAGAAGAGCAATTACTATGGGTCGAATTGATGATCAAGAGGGACAGATTTGGTTGTAGCATTGTAGACTTGGACATCTATCTTTTTCGTACTTGAAGCACTTGTTTCCAAAGTTGTTCTTTAATTTACACGAATCTGTTTTTAAAAGTGAGAGCTATATTTTAGCTAAGAGTTATTGTATCTCTTATCCAATAAGTTTGAAAAGATGTGAGACACCATTTACATTAATGTATTCAAACGTTTGGGGTCCAACCCCTATTTAATCTCTTTAGGAATTAGATGGTTTATAACATTGGTAGATGATTGCACATGAATGACATGGCTTTATGTATTGAAAAATAAAAGTGAAGTGTTTGGAGTCTTTCGTTCTTTTTATAATATGATAAGAACATAATTTTCAGCTAAATTTCAAATTCTTTGATCTAATAATGGTGGAACATGAAAATAAGGAGTTCAAAGAATATTTTCAAGCACATGGTTTGCTTCATGAAACCACTTGTTATCATATGCTACAACAAAATGGTATGCAGAAAGGAAAAATAGACACATTCTTGAAACAACAAGAGCTTTGTGAACATCAGCACATGCACCTCAACAATACTAGGTAGATGCAGTTATCACTGCCGTTTATTTATTGAATCGAATGCCATCTAGAGTTTTGAATTTTGAGACTCCACTATGGGCTCTTGCTCACCATGTGCAAATACCTTCAAATTTAATGCTTCTACCTAAAGTTTTTGGATGTTTTGCTTATGTTCATCGTTATAAAAACCAATGAATAAAATTGGATGCATGTGCTGCTCATTGTGTTTTTCTAGGATATACAACACATAAGAAAGGTTATCGGTGATACGATCCTACTACTAGATGCTTATATACTACAATGGATGTCACTTTTTTAGAAACAAATAATTTTTGCAAAAATTATATCCTAATTTTTCTCTTTATGGAGAACATAATAAGGATAATTAGGAAAATTGGGTACCCTTTGAAGACACTAACTTGGAATCAAGAAATGATGATATTCAAAGTAGTTGGATGAATCTTATAACAGGACATCAAGAAGAAAATAATGTCTCTCAAGCAAGAAGTGAATAAGAATAGTCCCCAACTACGTTAGAACCTTAGTTAGAACAAGAAATCCCAATAAAGCAAGACCAGCCTATTTCTTCCATTTTAGTACATGAACACTCCCCTAAGAATATTCTAGAGATACGATCTCTAAATTCTTCTCCCAATGATTCTAATCATAGACATAACCGTGGCAAGCCACCAAGTTTGTACTCACCAGATGTTGTTAGAGATAAGAAGACAAGGAATCTAATTACCAACCATGTTTGCATGAAAAGATCATCACCACCACTCAAAGCCTTTGTGAACACTCTTTAGGGTGAACTATATAAGAAGCCTTAAATAAACCTAAATGGGTCACGACAATTAATGAAGAGATGATAGCATTACATATGCATGATACACGGAAGCTTATGTCATTACCTGAAGGAAAAACAAACTATGGGATGCAAATGGTTATTCTCTATTAAACACAAAGAAAATGAGTCGATAGAAAGGTACAAGACAAGATTACTTGTGAATTGATATACTCTGACATAGATTATTATGAAACCGTCTCACTGGTAGCAAAGTTGAACACTACCAGAGTTTTTATTATCTCTTGCTGCAAATCTTGATTAGTCATTGCACCATATTGACACGAAAAATGTGTTTCTATACGGGAACATAGCAAAAAAAGTCTATATGGACATACCACCTAGGTTTGTTAGTTCATCGCAAACAAGAGTTGTATGCAAATTACAAAAGGCACTTTATGGACTTAAACAGTCCCCTAGAGCATGGTTTGGATGATTCAGTTTAGCAATAAAAAAGATGGCTTAAACAAAGCAATTTTGATCAAACTCTTTTTTCTAAAACATCGAAAAGGGAATGGTGACAACTTTGATAATTTATGTTGATAATATGATAATTACAAGAAATGATAAGGAGGAGATATCTAGTTCACACGAACACTTGGCTGCCAAATTTGAAATGAAGAATCTCGGGAGATTAAAATACTTCTTGGGTATTGAAGTATCCATATCAAATGAAGGTATATTTGATAAACCAAAATTATTCCTATTTTATGAATGCCAAATTGGACTTTTATTGATCATTTTATTGATAAAATTATAAATTTGGCACTTAAACATATAATTTATGCTTTCAGGCCTTTAAGGAGTTATTTATGGAAAAAGAAAAACGAGTCAAAATGCAAAGTTTAGACCAAAAAGTGGTTAAAACAATAAAGACATGCCATGTCTTTCAACCATGTGAAGGAAAAGCACAATCAAGGTCTAAATCTTAAGTTTTGAAAAAACACAACAGCGACATGACTTGTCTCAAACCGTGTCAATCTGAAAAATTAACTTTGCAAAGGACATTTCTAGGACAAGCCGTGTCCTAAGTCATGCCAGTGAAGAAAAAAAAACCACAGCAAAGGACATGACTCTGGGACAAGCCGTGTCCCTAGCCGTGTCAATTTTTGCATAGAGGAAAACAGCCACACATGCCCAAGTGACATTGTCACGCCCCAACGGGTACCCTAAACGTGACAGCCCACCGTACGCAATATTAAAGCTCAAGAATACTACCTCAATCACTCGAAAGCTTCCATATCGGTACAAGGCGTACATTCACAACAAGGGAGACCGTTGAAGTAATGCATTTTAAGATATTGGCAGCGGAACATGCAAAATAACACTTAATATATTTCATAGAAACAAAAAGTCTTACAACTTCTAAGGGCATTCCCCCGATAATTCATAACAACATGGTTCTATAAACATAACTAAAGCTAGAAGATTTTAGAAGAAATCTTCTATAACTTCAAAATAGATTCCTCCAAAAGCTTCTCAAAATAAGATTCTACCCAGGAAATCAAGGTGGTCTCGGGTGCAAAAGATAATCCTACAATATCAAAAGTCTATAGGAGTATAAGCATGACTAGCTTAATGAGATATTCCTTACGCAATAGTACTTATAACAACAATCAAACAAGTTTATTAATCAAGCATATGAATGCAACAACCATATGATCAAACATTACATATGACTATCCGGTTTCGTATGTTTGATGGATTTACCCCTCCATCGGTGGTTAGGGAATGCTTTGAACTGGGTCCCGAACACCTTCCTGAAAGTTACGCGCGTTTTGGGGTTCCAACGAACCGTACTACTAATCTCCGGGCCTTCCATACCCAAAGCGATTGATCCGGCTCGGCTACACCTTGAGGCCGTATTCCCCATACGTCCTAACCTCAAGATGTAGCTAGGCAGCTTACCTTTCCGTCCCACGCTGAGGAGTAGTAGCAAAACTTCGAAATGATATTCTAAGTGATATGCATGAGCAATTTATTGTATGGGGATTTCAATATGACATTAAATCATTTAAAGCGATCAAACAAATTTACACGTACAACAATGCATACATGGAATCATATATGTCAATCACAAATCGAGTTCCGATATACTTATTGTTCATTGATCGCACACAACGAATCACATACATAATTCTCATAATATCCCACATGCATATTAATTTTATCTTTTTCTATCATCTAGTGCTCTATTCTACAAACACATGCGTGAATACATAAGCGTAAAGGAAACTTACTCGTCCATAGCGATCTAGGAGTCGAAGTAATCCTCGGGGAAGACAAGATCGTGATCCTCGACACCTAAATAAAAGAAATACCCAAAATGAGTATTTCATCCAAGATCTATTCAAGTTTTATGCTTCTATCTTAAAGAATTCGTAAAATCGTGTGGAATGGAAATCCCAACTTAAAATGGCCATAACTTGCTCATTTTAATTCGGAATTTCGAATATTATATACTGATTTCTACCTACTCGAAAAGATCTATCTATTTCTAAGGTTAATTTCATCAAAAGAAGTTATTTAGGCCTTGGAATAGCAGCGTACAGATTTGATACGAATTTTCCAAACTTCAAAACTAGAGTTTTCAAACTTTACTTCACTCAAGGGCTTTTGTACAAAAATATAGATATATTGTATGGTTGAAAAATCCCTTGAATACACATATATACTCAAACCATAAGCATGAGTTAAGTGGTGTTGTCTCAACAATGATCTTGCAGTACAATATGTTTTGAAAGTGAGATAAGCTCAAATTTTTGTAAAGAAATTAGTTTTGTTAAGAAAATTTCTTATTTTACTAAAAGTAAGCATCTCTTTCTTTTAACTCCATTTCTTAAATAAAAGTAGTTTTAATCTCTTTCAAATTTCTACTACCTTATTTCTAATGTTTTGGAAAACATAATCTTTCTAAATACTCCATGGTTATATCCACTTTTAAAAAAAATCATCTTATAAGTAAATTTTGAAAAACTTATCTTAGACTTTAGTGTTGGTGGAAAACTTCGACAATTGAATTTAAGAAATCCTTTGTTTAGGTCTAAAGAAACTTTCTTATTTCTTTGAAAAGAGAATTTATAATAACTTTACTTTATGTATTTCTTGGTGAAAACCACATATTATTACTAAAACTTGAGCTAGCTTATCTAACTTTAGAAGAATATTTGTTTAAGATAAATTTCAAACCTTTAAGGAAAATAACTTCTTATGTGACAAAATTTATATTTAAAAAGAGTTCTTATTCTTATTTTAAGAAAACTCATTTCTATTATGATTGAGACAATAACAACATATTCATGCATGAATGAGAATATGTAACCATGAAAAATATAAAAACAATATAAATAAGATAAATAAGAGCATAAAAGTAAAGTCAAGTATTGGGAACCTTAGCTTCATCAAGGTATCCCGGGACTAAGAATAGACTAGTACTCAAAAGAAAAGAAAAGCAAGGAAATAAAATTGTTTTGACTTGATATGGACAAGTCTAAGACTAGTGAGACTAGTCTTAAGAACAACTTGAATTTAAATAAATTGCATGGAAGGTAAATAAATTGCAAGACATTGAGCTTATATGCTCTAAATATTATATATATAGCTATATAGATATTTAGATAGCTATGAACATAAAGGAACATAAAGTAACATAAAGGAATTGATATTATGAACAAAAACAAAGTATGAACCTATTGTTGCTTTCTTAACCTTCATGGTTTTGGAAAACACACATTAAGTTCATACTAAGTAGATGAATATAGGAATTCTTGAAGAATTTTTACCTAAAAGAGATGAACTAAAGAGAGCTTCTTGGAAGAATTCTCTTGGAGAGCTTTGGAGAGAAATTTGAGTATAGTAACTTTGGTAAGGAAGTGGTGTGAAAGAAGTGAAGGTATGAGGGGGTATTTATAGATTTTTGGAGTGGAAATTAGATGTAATAAAATAAATTGGAAAAGAAAACAATTTGAGAGGAAGAGGAGAGAGAGAGTGGATGGCAAGGGCATGGGGAAGAGAGAAAAATTGATTAATTTTGTTGTTTTGTAATAAAAAGAAGTAATATGTAAAGTATGATGTGATTAAAGTTGTATGGGGAAGGTAAATTGTAAGATATAGGTATGGTAGAGTGTAAGAAAAAAGTAGAGATAGGTGAATAGTAATAAATAGTAGAAAAGTACTATGAATAGTAGACTAGACAATTAAAATACCGGGAGTAAGAAAAATACGCGTAAAAGGCCTATATTTGTTATTTTTAGATACCGAAAAATTCTAAAACTGATATTTTTGAAAACCTTATATTTTTACGAATCTATTGGTGTTGTCGGAATATTTTTGCTATCCGATGCTCCAGGGCACGGTTTTCGAAAACTGATCCCGATCGGATCCAAAGGACACTAGAAAAATTCGAATCTGATATTTTTAGGCTTTCCTATATTATTACGAACCATAATTCACAATTATTTCAATTTGGTTTTCTAGGATTTATGAACACGGGATTGCCGGATCTAGATTCCCTAGACTAAACATATAACTAGGTTAATTTTAGGGTTTCGTTTCAACTTCCAATTCTTAGGGTTTGCTAATATTATCGAAAAATCTAGGGGCTTACAGACATGACTTATCCCCAAATCTGTCGATTTGACAGTCCATTAATTTTTAAGAAACAGTTTTTTTTATTGAATAGTAACCCCCTATTTATTAAAGAAACGTCTATTGGACATTAAAGGGGTATTACTTTGAAAAGCCAAAAGACCCGTAACTTCCCATTTCCTCCATAATGAGCATTCAATTCCATTTATGTGTTACTTTGAAAAGCCAAAAGACCCGTAACACCTGTAACTCCCGTAACTTCCCATTTCCTCCATTAATGAGCATTTAATTCCATTTATGCAAAGATCATTATAAAATGAAGATGGAGGGAAGAACAAAGGGAGAAGAACAAGAAAAGGAGAGATAGTTACAAGAAAAAAACACACTTTTGTGTATTTTCACAGAAGCATTTGTGCTTGAGTATACCAATTTATCAAGGAACATTGTTTGTATTGCTAGTCTAATTTTAGATCCTTTCTATTTCCCTTGTTATTGCTTATTATTTTTTATCTATGGAGGAGTAGTTTAATGTTGCTTAGGTATTATGGATCCTTGATTGATTTCATGTGATTCCTTTGTTCTTAATTTCAAAACGTATTGATTTTATTGTATTCAATAGCTTGCGCCTAAAGAATGAGTCTAATTGGATGGTGCATCCCATTGGATTTATGTTGATTTTTGTTAAAAATAGACCGAGAGGTTGATTTAATGAATAGATCTAAAGCTATTGATGAGATTGCTTATAATCACCTAGAGATAGGGATGGTGAAATCTTCTGCCACTTGTTTTGAATTCATTAGTTTGGTTTTAAAACGAAGGATTCTTGTTCTTTATGCAAATTTAAGTTGCTAATAGTTAGGAAGACATTCCGACAGTTTGGCTTAGGTTTAGGTGCTTTTGACTTTGAGAGAAGCCTTAGCATAATTTAGTGAATCCGATGGTTGAATAATCAATACAACTTTTTGAGAAAATTTTTTAGTCACATGAATAGATCTTAGGTGAAGCATGACCTAAGCAACCTTGTGAATTGATTTATCCTTTTGTATGCTTACTGCGAAATCTGTGAATTTTAGACTTAGTTTAGTTTCTATATATATAAAACCAAATCTGACTTTTTTTTGCTAGATAATAGGAAAAGAGTGAGTAGAAGTACTCATCAACGTTCCCTAGGAATATGACCTAGATCATTTCTCTATGCTACATCTGATTGGTGCGCTTGCCCTATAAGACCATAGTTGAAAAGAAAATGATTTAGAAAATTTATAAAATTAAAACTTGGTCTTTTGAATCTATCAATATTTTTATCACAAAGAAAATATATCCTTGATTTATTAACAGAAACAAGAATGCTTGACTATAAGCCTGTAGACACTTCAATGGTTCAAAATCATGGGATAGGAGATCACCGAAACCAAACACCCACAAATAAAGAAAGATACCAACTGCTTGTAAGGAAATTGATTTACTTGTCTCACACTAAACCGGATATTACCTATGTTGTAAGCTTGGTGAGTCAATTTATGCATAATCCAAGCAAAGATCACGTTGATGTCGTCTTTCAAATTCTAAGATACTTGAAGTCATCTCTAGGAAAAGGAATTATGTTAAGAAAATATGACCATTTAAATGTTGATGGCTATACAGATGCATTTTAGGCTAGAAGTCGTACTGATAGAAGATCCACATCATGTTATCTCACTTTCATGGGTGGAAATTTAGTCACTTAGAGAAGTAAGAAACAAAAAGTGGTTGCATTGTCTAGTGTAGAGGTAGAATTCAAAAGCATGACTAAGGGACTTTGTGAACTTCTTTGACTCAAGAGGTTATTAGAAGAAATTCGATATTCACTCAGTTCTACAATGAGCATATTTTGTGATAATAAATAAGCTATAGAAATTGCATAAAATCCAATCCAATGTGATAGAACAAAACATGTTAAAGTAGATAGACATTTTATCAAGGAAAAACTTGAGACAAAATTAGTTTAGTTTCCATTTGTAAAATTAGAAGATCAGTTAGTGGATACCCTTACTAAAGTTGCTTCTAGTAAGACATTCCATAACTCACTAGTCAAGTTGCGCATTGAAGACATTTATGCACTAACTTGAGAGGGGGTGTTAGCATAGGCAATCAACAGATCATATTAGGAAGCTTAGATTGACACGTTTTCTACTTTTTATGGAATACCATTATTATTAGCTAATTTTGTGGAAGTAACTTAATGTCTTTAGACTATTATTTTTTACTTTCTTAGAATAGCTTGTATTTTTTACTTTCTTAGTATAGCTTTTTCTAAATTTTGTATATAAAAGCTTTTCGTTGTACAATGATAAGATGAATGGAATACTAATTCATCATCCATCACTAGACTTTTTATGATATACTAAGTTAATTCATCATAAATGAGTAGGAGATGTGTCCTTTCTCACGGAAACTTAGCAAATGAATATGGAAGTAGCTTCCAGCCCTCCAAGAACTTTAGCAAAACTTATTCAGGCATTCTGTCAAAAGTACCAATTTAGTTCTACAGTAACTATATAATTTACACTTTATAAATGATAGTAGATCTTTTAAACGCCTTTGAAGATGTTTTCCTAATAGTTTTAATTAGAAAGTTGCCTCCTTGATGCTAAGGCCATTCCTCTTTACAGCCGTCAAAACACGCAAACAAGCATCATCTAAGGAATCACATGTGAAAAATCATATCTCATTGCAAATGGAGTAGATGAAGCTAGGAAGCTAAGGGAGTGTCATTCAATCATTAGAGCTAGCTAAATGAACACTTGTAGAAGAACTCCAACATCCTCTTTGTGAACTGTTTCATGGACCAAGTCAGTGAAGGATGGTATCTATCAGGTAAACTGCTTCGTGGATGAGCTAATGGAAGCAATGATCAAGCAGTAGTATAATGAACCAATATTGGTTGATGGAATCATGGGGATTTGATCCATAACAGATCCTGCATCTAATGATTTGTTCTTAGACGGCTCCCTGCAGGAAATAACATCATATGATTTGGTTTGATTCTCCACTTTAGATTTGAATACTTATGTTTTATTGAAAGTGTTTCGTTACAATGAACGTTACTAGCAATATATAGGGTGATACATAAAACTTAAGATAATAATTGATGAAATGTAGTTTGTGGATTATTTTCATAAATAGTATGAGAGAAAAATAAAAAAATTAAAAACTAGGCCTGAAAGTAGTTTGTAGATGCTTACATGTTTTAATCCCAATCATAGACGATTATTATATGTTCAGCATTATAATTTCATGTAGCTGGAAGACTCAATTTTATTTTTGTTGGACAATTAAATCGTTCACTTTCATGTGTTAATCCCCCTTTCCCATTTTTTTCAGGATCATACTACTTACATTCAACAATCAAAATCTAAAACGAAGCTGCTCTTCTCATTTACTCAAGTCTCGATGAAAATTCCAGCGCTTGTTGTCTTGTTGCCATTCATACTACCACCACTGTCCATTGCAGATGACTAGCAATGTTCTAACCCATTCGTTGGTTTTGAAGTAGATAGTTCCTTGACTTGATATTGAAGATATTTGTGGCCATTTCTGCAGATTTGGAAGGTTATAGGAAAATATAAACCCAACTGATGATGCACTTAATTGAAAAATCAACTCCTATTCATGTTCTTCATGTTTCCTGAGACCTTAGAAGAAGACCAAAAAAAAAAAAAAAAACAAGGATAGTCATTTAGGTCAACAGTTTGATACAAGTTAAAATGTGTGTCGATAAGGCAAGTATGAACTGATTTCTTTTTCCATCTTAGTTTTTGAGCTCATTTGATTCGTTGCATTGTAGAAGGATTGCCGTCCTTTGCTTATCCAGACAATTTATCGTCCTAGGTTGAATATATGATTAAATCCAAGCAAAGCACCTTAGTTATTTAAGAGTTTTGAACATGCACTCATGGTGCAATTGTTTCAACTGTATCATATAAATGGTATAGCAATATAGCTAGATAATGATTTTCTGAATATTAGGTTCTTTGTACTAACTGTGATTTCATTTATTCTTAAACATTTGCTGAACCTATTGAGAGCAAATCAAAACATGAAGAACATGGCTATGGACATATTTATCTCTTATGCTTGCAATATTTCTGCACAAATTTTAATAGTCGGGAAAATAACTAAAGCTTCCAGCTCTCAAGTGAAATGAGATAAATGTAAAAAGGAATAACGTTACAGAGGAGGGTATCAACCATTTTATCTAAAGTCTGTTCGTTTCAATGAAGAGTTAGTATAACACATGACTACCAATCATACAATACAAATCGCATTAATAAAATTACATAAATTCCATTACAAGATGCAATATACTTAAAATCAAAGAAATCATATGTATTGCATGTGATTTAAGAATTTTACTATGTTGCAATATCATATATTGAACATACGATTAATCTAGAAAGGTAAAATCGCATGTTGTATATGCGACATTTATGGAAAAGCAAAGTCATATGTCGTACATACGATTTTACGATGGTATTTATGTAATTATTTCTATACAATTGGTATTTATATAACTAAGTTTGCAGCAGATTGGTAAAAAAACTAATATCTCCACTTAAATTAGTTGTTTATCCCTTGAAGAAGATATGAACATCAATTAACAGACCTTGTAAGAAATAACATTGACAACTGTAGAGAAAGGACAGAGTAAGAAACATCTAGGAATTTGTGGAATGGATGTGGGATCGTAAAATACTTCTATACTTACCTTGACAACTGCAAAGAGATAGAATAAGAAAGATTTTGTATCTCTATTTGAGGACATCGATGCACTTTCCTAAACTACATTTATTCATAAAAAACATTGTGATTCTAAATTATTGAAGTAAGGATGTATTTGCTAATTATATTGGACTTGTGGACTCTAGATAAAACATAGGAAAATAGCTACATACTAAACATTGGTGCTCTTGTTGATTCTTGATGGGATAACAATGACATATTTAACAAGACAATTAACTAAAATTAAGGAAATGTTTTTTGAACAATCAAATGTGTGAACTAGAAAATGAGAGCCAAGAAGAGAGACCCTATAATATAATTGCTATTGCCATACGCTAAAAGGAATTTCCAAGTTTTCATATTGTGTGTAAGTTGGGCAAAAAGGAGCACTTGAATCTTCATTATAAAAGCGAGACATATATGTCCTTAAGATGAAGGACAAAAAAACAACTTTTCACACAAGAAACACAATAGATGGAGCCCACATTACATGAGTGATGTGGTACGAATCACGATTAAATGACAAGATAAATGGGATAAATCAAGACGATCCAAAGAAAGGGAGAAGAAGCAAGCAAAGGAGAACTCGGGGTCGAATTTTTTGTAGGGGGAGAGAATAATGCAGCAGCGGAATCTCAATTAAAGTCAACCATTATTACTGACAGTTTCAACTTTTGGGTTTTGGAACCGCCAACATTAATGATAGGCTGCTAGCTTTTATTTGTAATGTTAATTGTTAGTTACACTATTTATTTTTATTTATTGTGTTTATTGATTTCCTTTTTAGATCTTATCTTTTAGAATTCCTCATGTCATAGTATAAATAAGTCTTTAGACTTGTCTTTGTAATTAAGAACATTTGATATACTTTTTATATCCTATTGAGAGAGTTTTCTCTATAAATTTGCAATTGTTTAGCAATTATGTGATTAAGTTCATGTTTTAAAATCAATTGTTGAATTGGTTTCTGTTATTTAACACTTTCACGCTGCGTTAGATATTTTTCTCCCACCTGAGAAGAACTCGACCTTGAGTTGTCTTCTAAACATAAAGATGTATCTTCAAGGTTGAAAGGGAATACCTTAGTTGTTTTACTCAAGGTATTAGCAACTTTGTTCTGCACTCCAAATTTATGTTTCAATTTGAAAGGAAACTTCTGCAAAAACTCCTACTTCTTCTCTTGTAAAACCTCAGTCTCATTAGGACTCATCCTGTAGTGTGGTAGGTTAGGTAAACTCGCCCCTGACACCAAATCAATCTAATGTTGGATGTCTCTCATAAGTGGTAATCCCTCTAAAAGGTCTTCAGGAAACACATCCTTGAACTCCTCCAATATATCTTTCACTACTCTTAGCATTGATATTTCCACAAGTTTACTTTCAATGACTTCAGCAGTCTCAGTGGTGGTACATCAAGAATAGATCCCTTTTTATTAAGTTCAGTGGAAATAATAGGTAGATGCTCAACCTTTCATTAACATGTTTTTCTTCTACTTTAGGAGGGATAGTTTCTAAAAATTCGAATGAGATCTCTTTAGGAGTCTCTTCAATGTGTTCTTTCCCATTTTCTTTTGGAGTAGGACCTTCTTTCTCTTTCAAATTATCCTATTCTTGATGACATCTTTGTTCTTGTTGAAACATGATTTCCTCATAATTAAGAGGTTGGAATTCATTTTCGAATAATAGCTTCGTCCTATACCACGTTTTAACAGGTGTTTTTCCTTTACGACTTAATTTTTTCTGCAATCTCTCCTACCATGCAGATTCATAGCCTTTAAGCATACATGCTATCAATCTTACCCTCTTCTTCTCTAGCATCGCCATAATATCAAAAAGTCGTTCAACCTTAACAATCCAATTCACAAGATCCTTAATCCCTAATTCTCCTCTAAAATATAGAATATCTCTTGCAAATCTACTGCCACCACCCTGTCTTCGTGGTTGTTCCTCTTCCTCCATCAATTCATCTTCTTCCTCAGAATCATATTTCTAATAATCATCAAAATTACGATACTTACCTTTATATTGACCCCTACGACTCGCAATAACAAGTTTGACAATAGGATCTCCGCGAGCATACTCTGTCCTTGGTCGTCTCCCATAACAGTTCCTATTCTTGTTGGTATTAGATCGCTCAATCAAATCATCAAAGTATTGCTCATAATGCTAGAATCTCTTATCCATATTACGCAACACCGCCTTTCGAACCTGTGGCTTGGTTCATAGAACTTCCATATCCTGAACACCATCGAAGACGTGACCGCCATCAACATTAACGTTAATTGCCATCTTTGCAAAAACTCACCTTGCTCTGATATTAATCTGATGCGGCATGGAAGTGTTAAATAACATAAACCAATTCAATAATTGATTTCAAAATGTGAAATTAATCACACAATTATTAAATAATTACAATTTCACAGAGAAAACTCTCTCAATAGGATATAAACAAGTATATCAAATGTTCATAAGTATATAGACAAGCCTAAAGGCTTATTTATACTATTACCCAAGGAATTATAAAAGACAAGATCTAAAATGGAAAATAATAAATACAATAAATATAAATAAATAATGTAACTGATAATAACATTGGAAATAAAAGCTAGCGGCCTATCATTAATGTTGGCAGTTTCAAAACCCAAAAGTTGAAACTATCAGTAATAAATGATGACTTTAATTGAGATTCCGCTGCTGCATTATTCTTTCCCACCTGCAAAGAACTCGACCCCGAGTTATCTTTTGTTCGCTTCTTCTTCCTTTCTTTGGATCATCTTGATTTATCCCATTTATCTCGTCATTTAATCGTGATTCGTACCGCATCAATGAGGAACATATAGTAGCATGTATTGGAAAATGTAGAACCATAGCCTAATATGCACAAACATAATAGAGTTGGCTGGCCACATTAACGAAGAATGGCACTCTGCCTTCTAATTTGGTTGTCGATTGAGCTCTTGAGGAAGAAGATGAGAGAGAGAGAATGTACATATATTAAGAAGAAAAGGGCTTTATTGATTCAATAATGTATTTGAGTATAAGATACAATATATATATATATATATATATGTAATGAGTCTTAACCATAATATAATAAAGGAAAATTATAATATATATATATATAGAGAGAGAGAGAGTAATACTCCCCTCAATCTCATTGTGCTAAAGTTGGTGTGAGATTGGTGCGATGATCCATGAAAGCAGATGTTGGATGTGTGACTCAAATTCATCTAAGCTACCAGCTTTGGGACCTTACACCAATAGCATAAATCCCGTACCCTACCTGTCTTCATGCCAGCTTTAAAGTTTTCGAAGCTATGGCTGTTGAAGTCCAGCTCAAAGCCACCAACCTTCATTGAGTATGCTGCCGACCAACCAAATTATGGCTGGTGGATTTAGGCTACTAGCCTTTCCCTCTAGCTTACAGAAAGTGTGTGTGCATATATATATATGATGTTTTTAAGGTTTTTTGAGCAACTTGTATTTTTAGATCTACAAGATCTCTTTGTATACATCCTCTATAATTCTTTCTTCAACACTAGTGAATTCGCTCTCTTCTCTGCATGTGGTTTTTCCTGCAAGGGTTTTCACGTAAAACCTTGTGTGTTCTTTATTTTTTTGTTTTGTTTTTTGCCATTGTTTGTCTTATTTGATCCTAACAAGTGGTATCAGAGCCAAAGGCTTGGTGTTTTGTGTCTTCTCTATAATGACACAAGTAAAGTGTGACATTCCTTTGTTAGATTGGAGCATAAGATTTTCTCTATGGCAGGTTAAGATGTAAGCCGTGTTAACATAGATGGATTTAGATGATGCGTTATTAGGGTTTGACAATATGCTGCATATTGGTCACTGGAAGAAAAATTGCATAAGGATCGTAAAGCCCTCTCTTAGATTCATCTTCATTTATCAAATCAGATTTTGCAAGATGTGTTGAAGGAGAAGACAGCTGCAGGGTTATGGTTAAAATTGGAGTAGTTATGTATGACGAAGAGTTTGACCAGTAAATTACAATTTAAAGCAATAATTATACTCACAGAAGTTGACAGAAGGTGGGTCTCTACAAGATCACTTTTCCATTTTTAAAGAAATTGTTTCCGATTTGGAAACTTTAGAGGTTAAGTATGATAAGGAGGATTTGGCTTTAATTCTATTGTGTTTGCTACCTTCATATTCAAAATTTAGAGACACAATCATGTATAGTTGCGATTCTCTTACCATGGAAGAGGTTTATGATGCTTTGGCATCTTTTGAGAAGATGAAACACTTAGTAATTAGATTCGAGCTTAAAGCAAAGGGTCTTGTTTCTCATGGAAAGAGTTAAGAATGCAGTTCTAGTAACTCAAGGGGGGTGTCAAAGTCTTCAAATAAGGGTAAGGTCTACACGTATTGTAAGAAGAAATGACACATTAAATCATAATGCTATAAATTGCATAACAATAATAAAAGAGCTGCTGAAAATCAGAAAGGGAAATAACCAGAAAAATCTGCTGAAGCTAACGTAGCAGAAGATCATAGTGGTGGTGAACTTCTTGTAGCTTCTAATGATGATCTTCATACCAGTGAGAAGTGGAGTTTGGATTCTGGTTGTATTTTTCATATGTCTCAATCGAGACTGGTTTTCAACATATGAAAAGGTTTCCAAAGGGGTTGTCCTATTACGAAATAATGCTTGTTGCAGGGTTACAAGCATTGGCACCATAAAGATCAAGATGTTTGATGGTGTTGTCAGGATACTTGGAGATGTGAGACATGTTCCTGACTTGAAGAGAAATTTAATTTCTTTGAGTATTCTTGATACTAAAGGATATAAATATACAGGTAAAGGTGGAGTTCTGAAGATCAAGTAAAGGATCTATTGTGGTGATGGAGGGTCAGAAAAAGACTACTAACTTATATGTTTTATAGGGTTCTGCTATTGCAGGTAATGTAGTCGTCACTTCTTTTTCTCTGTCAAATGAGGATGCTACTAGACTATGGCATATGTGTCTAGGGCATATGACTGAAGTTGGTATGGTTGAATTGACCAGAAGAGGGCTTCTTGATGGGCAGGGCATAAGTAAGTTGTAGTTCTATAAACATTGTGCCTTTAAGAAGTAGAAAAGAGTCAGATTCACCATAGGTACTCATAATATAAAGAGTACTTTGGATTACATCTATTATGATCTTTGGGGGCCATAAAGAGTACCTTCTAGTAGAGGTGCTATCTACATGCTGACAATTATAGATGATTTCTCTAGAAGAGTTTGGGTATTTTTCTTAAAGTAGAAGAGTGATGTTTTACTCACATTGAGTGGAAGATGATGATTAAGAACAAACTAGGAAACAGGTAGAGCATCTTCTTATTGATATGGTCTTGAATTCTACTCTAATGATTTTAATGTTCTGTGCAAATCAGAGGGAATTATGAAGCATTTAACAGTTCCTGTTACCTCACTAGAGGTATGGTCTAGTACTTTTGTTGATTATTTTGAGTTGAAAATTTTTTGCGATCTTGCATATGTTCATGTAGATAATGGGAAGCTTGAGCCAAGATCTCTGAAATGCATATTCCTTGGATTTAAACCTGATGTCAAGGATATAACTTTTGATGTCATAAATTGAAGAAAGTCATTCTTAGTAGAGATGTCATCTTTGATGTGTCATATCCCAAAGGGTAGTCTAAACGCAACAATCCACTACACTTAATATCTAAACTCAAGTATGACAACCTTAGTCATTCCATGAGTTTAAACATCGGGTGTAAGGCTCATGTTCAACGTATAGGGAACCATACTTTGAATCGAAATAGCTTAAGAAGACATACATAGTAATAAGAATGTAAATCATAACAACTATAACCAGATAAATCTATTACATGATCTAAGGGGCATACCCTTGTCAAAATATTAAGAGTTCTTAAGTCCTCAAAAGTCTCTTACAACAACCACTATATATATTGATTAGAGAGATTCAACTAGAAGTCTATGCCTACATTTAGGTCCCGACTTCTTCAAAAAGCTCTTAAAATTCCAAAAGCTATACTTGAGGAAAGTGGCTTCTCGAAGATAGCCATAAATATTCATACTGTAATAAGAAATTATAGAGGTATAAGCTTACGAGCTTAGTAAGTTTCACTTCCAAAATTAAATACTCAACAAGCAATATATAACAAGCAAGTTATATTAATAACCAGATGAAATGCACAAGCACGTGAGCATACAATACATAAGACTTTCCAGGAGTCTTATGTTGAATGGATTTACGCCCTCCATTTGGGGTTAGGTGTTTTAGGCCCATATGACCATAGATTTCAATTTTTCTCATTTTTAATGTGGTTGATACAAGTGCCTACCCACACACAATTTGTAGTTGGTATAAGTGCCTACACTACTACCATTTCAATTTTTGGCCATTACGCCAAAATTTGAGTTTACAGGCCCCTTATTGCCTAACTATTATGCCTTCTTCCCACAAAGGTATAATAACCTATGCAATGTGACTCACATATGATATGCATGGTCAATTGGATTATAAGATCATGGCATATTAATTAACAATTTATGGGCGATCACAGATATTGCAGACACCACTACAACAAAATGAGCCTTTGGCTACGTCTAATAAACGTGGCTAAACATTAATTAAACGTGACCAAAGATTTTTGGTCACGTTTTTCTACACGTAGCCTATAGACGTCGCTAAAGGTCTGTCGCAGATTTGATAAGTAACGTTAAAAATTGAAACGTCGCTAATGTTAATTTGGCAGACAAATACACTTTGTTAGGTGACGTTTAAACATGGCCTATCATCATGTTTTGGTCACACTTATGTGTGGCTAAATATGACTAATCTCCATCCCGCTAGATATAAAAGGAGGGAAACTTGTGATCAGTGACGTTTAAACGTGGGCAAATATTTTTATTAGTAACGTGTAAATGTAAGTAAATTATGTAATTAGCGACGTTTAATCATGGCCATGCACAGGTTAAATAAGTTTAGATACAATCAGTCTATCCACTTAGCTTTCCCAATTGAACACAACCACATCAATCAATTCAACTGTTTAACATTTCAACATAAATCAAACAACAACCAGACTCAATCATTCTCACTCCACTGTTTAATTACGTGAATGAGTAATCAAAACTGCTATTTCAACTTTAAAATCAACACAATGCACTAAGTAGATTGGATATAAAACAAGGTAAGATTGTATTACCTCTATTGTTTTGAGAATGGCAGGTGGAAATCCCCTATTTTCATTTTAATATGAATTGTAGTATGTCGTAGTAATGAAGAATCCAAGTACATCAAGGTATGTCTGTTCTTTACTGGTTCTTGGGTGTTTATGTGCCATGTATTCCCTAGACTTCAATTCTCTCCATCCAAACATGCCAAGAAAAAGGAGAAAGTCCAATATGGGTGATAAGAAATGTTTCTAGTCATAACTAAACTAAATTTTTTCCTAGAATAAAAGCACTTCTCATAATCTACTCACTAAGCATAGAGTAATAAGCTTAACAGGGCAGCTAATATAGCATGCAAAACAGCCATATAAACAAATTGTAATATCACTGTTACTCACCTTTGGCCTCAAATCAGAGTCCTGCTTATGAAAGCCAAAAACAATAGCACGTACTACAATACAACAATGCCAAAGATCAGCATTTCAATAGCATTGAATTTGGAAACCAATCACATCTACAGTTTCTCATAAACCCTTATAATTCACCTCTGTTGACTATTTAGACAACTACATTTGTTTTTTTCATTACTATATTAGGCTTTTTTAATTTCATAAAGTTCATCAGATGGAAAACCTTTTGTGTTGTCCACCCATATTCCGGCACTCTCATCTGAATCCTTATTAATTGAATTTGCATAGAATACATATTTCCTTAATGCACCACTACCAGAATCTGGAAGGCATCTAAATCATGTAAAAGATAAAAAGGTTTCAGGGTCTTCCATTGAAATCACATACTTATTAATCCATACCTTTAATTGAATAAGAAAACAAAATGCAAACTCAACGAACAAACTAATTTACAAATTAATCACATAAAAATAAAACATATACACTTTTGTTAGAGTCTATAAGATCGATATCAACATGAACTAGAATAATCAATCTAGAAGACTCCCATAATTTCATCTTATGAGCTCAAAGTTCTGTACTAATTTCATATCTCTATTACAAGCAGACAGTACCTCCAGGCTCCACTCATTATATGTACAAGCAACCAAAATGCCACAAACAGTCTGATCAAATCAAATCAAATTCAATTACCATCAATTACATAACATTCTAATACCAATCACCAACTTTAACACTAACTCAAATTAAAACAAACATGTAGAAACAAAAATTCATAATTGACATGCAGTTTTGATCCAAACACGACACAAACATATTACCAAGTTTTTTGTTAACCAATAATATATAATAACCAAATCCCAAATATACCTTAGTTTCACAGGCAGTGACATCGTAGCGGAAGAGCCCTCTCTGCATGCGATCCTCCCACTAAAAACAAGCAAAAAGATTCTCGCTCAATACATCATAAATTAAAAATTTCAGGCACCCAAGTAGACCCAGCAGCTCATTTTACTTCATTAAACCAAAAATATACCTCTCCAAGAAGGAGTGAATCTAAAAATGGCACAGGAGCTTCAACATTCACATCCCCAGTTAAAGGGCTTTTGTGCAGCAAACTTGTTCACTTTCTTGAAGGCGTATAGAGGAAGCTTTGCACCTATAACACCATATTAAATGCACCATGTGACTCAAATGACCCAAAAAAGCATCTGTACTCGAATTAACACAACGCCCAACAATCATTAAGCAAGCAACAGCTAAACTAATACTAAACCCATGAAAAAAAAAAAGAAGCAACTTCACTCAAAACTAAACCAAAAGCAGAAAAGAAAAATCTTTACTAAAAATCACATCTTTAATTAAATTAAAGAAAAACCCATGTACCCATAACAAGAAAAACACAATTTTACTAAAAACCTATAGGAAATAGGACCCAATTTCAGTTAAAAAAAAAAAACCTTAGAATCTAACAAACCATTAAAAGAAAAACACAAATTTGATTAGTTTTCAGAACTGATCCGAATATTAATGCAAACCTTTCGTCATTGGCAGTAGTCGAGATCAGTCCAGGACGACTCATCAAAGGCTTGTTGGAAGGCCAAGAAGGATTCGGAACCAAGGCTGAGATGGATGATGTGAGAACCACCACGCGCCACACACCTGATCGCCAGGCAGCCTCGAGAACGTTAAGAGCGCCCTACATAGTAGGCTGGATGAGTTCCTTTTAGGGTCCTTGGGGTCTTCCAAGCTGCATGGACGCAACGTGGAAGACGCCAAAGCAACCTTGGACAGCCTTGGAAAGGGCATCAAAGTCCATGAGGTCGGCCTCGAACACCCTGATGGTGGGAGTTGGCATCGGGAGGGAGAAAAGGTGTGTGGGTGGGATCTTGGGTAGATTGAGGCGTGGATTGTGGGGTTTCTTTCCTTGGTAGATTGAAAGCGGGCTATGAATAAATCAGAAGGGAGAGAGGGAAATTGTAAAAGAGAGGGGAAGATTATTATTATTATTTTTGCTGTTATTATTATTATACACTACCAAGGTAAGTTGTAATTTTCAAAGTATGGCGGGATGTTAAAAATTGTGTAGGGCTTTTTTATTTTAATTTAATTTATATATTTCTTAGATTCTTAAACAATGTAATAAAATGTTGTACCAATTATTTTGTTTAATTAATTTATTTAGCAGATATGATTGGTCACGTTTATATTTAAGAAAAAGTTACAAATTAAATCAAGGGTTTATAAACGTAACCAATCACATATTTTAGTTAACATTTTATAAACACCTCTAAATCATAATGGAAAGGCGACGTTTGCATAATATGCAGACGTCGCCCTACGTCAAAATTCTTGTAGTGCACTTCAATTCTATACTAAATCATACAAATATTTACAACAAGCCCATTTCGATATTCTTATCATCGATTCACCCAAGTAGAACTCACGTACACACAACCAAATTTTATCTTGCCCTAATTTTAATACCACTAACGTTACAAGCACAATCATAAGCATATAATTTAAAGATAGTGAACTCACTTTGCCATGGTGCGAAAAATCCACTTAATCGTAATAGTCCTCGAGAAGGTCTATTCCGTCTCCTAAGTCTCCTAGTCAAAAGAAAAAACTCTAATGAGTATTTCTATAAAGTTTGAATGAACTTATAAATTCTATTCCAACAAGTTTGTCAAAATTTGTCAAAGAGGAAATTCAAACTTAAAAGGCCATAACTTGGTCATTTTAACTCGGAAATTTCATATTATATATAGATTTCTATCTATTCGACGAGAGCTATGTATTTCTAGAGTTATTTTCCAACAAACAAGGTCCTTTGATCCATGAACAGTAGGATACAGAATACTATATGAATTTCCCATTCCACAATTCAACTCCTAATTTCAATCCAAGCATCATACTAAAGCTTTTATAGATACTTAGCTATCATTATATCTTGTAAGACTCTATTATATACATATATAACTCAATATCATGCATGATTCATGGATGTTGGTGAAGCTATTTACTCTTGTACTTAGATAATGCTTAATAGGATGCATAAGACATTATTTTCCTAACTTTGTTTCTACCAAGTGCATTATATGTATATGCATTGCCTATAAGTTATTATAATGAATTTCATGAGATGAGCTATCTATATGTATATTCTTAATGATATGATATCAAAAATTCCTTTAGAAAAATTTTGCTTTGCCAAACTTTTGATACTTCAAAACTTAAGAAAACTAGTTTTATTTCTTCCAAAATCACACTTGTTCTTAACAAAACTTCACCCTAATGACCTATATGTCAATCACCTTCTTTACTTTGATGAAATTCTTTATTTTAGAATTGGAAAATAGGTGTTTTCATAGGGGGTTTACTTAGACACAAATTTTACAAGATTTTTAAGGAATGAAAACATTGTTTATTCTATTCTTGGAAAACCTTCCTTGTTTTAGGATTACACTTTAATAAATTTCACGTATCCTTGTCAAAATTAGGTCTTTATTACATGTATTCCCTAGGACTTCTAATTTTCCATAAAAATCATTAATTTGGCATTTGGAAATAGGTGTTTAAATAGTGGTCGTTTTCAAATCCGAATTTTGAAAGTTCCATTTGAGATTGTTCCTTTTGTAAAACTCATTTAATCTTTCAAAAACTAACTCTTAATCAAACTCCTTAAGGCTCTCATTTCTTTAATAAAAATCTTGTTTTGGGGTTGAAAAATAGGTGTTTACACTTCAAGCTTTCCTTATTATGAATTTAAAGCTTGTTATTGTGGTGGAAACATAACTTTTGTAAACTTTTCCTTGTTTTGAAAATATTCCTTAGTAGATCTAAGTTTTACTCATCAGGATCACTCATGTATGATATCTATTCCCTAAGCCCTTTATTTTTAATATAAAATACACATTTTGAAGTTGAAAAATAAGCTTTCTAAATAGGGCCCCTTTTTTATCCGAATTTTCAAAAATCATTTTTATTGAAGCTAAAGAATATCTTGAGCTTTCTAATATTTTCCAACTATCATCATGCTATTACAAGTTATTGATATGCATAAAACAAAAGCTTAAGGCATTTATGAACTCAAAACGACTAGATCTAGTTTATTAAACTAGTTATAAATGCATGAACACTATGTCTATTATGTAAATATGGCTAGATGAATATATGCACAAAACATTAATAATAACAACATCTCTTAGCAATAAAACAAAGTAATAGCAAAATAATCTCAAATAACAAGATCTACTACATTATGATGGCAAGGATCTCATGTTCAAGTGTTTCCACATCCCTAGCTTAAAGCTCATGGGATTTTTGAGTGGAATCACACATGAATGATATTGCCATTACATGTTTTTAAGATAACGAAGTGTAGATCTATTACCTATAGATGTTTTGGAACAAGAAAACTTGAAGAAAACAAAAGTGTGTGTGATGTAAAGAAAGGGAGAGGGTCAAGGCATGTAGAGGAGAGGGAGAGAGAGTTTTGCAAAAAAATTTCTAAAGTGAAAAGGAAGAAAGAGAGAAAATGAAATGAAGTTGGCATAAAGAGGTTTATATAGGAAAGTGGATTAGGTTTTGTGTAATAAAAGAAAACAAATAAAACAAATTGAGAGAGAGAAAAGAGGAAGGGGGTGCCGATTTTAGATGTAGGGAGAGAGAGAGATGTGTGTTGTGTAAGTTTCAAAATTAATTAAGTAATTCAAGTAATAAAAGTTATATTCGAAAAGTAATTTGTAAGAAATAGGATATAAGGATGTAAGAGATAGGTTGTAAGGATGTATGTAGTAGAGTATAGGTGGTTGTACTTGATGAAAAGTGTGAAAGAAATCAAAAAGTAAATTAGACATTTAAAGTACTAGTAGTAATGAAAATACGATAAAAATGTTATAATTGTAACTTTTAAAACCTGTAAAATTATATAACTGATATATTTAGAAATATTATGAAATTACGATTCTAACGGTACTAATAATATATATTTAATGCCTTGGGACATGCTTTTCAAAGTTTATATTCGATCGGGTTCAAAATAGATCGAAAATTTGCTAATCTAATCTTTTTAAGCACCCTAATATTATTACAAACCAATCTACACTCTTCACTTGTATTTCGATTTCTTGGTTTAGGAACACAGGATTGCCGGATCTAAACTACTAGGATTTCCTGAGAATTTGTTGACTTAGGGTTTCCGGTTGACTTTCCGGTTTAAGGTTTGAACTTGATATTACCCTAAAAATTAGGGGCTTACATGATGAGACAGTGATGTTGTCTGACATGTCTTATAACACTTCATCTGATAAAGTACAGTAGAAATCAAGCATGCACGTGGAGTTTTTGATTGATTTAGGTTCTTCATCAGAGGCTACTTCTTAGCCTATATTATAAACACATGGTGGTTTTGTCTCTACACTACCACAGGAGCAGTATTCCAGTACTAGAGATAGACCTATAAGAGAAGTTAGGCCTCCTCAGAGATATGTAGACGCAAATCTTGTTGCTTATGCACTTAATGTGGCAAAAGACTAACTCAAAAACTCTGAATTGTAATGATTCTGGTAAGTGGATGATTGTAATGGGGGAGGAGATGAAATCCCTTTATAAGAATGTCACTTGGGATTTAGTGAAGCTTCCTAAAGGGAATAAGACTATTCGGCGTAAGTGGGTATTTAAGAGAAAAGAAGGAACACCAAGAGTTGAAGAACCCACATACAAGGCAAGACTTATTGCAGAGGGCTATAGTTAGATACCAGGTATTGATTTCACTTATGTGTTTTCTCTTGTTGTAAAACACAGCTCTATTATACCATTACGTGGTATTGTAGCTTTGCAATATCTTGAGCTTGAACAGTTGGATACGAAGGCAACTTTCTTATATAGGGAGCTTGATGAAGATATTTACATGAAACAACCAAAGGGCTTTGTGGTCTCAGGAAAGGAGGATCATGTTTGCATGTTGAAGAAATCACTTTGTGGCTTAAAGCAATTACCCAAGCAATGGTACAAGAGGTTTGACTCATTCGTTACTTCTTATGATTTCAGGAGAAGTAATTTTAATAGTCGTGTGTATTTCAAGAAAAGTAAAGACGGGTCTTTTGTATGACTACTCTTGTATGTTGATGACATGTTTATTGCAGCCAAGGATAGAGAATAGATTGAAAAGGTTAAAAATCAGTTGAGCAGAGAGTTTGAAATGAAAGACTTGGGAGCAGCAAAGAAGATACTTGAAATGGAAATTCTAAGGGATAGAAAAACAGGTACGTTGCACCTTAGTCAGAAGACGTACTTTGAGAAGATTCTTGACAAGTTTAATATGATGAATGCTAAGCTTGTCACTACACCTTTAGCAACACATTTCAAACTTTCATCTGCTTTGTCTCTACAGTCAAATGATGAAGTTGAATATATGTCAAGAGTTTCTTATTCTAATGCTATAGGATCTCTTATGTATGCTATGGTTTGTACACGACCTAATTTCTTATATGATGTGAATGTTGTTAGTAGATATATAGCAAATCCTGGTAAAGAACACTAAAAAGCAGTCCAATGGATTTTCAGATGCTTAAGAGGTACTACTAATCTTTATCTACAATTTGGTAGAACTAGAGATGGAATGGTTGGTTTTGTGGATTTTGATTTTGCTGGAGATTTGGATGAGAGAATATCTCTCACAAGTTATATTTTTACACTTGGTGGCTGCGCTATCAGTTGTAAGCTACTTTGCAAGTTACAGTTGCTTTATCCATAACTGAAGTTGAATACATAGCCATTACAGAAGCTTTTAAGGAAGCTATTTGGCTAAAAGGGCTATTTGGAAAAAATCAATAATGACTTGAAGACTGCAACAGTCTTTTGTGATAGTCAAAATGCAATTTACCTCATTAAGGATGAGATGTATCATGAGAGAATGAAGCACATTGATGTCATGTATCATTTCATTCGTAATGTTATTGTTGATGGTGATATCGTTGTAAGTAAGGTCAGTACTTAGGATAACCCTGCTGATGCTTCCTATACCTAAGTTTAAGCATTGTCTGGACTTGGTTGGTGTTGATTACTGATTGATTCCATTTAGGGTTTGTGGAAGAGAAGGAGAATGATTTGTTGTTAGGGGTGTTCATGGTTCGATTAACCGATCTGCGACCTTATTTTTTGATCCAATCCATAATGTTTGGTTTTTTGAAATCCTGATCCGAAACCGATTCATTATTAAAGGTTAACCATTTTTTCGGTTAATATTTTCGATTTTCCGTTTTTAACCGTTTAGCATAATAGTTAACCAATACAAAATCTCAAACAAACACTAACATTCCAATTATCAAACATACATGCATTTGTTTCTTCTCATCTCAACAATACATTTCAACATAATTCATATTGATAACACTATCAAACATAGAATAAAAAAAAGGACTCTAAGAGCATAACAATTAACAAATTAAAACATGAATGTTCTAATTAACACATGTTCGGAATTACAATAGTAGAATAACTTGAAGTTGAGCATTTTCTTGTGAGCCTCGTCTCTTTCTTGTATCCCATAAATAGTCCAGTTGAAAAAAAATAATGATAGTAAATATATTTGAGTTAAATCTTAAGAACATTTACATTTTCTAAATGCATAAACACTCGATTGACAATTTTAGCCATTAGAAAGTTCACATACATGTAGACATTTACAAGAGGATGACTTACATTCTTCTCTCAGTCATCAATTGTGCAAAGAGGATGACTCTCCGTAATGCAAGATGTTTCTACAAAAAACAAAACGAAGTGGAAAAAAATAAAGAATTTCAACAATTTCAATATAGAAGTAAAAGATTAATATATGAAAAGTAGAAATAGTTTTACCTATGGATACCGACTCAAGTTTTTCCAAGATAAGCTCAAGATCTATTGGTTGACCTAAATTCTTCAACCAATTTTGTCCACAAATTAGAGCTTTCACAAGTCTAGGTGTAAGAGCACTACAAAATGAATCAAGTACCCGACCTCCAATGCTAAAAGCAGATTCACTAGCGACTATAGACACACGAATAGCTAGCACATCTCTTGCCATCAAAGAAATTGTTGGATACTTAGATGCATTTGTTTTCCACCAACCCAATATATCAAAAAGAGGTACTTTCTTCTCACAATCACCATGCAAATATTTTTCCAACTCATTCTTAGAATCCTCACCTCCTTCATCCCTACCATGTTTCCTGTATTTATCATCTAGATATTGGACTACATCTTGATATTCATCAACTACAATAGATGAGTCACTTCTAGTTGTTCTTCTCTTGTCTGGATAATAGATGTATGTGTAGAAACACCATAAGATTCAAACAAAGAGTCCAAAACAAGCCTCACCTTTTCTTTTAGCTTGCTTGCAGTACACACATCAAAAAATTCACCAACCATATAGTCAACATATTTCAATTTGCATCTAGGATCAAGAACTAATGCAATGAATAACAAAATATTCATATTATTGATATTTGCCCAATACTTGTCATACTTTTTCTTCATCCTAAGAGCCATTGCTTTTAAACTAGAATATTTACCTTTTTTCAATCATATTAGAAATCATCATGCCAAGACCGTAAATATTCTTCATATATTCATTACTAGTGACATGAAGTGTACTAGACAAGCTTAAAGTGGTGTCATAAAAAATCTTAAGAAAAGGCAGCAATGATCTAGCATATTCCCTATCCTCAAAAGTAAGAGTCCCTTTCTTCATAGTAAGTTCCATCGAATACCTACTATGAGTGAGCTCTAACGAATCAAAAGCCTTTTGAAATTTCAAGGCTGCCTCCAATATCAGGTATGTCGAGTTCCATCTAGTCTCTACATCCAAGCACGATAAACTCTTACTATCAATCTTGTCTTTTTCCATACAATTTTTAAACTTTTGGCTCCTAGAAAGAGAAGATTTCACATACTTCACTGCATGTCTAATTCTCACGATAGAGTCATTATTCCACACAAACCATCTTTTACAATTAAATTCAAATATGTGCAGCACATCTCACATGCAAGTGCTCCTTCTCATCCCCCCCCCCCCCCATCTAGTCTCTACATCCAAGCACGATAAACTCTTACTATCAATCTTGTCTTTTTCCATACAATTTTTAAACTTTTGGCTCCTAGAAAGAGAAGATTTCACATACTTCACTGCATGTCTAATTCTCACGATAGAGTCATTATTCCACACAAACCATCTTTTACAATTAAATTCAAAATATGTGCAGCACATCTCACATGCAAGTACTCCTTCTCACCCCCCTCCACCACCCCCCCCCCCCCCCCCCCCCCCCCCCCCCCCCCCCCCCCACACACACCACACACACACACAAAGACATTTCCCTTCCAACTATTTAATATTCTTTTCAAATACTGTAAGCCCAAATCATTTGAGGATGCATTGTCAACAGTTACAGTAAATACCCTATGAATTCCCCAATTAAGCAAACACCTCTCAACAACTATACCAATTACCTCTCAAGAATGACCATCAATAGGATAAAAAGAAATAATTTTTTTGTGTATTTTCCAATCATCATCAATGAAGTATGCAGTGAGACACATATAAGACAAATTCTGAATAGATGTCCATGTATCAGTAGTAAGACAAATTCTTGAAGACATTTTCTTAAAATATTTCTTCAATTTTCCCATTTCCTCTGTATAAATATTATAGCAATCTCTTCCTATAATTGTTCGTGAAGGGACTCGAAAACGTAGTTGCATCACTTGACAAAAATCACGAAACCCCTCATGTTCCACAAAATTAAAAGATAACTCATCAACAATGATCATCCTAACAAGATATCTTCTACATTCTTCTTGATTAAACTTCTAATTAGCAAGCAAATTTGCACAAGTCCCCTCATCAGATTTGGGTTTAGGTTTGAACGTTAGAGTTGCTTAGCTCTTGTCAATATTATAAGGGTACTTTTTCCACCTACTTATTATCACGCCCCATAGGGTACCCTAAACGTAACAGTCCACCACATACCATATAAGATTCCCGAATTACCGCATTAGTACTTCGAGAGCCTCATATAGATGTAAGGCGTACCTTTATAACAATAGAGTATAAGTTCATATGGAGATAAAAGCTTAATTTGGCATGCATTAGCAGTAGGATATAATTCATGAAGCATAAATAAATATTACATAATCTAAGGGGCATTCCCGCAAAAGAATAATCAATGGTCATATACAGTCATCCAAAGTCTTAGAAGTTCCCTATGGAAGTCTAATACAGAAAATCCAACTTCTAGGGGAAACTCCTAGCTTCTGTACCTGTACAGCCGGGTCACGTCGCCTAAGCCACAAATGGGATAGCTGCAAAAGGAATGGACTGTAGGGACATAAGTTAACTAGCTTAGTCAGTGTAATCTTCCACAATAACATTCATGTCACAACAATTCAAGCAAGTTATTAATCAAGCAAGTGTATGCACCAAACACGTGAGTTCAACATACATATGACCAACCGGAAATCATATGTGGATGGAATTGTGCCCTCCATCCCGTGTTAGCAGATTAACGACTACGGCGGTACTATCATTATGCCGTTTATGGTTCATGGTTAACCTACGATTATTCGATATCATTTATGGATCACGATTAACCTACGATTATTCGATATCATTTGTGGATCACGATTAACCTACGATGATTCGATATCGTTTGTGGATCACGATTAACCAACAAATGCTAATGCTTCTTCCCATTATGATATGCACGTGTCAAATTGGCATTAGTCCAAGTAGATGATTAAGTCATTTTATTTAGGCGATCAAACAATTTCTCAGACAATCCATCATAGCTAACTACACAACCAAAATTTATCACCCGGTTTCGATATTCTTAATTTGAGTTCTCACATCATCATCAATCATACAATTTCCCATTATTCTCCATCATTCATATTTCATTTATTTGGCCTACATTCTGGTGCACTACTTTACAAGCATATACAATAAATGAATCGGGAAGAAAACTCACTCAGCCATAGGTTCGCCTTTCTTCTAGTAATAGTAATCCGGAGGCAAAGAGTCAAAGTCCTCGGGTTCTCCTATTCACATAAGAAATACCCTAATAAGTATTCTACCAACTTAGGATACTAAAACTCTAAGAAAACTTAGTGAAATCGAAATTCGCGTTATTTTCGAAGTCCTGATTTTAAATGGCCATAACTTGATCGTTTTAAGTCGGAATTTCGCAAATTTTATATCGATTTCTATCTACTTCGGAAGAGCTTTCTAAATATGAAATTTAAATCAAGTTTTGAAAATATCTAAGCCTCGGAAATGAGGGATCAGATCTGTACAGCGGGTATATTGATTCCGAAAATGCGGTTTTCATGAATGCACTTGAGATTCCTAAGTACAAAATGAAACTAAATGCCATGGTAATGATTTTCCCTATCATGAATGTCATGATATGAACTCTAATGAGCCTAAGTTCTTATAACTTTTTAGACTTAAAGAATTTAAATAATCTTTTTCTTAGAAAACCATTTTATGCTATTGTTTAACAAATGAGTTTACTATACTTGGTCACACCTACATATTACAAGGATTTTCTTTAGGAAATCTCCACTTGGTTTAAAGAAATTTTGACCCTTATATTAGTTATATCCTAAGGCCTTTATTTCTTTAATAAAATCTTCATTTGTAAACTTTTAAGTGGGTCTTTTACTAGGGTGGTTCCAAAAATCCGAATTTAGAAAATTTCATTTTCAAGTTGATTCCTTTAAGAAAAATGTATTTTATACTTAAAACTTTAAGTTTTAATTTTACCTATACCCTAAGGACTTCACTTATTTAAGAAAATACCATTTTTGAAGTTGGAAAAATAGTGTTTTCTATCCCTCTATCCATTATTACGAATTTTGCCTACAAGACTTTTAGCTCAAAACTTCTATTGGACTTCATCTCTTGTTTCCAACATTTTCTTCAGTAAAAACTCATTTAGACTCATGAAAAATATCACCAAACATTATCTATTACCTATAGGCATCATTTTTCTTGAAAAATATATGTTTAGAAGTTGATAAAAGTGTTTTTAACCTAGGTTTCTAAAGTCATCCGAATTTACACAAGTTCATTTCTTGAAAAGTGTTTTCTTTTTTGACTTTATTAACTCATCCACCTATAGATCTATATACTAGGAAGGTTATTTACTAAGGACAAAAACATTAAAGACCATTAATGCACATAAACTCAAAATAATGATGAGATCTTAAATGCCTACATGAATATGAGTAGTAAAATGATAGATCCACTATATCAATTGCTTAAATGAGTTTTGAAAACATAAAAACTATATTTTTATAAAAGATCTTTTGTTCAAAACACTTTTTGATGGATAAACATAAAGCTTTTGGCATGAAAGCTCCTTTAAATGTTAGATCTACTTTGTAATGGTTCGGTATTCTTGTTTTGACATTTCCTTGTCCCTAGCAAGAGCTCATGGAGGGGGGACCAATTCACGCCGGCCACTATGCACAAAAGGGGCAAAATTTGATTTTATTTTTTGTTTTGATTGATTTCACTTTGATGTGTAAGTTGTCATAACTTGTATGGAAAGTTAAGGGATAATGTAGACACCCAATTTTTGCCCAAAGTAATTAAGGCTTAAAATTTAATTAAACTAATTTTTTCAAAAAGCCTTAAGTATTGATGAAGTTGGCTAAGTGATCAAGGCACAGGCCAAATGGCCTGTTGGTTAAACATATGGACCCAAACACACACTCAAGCTCAAGGACACAAGTTCAAACCCTAGCAAAGGCAAATTTTTGCCTTTTTTATCATTTTTGTCTTTTCATTTTCCTCAAATGTGACTCTTACCTTACTTTGCATCAGTTTTTAACTGACAAAAAATCATTGATTGTCAAAATTGATGATGGGATTGCAAAGTGGTTGCAAAGTGGTTACAAAGTTAGTGCAAAAAACAACCCAAAAGTTACAAAATTCAATGTATAAAGCATTCAATTGCACATGAATGAGGAGTTACAAAAATTGAGTGGATGAATCTGGCATGGAATATGAAAACAATCATCAATTCATCAGTTTCGAACAAATTAATCATGGATTTTCTAATTAAATTCGTAAAAAATCAAGGGGCAAAAATCAATTCATTTTTGAAACGGTTTGAAACGTAAAATTGAGCTTGCAACCTATAAATAGGAGGTCCTAGGAGCAAAAGGCACAAGTCAATTTCAACAAAACAGAATCAGAATGAGTGAATTCGAAAATTTCGAAAATTAGGGTTCTTAAAGAGAAAATTCGAAATTTGAGAATTTCGAATTGTTTTTGATTCAATTGGAGTGTTTAAGGAGCTTTAGGAACAAGTTTAAAGTGATCGAGTGTGCTTTAATTTGATCAAATTGATCGAATTAACCTCTGTAATTTTTTTATTATTTTCGGATTTGCGCCGCCGCTACCCACCACCGCGAACCGCCGCTTCTGGTGGTTCTGAGTGAACGCCACCACCAGCATAGAAGTCGGGCCGACAAGCTTAGGGAGGTCAACAATCACCAGGGACGGCCGACGAACGCTCGAAAGATCGCGTCATCGTCTTCCTCGCCCGACGAAGATCCGAATCCGACCCGAAAATCCGAATCCCAACCCGGTCGGTCATCGGTCAACGGTCGTCGGTCAACGGTCGTCGGTCATCGGTCAACGGTCAACCCTGATAAGACGGTCCAGATTCAATCCAGCAGATCAGACGGCCCAGGTTCAATCAAGCAGATCAGCGGCTCAGATTTGATCAAGCAGATCAGACGGCCCAGATTCAATCAAGCGATCAGACGGCCCAGATTTCATCAAGCGATCAGACGGCCCAGATCGAGTCAGCAAGATCAGACGATCCAGATTGGTCAGCGAGATCGACGCTCCAGATCTCGTCCGCTTCATCCGACGGTCCAGGTTAATCCGTATTATTTTATTAATAGTTTATTATATAATTAATTTCAGAAAATAATAAAAAATAGTAAAAAATTTATAAAAATTCATAAAAAAATTCAGAAAAATTCAGAAAAATACAGAAAAATCCAGAAAAATCCAGAAAAATCAAAATATTTATTTTTTATATAAATTTATTTTTTTTTATATTTTTGATATTTTTTGAATATTTTTAATGTGTATTTATACACAAATTACCTTAAAAATGCATATTTAATGCATGAAAGATATTTTTAATGTATTGTAAATCATTCTGAATATATTGTGGGTTTATGTAATGAATTTTGTTTTTAAAAAAAAATAATAAAAAAATTATAAAAATAAATAAAAATAATAAATTGGATTTTCCAAAGAACAAAATTTCTAAAATAATAAAAAATGATTTTTGGACTTAGAAAAATATGTTTTCATGAAATAAAAAACCAATTGATTAGATCATAGGATAATCAAAATTAATTTTTTCACAAAAAATTGAAAATTTAATGAACTTAAAATGAAAAGAGTTCAAAAAATTAAAATTGATCAACAAATTAAAATTTTTTTAAAAGAACTACGTTTTGTCTGATCTCGATTAGCGAGTACGTAGGCACCTGCGGGGCGACATAAAAAATAAAAAAAAATGTTTTTGTTTTTAATATTGTGAATAATTATTTTGTAAATATAAGTTTTTGTTAAAAAAAATGAAATCTATTTGTTGATATTAATATTATAAAAAATGAAAAAAAAATAATAAAAAATAAAAATGAATAATTTGACTTGTAGATATTTGTGCTATAATGTTTTTATTAATTAATTTTTTGAGCATGAAAAGGATAGATTAGAAATTTAAAATTCCAAAAAGTGGTAACCGATTCGGTTTTAATAGGTTAGCCCCCGAATCCATGATATCTGGTTTTAAAAGTTTTGGTTTTTTTTTTAAATCAAATTTTCGCAGACTAGTAGCTAAGTTTGGATCAACCGACCCATTGATCCTAGCTTTTATTTTTTCCCGATGTATATCGGGTGGCGACTCTAAATTTTTTAAAATTTCTTTTAACCCCTAGTCGAGGATTCATGTTAAATGGATTCGGGTTTAATGTGAATCGGGTTAGGAGAAATGAACCAGATAAGATGAGTGGAAAAAATCCAGGCTCGACAGATAAAAATCCTTTGAAAAGGGGAGATGATTGAGTGATGGTAAGTGTTGAAATATAGAGTGTGCAAATAGGTAGTATAGGTGGTACTTGTGAATAGTAGAGAATAGTAGACAAGACAATTTAATTACCGATAGTAAGAAAATACGAATAAGAAGGTTATAACTATATTTTTCGTAAGCCGGAAAATTATGAAATTTATATTTTTGAAATCCTTATTTTATTTCGATTCAAATGAGTACTCATAAGTAAATTTTTGAAATTCTAGTTCCGGGGCATGCTTTTCTATAATGGGTCTCGGGATGACCCGGAATTGAAATTTTCTAAAAATCTGATATATTCTTGGTTTGAAATATGATCAAGAACTATATTCAAAATTAAATTTTCTTATAAAAGTTTTTTAATTGGAAACCAAGGAAAAGCCGGAATTAGGGTTCCTAGTTCTCACTCCAGTCTTAACCTATTTCGGTTTAGGGTTTTGGTTTCCAGTTCTAGGGTTATCTTGGCTACTCGAAAAATCGAGGTTTACACTTATATGATTACCCAAACAACTAGTACCATTAGTAGATGAGCATGTAAGAGATTTGGTGCAATATTTACATATTACTCTAGGATCACTAGGATCATTATTCCTATCAAAGTGTTCCCAAACCCAAGACTTTCTTTTATGCACCTTTGAATTAGTAGGTTCAGGAGGTGGAGATTTGATGCATTCTCATCATCACTTGAAGGTTGAGGAACAACATTTGAAGTAGAGTTTGTCGTTTTGTCATTATCCCTCAGTACTAGACATCTACAAAATATTAAAAAAAATACATAAACATTAGATAATGAAGATAAATAAATGGGGAACAAATGCCAACGAATAAAAAATCATCTCATTGAACTACTGATCCCTAAACTACCCCTTTGCTAGCCAAACAATGATCACCACACAACATCATTTGACAACTTTCCAATGATGTAACTACTTTAAGGAACTATTCCTTGTAGCTAGTGTCATTAGCTATAACTTCAACGTCAACACCTTAACTTCTCAATACCATCAGCCAAGGACCAACACCACCATCATAACTTCAACATCGACACCTTTCAAATATTAAGTCCTTTCTAATGTACTTGATTAGGGCATTAGTATTTACAAAGAGTTATTATTCAATTTCAGCACATAATTCTTTATGTTGCAGCCAAGAGTTCCATCCAACACCATCAATAATCTGTCATCCAAACAACAACTCAAGCCTATTACCTAAACACCAATTGATCCTTAATATCGAGTAAGCCATTTACCTAAACACCCCCTACCCTGACGAAAAATTACAAAAAAACTCATATCAAACATTTTCCTTATTGAAATTTGAATTGAGTAATTAAATTGATTGAAAATCATACTTTTTCCTCTTTCTTTATTCTAATCTAAACATAGTCCACTTCTTAAAAGAGAGAAACAGCTCATAACTATACGATTCCTATTTCAATTTAGTTATTGCTACCTATATCATCACAACAATCACATAATAAACCAATTATGATCTCCACCACCTTTCTTTTCCCACATTTTGATTTGTTATTCTATGATTTACTTCGATTAATTACAATTTGTATTTCCATTTATTATTTAAATAGACAACTTGAATAATACTTCAACAAACCAAAAACTTCTTCAATTTCTTAACGTTAATTATTTACGAACATATCAATAACAACACTATTATTAACTAATTTTCAATAAAAACACGGTTCCTCTATTTCTTGAGCTACTAACAACCAAGAGCAGCCTAGTCCTTACCTAAACTGAAACCAGTAGCACATTCACACTGATTCAATCTCTGTATAAGGGCAACCTATTACTCAAACGAGCTCATTACCTATTAACAACCCTATTTATAGGAGTCAGACATGATTATGAGAATAATATATCAATTTTCTTTAAGTAATAACTCATTCTTAATACTAGAATATGATAGAGAAGGTTTACCTTCTAATTGTTGAAACAACAGATGAGGATCTTCCCTAATCCTATTCTAAGAAGCCCCTAATTGTTGCTTGTTTAGTCTTGATGGTTGCGGCAGCTCCTGTCTTAAAGAAGAGGGAGTGAGGTGAAGTTGAGAGAGACAGAGTGTGAAAGAGACGAGGATTGCTGGAGCCTGTTGATTCCGGCGGCAGGCGAGTGGCGACAATGAGATGACAGTGATGATGAGATTAAGAAAGGAGAAAGGAGGCGGCAGCAACAAGAGATGAGACTGAGAGGAGAGCTGGAGAGGAATGGCTAAATAGGGTAGTTTAGTTTTAGGGTTTTATGATTTTTTTATCTTTATTTATTAAAAAATCAATTATATTTATATATATATATATTATATATATTTATAAATAACAGATTGATTAACCGAAACCATCAATTTTTTAATGTTAAAAACTGAAACCAAAACATAAAATCGAAAATTTTAAAATTCAAATCCTAAACCAAAACCGATGTTCTGGTTAACCATTTTTTTCAGATTGATCTTTCGGTTTCGGGTCGGTTTTTTTTGTTTCGCCAGTTTTTTTGCACACCCCTATTTGTTGTATGTGTTAAAGATTAGATTTGGTTGATTTTTCTCTTGAATTTGTGTGAAGGTAGAGATTGTTGGAAGTGTGACTAAAATTCATGTAAGCTGCTAGTTTTGGGATCCTACACCGTTGGCCTAAATCATGTACTCCATCGGCCTTCGTGCCTGCTTTAAAGTTTTCGAAGCTGTCCCCGCCGGCCTTTTGGCCTACGTTGAGCCAAATTTTGGCTAGCAGATTTAGGCCACCAGCTTTTACCTCCAGCTTACAAAAAGCATATATATGTGTTGTTTTTTAGGGTTTTTTGAGCAGCTTGTATTTTCAGATCCATGAGATCTCTTTTGCACACGTCCTCTGTAATTCTTTCTTCAACACTAGTGGATTCACTATCTCCTCTATCCATAGTTTTTCCCACAAGGGTTTCCATGTAAAATATTGTGTGTTCTTTATTTTTCCATTTTGTTTTTTGCCATTGCTTGTCTTATTCAATCATAACAACAATAGTAGAGGGATTCTTTGTAAGGATGTCTGTGTGTTGATGGCTAGTGGGAATGTATTTGACAAGTCTTCATGCACAAAGTGATCATCAATGTTGATAAGTTTTATGCGATTGTGATGAATAGGATTTCTAGTCATGTAAACAACTCTAACATTGTCACAATATAGAATTATAGGTCATTAGATAGGCACTCACAAGTCATGTATAAGGTGACAAATCTAAGTAGACTCTACAACAACGTAGACAATGGCTCTATATTCAGCTTCAGTGGAGTTTTTGGAGACAATAGATTGTTTCTTGGATCCCCAGGATATTAGATTACGGCTAAGAAAAATTGTATACCTTATGGTAGATCTTAGAGTATTTGGACAACCGGTCTAATCAACATCAACATAGGTAGTCAATAATATGTAAGATGTGCGAACAATAGAGAGACCTAGAGCCATGGTGACACGAAGATATCGAAGAGCCTACATGTGGTTAGTATTTGGTTGATGTATATATTGACTCAATCGACAAACTACAAAGTTGATTTCTGATATGGTAATAGTAAGGCATTAGGGCCCCCAATAGTCTCTTGGTAAGAAGTAGGGTTGGAAAGTAATGGAAAGTCATGGGTACTAAGGTGATTATGGGGGGTTATTAGTATTTTGACTAGTTTGTTAGGGTATATATTGTAGCATTTTAGGAAGACATGAATGGAGTGAGAATGGCTTAAGTACAGAACATGTATTGTTCGGCTAGCCTTGATGCTCAAAAAAAAGAAAAAGTGGAGAACACTAAGATTCTTCGTTGCAAACTATCGAGAGAGAATTGATATGTGATGTGCTATAAAGTAAGGGTTATTGCCAATAAGAATATCATCAACATATAAAAGAGGAATAAGTCTGTCTAAACCTTGAAAGAAGGTAAACATAGATGGGTCAGCCTTACTTTGACAAAAGCTAATGTGGGATAGGAATGTGCTTAATTGATGAACTAAAGCACGAGGAGCTTATTTAAGACCATAAAAGAACTTCTTGAGTTTGCAAACATGGTGAAGATTTCATGAACACTATCTCGTTTAAGTGATCGTGCAAAAAAGCATTTTTGACATGAAGTTGACGAATAGTCCATGAAGATGAAACCGTTGGAGAGAGAACAAATCGAATGGTGGTGACTTTTACAATAAGACTAAATGCTTCATCATAATCAATTCCTTCTTGTTAAGTGAAGCCTTTGGCAATAAGGCAAGCCTTAACTTTATAATGCTTGATTTAGCCTTCGGCATTATATTTAATGTAGAATTTTCATGTGCTGCCAACAACATTTTTATGGGATTATGGTAGTACAAGAATCCAAGTGTCATTTTGGAGAAGAGAATTGAAATCTTCTCTCATGGTAGTATCCCTAGTAGGGTCTCGGAGGACTTTAGTATACTGATGAAGCTTAGATGAGGTCGTAGTTGTGGGAAGGTTAATGATGGTTTTTAGTTTGATGACGCTAGACTGAGAGCAAATACGTAAAGAGTGAGCAGGTTTGGAGGAGGAAGTTGATGTTGAGGTAGATGAAGTGGGAAGGGATGGTGAAGTTAGAAAGGATGGTAAGTTACTAGGGTAAGGAGGAGCAATGGTTGGTGGTGGAAGGGTAGATCTAAAATGAGAGTGTCTGTAGACATACATAATAGGTTCAAATTCATGTTAATTTTGAGAATTAGTAAAATTTGGAGTAGATGCAAAGGTGGTGGATTGAAATGGATGAGAGATGAAAGATAAGAGAGAAGTATATATATATATATATATAAACAGAAGGCATGGTTGACACATTTTAGAAATATTTATGTAAAATACCGTATTTTGAATTTTTTTTCAAAATATGGTATTTTCGTACATCTCGTTTACTAACCATAAGATCTAAGTGTCCTTCTTAAGGAGCATTTAACCCCAATCCTAGTTTTATGATAGGCTTGCACAAAGAAATGCAAATATCTGAATAAAGGTAATATTGCTAGATTTTGCTATGTATTGCTTCTTAACTAGATCTCATCTTCAAATCCATAACAATAAAAGGAAAATCATGATAATGAATTGTATAAGAGCATCTTTATTCCTAGGTACTAGGTGGAGCTTTCATAGGATATGGGTGATGTAACAGTTGCTTGTACAATAAAGTCAGTTGCTTGCTAGGTTGTTTAGCAACCAAAGTTGCTTACGCAAATAACTCTCTCATTCTTCTTCCCATTAGTCCTTTCATACTTATTGAATATTTATAAAGAAAAAAATAATAAAGTAAAATGGGATCACAAAAAAAAAAATAGATAAGTAACCTTTTTAAAGTTACTAAGGATAGACTAGAGAGTTGCTTAATAGATAAAGTTGCTTCATATGCTAACCTGACACTTTAAGCAACCCAGGAATAAAAATATTCTAAGGCACAATATTTTTCTTATCAAGAAGAGAAAAGAACATTTCTGAGGCATTTTTCTACTGGTCAATTTTTTCAATAGTGCATGTTCAACCTACACAACATATAAGAATAGATGGAGCAAAGTTAAGCTATTGCAATTGTCCCATTAAAACTAGTGTACTTTTTGAACAATCTTTATCTATCCTACAACAAGCATAATCCTCTTTTCAAGTTCCCAATTTCCTTGTTATTCCCCTTCATATAAAAATAATTTGTTCTATTCAAAGCATGCTTCCTTAAATATTAGAATATGCTCTTTTTGATTGCATTGTCACTATTGCTTGTCTTGATCAATATTTCTGAACAAACAACATTTACTAAGGCTTGAAAAAGTTATATATATATATATATTGTAAAATATTTATCTAATGCAATATATAAAATATTTACAATATTGGATATTATTTAAAGCATACATAGCTCAAATGAAATATCAGTATATGGATGAAGACAACAAACATGGTACATGGTGCTTATTGTCATGGCTTATATACAATATAACCCAATTGAATAATGTGCCACTTCGTTTGACATGATATTTTTTACAACAAACTTGATTGATAAGAAACAAAATAGTGATCCCTTATAGAATTTCTCGACATCACTTGTGAAATGATCTTCATTGATGGTCTCAATTGAGGATTTGCATCTAAACATGGCACCACAAGCTTAATAATGGTATCCAATTCAATCTCGATTCTAGATATAGGAGGTGGGAGGCATTGATCCATTAAATTTTTCAAATTGAGGGAGTTGCTAGCCATGGAAGAACATAAAGTTGAAATTGTATCACCAAGGTGATCTCCTTTGAGCACTTCTAAAGCTAGCACTCCGAAGCTATACACATCACATTTCTCAGTAACCTTCATTGTATATGCAAGCTCTGGAAGACTCAAAATTGGAATCAAGATAATAGTATGGTATAATCAAAAGGCAAAAGACATTGTTCAAATGCTTACCTGGTGCGATATATCCATATGTACCGACTATAGTTGTCCAATTTGATGTGTCTTTCTTTAAAACCTTAGCTGTCCCAAAGTCTGATACATGAGCCTCGTACTTAGAATCCAACAAAATATTTTTGCTTGATATGTCTCGATGAACTACTGGGGGAACACATTCATGATGCATGTAAGCAAGCGCATGGGAAATACCTCTAATAATGTGTGCTCTCTTATTCCAGTCTAAAATCTTAGCTTCTGCATCATCTTTTAGAATTTTGGATAAGCTTCCCTTCTCCATATATTCATACACCAATAAAGAATGTTGAGCATGAGAACAAAAGCCATAAAATTTAACAATGTTCCGATGCCGAATTTCAATTATCACCTTGATCTCATTGAGAAACTCCTTAGGATATGTTAGTGTGCTATCCAACATTGGGTAGATCTTCTTGACAGCAACAATGACACTTGAGGTTAATTGTGCTTTGAACACACTTCCACATCCACCTTTGCCAATGCAGTACGATTCACAGAAATCTTCAGTGGCTCTTGCTATTTCTTTATATAGTGTCTTTCCATCCCAAGATAATATAGATAACAGTTCACAATGTGCTTCCACTTGCTTAACTTGTGGATTGCATTCTCTTCTTTTCAAAATGAATAATATTTTGATGACAAGCCCTCCTAGAAGAACCAATCCTAGTGCTAGGAAAACAACAAGAAACACCTTGGACTCAATGTTTAAGGATTTCTTTGATTTTGTGGATGAAGATAGTTGACATGGTTGAAATCCAGTTACATTACCACATAATCCATCATTCCCTCGAAGTGCACAAAGGGAAGCATTCATAAAAGTAGTAGTGTTAGGAATAGGACCATAAAATTGATTGAAAGATATGTCAACTTCCTCTAGGCCTAAAAGTTCCTCAAAAATTTTGTCAATGGAGCTGGAAAGATGATTGTGTGAGATATTGAGCTTTACCAAACTCTGCAAACTACCAAATTCATATGGTAGATTACCGAAAAGAGAGTTATTTTGCAAGAATAAATAATTCAAATGAGTCAACTTTGACATCTCTATCGGAATCTTTTGGCTCAATTGATTGTTGCTCAAATCTAACAAATACAATTTTGAACACTGTTGGATGCTCGGAGGGATTGCCATGCTTAATTTATTCATTGAAAGATCAATTTCCTCTAATTCAATAAGTGATGATATTTCAATAGGTATAACATTGGAAAGGTGATTTCTGCTTAAGTTTAACTTCAATAGTGAAGTCAACTTTCTTAATTCCTTTGGTATCCTACCACCTAAATGATTTGAGGAAAGATCTAGTGATTGTAGCTTAAGTGCAATCCCAATTTCTGGTGGAATAACACCTGTAATTCTATTCCCCGCTAGCCTTAGATCAGTTAAGTTCAAGCATTTTCCCCAGTTTGGCGAGATTTCACCATAGAACTTATTGAAACTTAAGCCCATGAAAAGCAAATCAGGATAAATACCGAAGTCTTCAGTTATATTTCCTTCTAGTTGGTTTTGTTCAATACGTACCCTGATTAAGCTACTGCAGCTCCTCAAGCTTTTTGGAACTATGCCGATAATATGATTGCCTACAGCACTAAAATGTTGAAGCTTCTTACCTTTGCACAACTTCTTTGGCAACGAACCATTTAGGTTATTGTAGCTAAGCTCAAGTTTAACAAATGAATTAAGGTTTCCAAACTCCTCTGGGATTGGGCCTGTGAGTTGGTTGGCAATGAGACTAAGAGTGTTAAGGTTTCTCAAATTGCCTAATGATGGAGGGATCACGCCACTAAGGTTATTTTGGCCCATCTCAAGATCAACAATTGAACTAAGGTTTCCAAACTCCTTTGGGATTGGGCCTGTGAGTTGGTTGGCACCGAGATAAAGAGTGTTAAGGTTTCTCAGATTGCCTAATGAAGGGGGGATCACACCACTGAGGTTATTGAAGCTTAGCCTAAGATCAACAATTGAACTAAGGTTTCCAAACTCCTTTGGGATTGGGCTGTGAGTTGGTTGGCGTGGAGATAAAGAGTGTTAAGGTTCTCAGATTGCCTAATGAAGGGGGGATCACACCACTGAGGTTATTGAAGCTTAGCTCAAGATCAACATTGAACTAAGGTTTCCAACTCCTTTGGGATTGGGCCTGTGAGTTGGTTGGCACCGAGATAAAGAGTGTTAAGGTTTCTCAGATTTCCTAATGAAGGGGGGATCACACCACTGAGGTTATTGAAGCTTAGCCTAAGATCAATAGTTGAACTAAGGTCTCCAAACTCCTTTGGGATTGGGCCTGTGAGTTGGTTGGCGTAGAGATAAAGAGTGTTAAGGTTTCTCAGATTGCCTATTGATGAGGGTATATGCTTAGAGAAGCTATTATTGGACATGTCAAGATAAGCAAGTTCTGTAAGCTTGCTGATTTTGGCAGGAATGGATCCGTACAGATCATTGACTGAAATATTTAAGTATGTAAGGTTAAGAAGCAAAGAAAATGGGAAGCCATCTATTGTACCTTTCAAGCTTAACATAGCCAGATCAATGCCCACTATGATCCCAGTTTTGCCATGATGACATTGGATACCTTCCCAAGTGCAGTGAGTGAAACCACTAGCATTGTGAGGTAAAACCCATGAAGCTAAGGAAGTTTGGTTGTGGAGGCTAGTTTTCCATTTAAGCAGGCCATGGAGCTGTGTTGTGAGAGCATAAACAGGAACTAGACTTGGTATAAAGCAGAAAAGGACAAACAAAAAATGTAGATTGCAAGCTTTGTATGGTTGTAATATCTGCATAGCTTCAATTTTGGTTTGCTAGCATTGAAGCTGGAGTGCGGATTTATAGAATTATTTGTTTGACAATTCTACTTTAGGTGGGGCACTTAGTTTGAGAAATATTATTCTTAATTTTGGTCAACCATGGCAAGTTGTAGAGGACTACCAATTTTTCTTTCTCTCTTATTCAGTTGGAAATGGATAGTTAAAGTAACTGACAAAGATATGATGTTGAAGACACATTTTACTTTGGCCATTTTTGCAGATTTGGAAGATTGTAGGAATATAAGAACCCACTTGATTGTGCACTTGATAAAGATCAACTCCTACTTCTTTATTTAGGTTTCCAGAGATTGATTGCTTCTTTAGTTTATTAGCTTAGGGGATTTAGTTAATTGCCTGCTTCTAAATTCATTTTGTTTTGTCACTTCAATATGTATAAAAAGGTTGTAGTTTGATGTTCAGAACTTAAACCTGAGCAAAGCGCCTCTGTTGTTTACAAGTTATGCACATGCACTTATAGTGCAATTATTTCAGCTGTATAGTATATATTGTTTAGTAACGTAGTTTGACAATGCTTTTCTGACTAATCTAATTCTCTCTATTAACTTTTATTTCATCTACTCTTAAGCAATTTGCAGAGTTTATTGAGAGAAAATCCGACTATCTCATATACTTGCAATACTTCTATACAAAATTTGCGCCATATATAGCCCATAAACATGTATAGAAAACACTGTGATATGCTTGTCGTGTTTGATGCAAGTGTTTATTACTTTTTCACTGCAAGTGCAGTAAGTGAAACTGGCGTACTAATTATTATTTAGAAAGTTTCTTGGCAAAACGACTTGGGTCAACCATAGCAAGTTGCAGAGGCCATGAAATTCTCTTCCACCGAATTTCTGCAACATCTAACTTTTTATGAAGCTATAAATATATTGTAAATGTCCACATTGTACAACTTGGTGTATGCACTTCATGGGCATTCATGTATTTCTGCTGCATCGTCAATCATTTAGGCCTAATGTTATTGGCCACTGTCTATTGTGTGAAAGTATCACATGCATTAAAGTAAAGCCATTGATCATTTGGAAGGAAGTTGTTTAAAAAAAATTGGAAGTGGGATTTAGAAATTAACTTCATGACTGTCAAATCTTCCGAGGGAAAGATGCAGTAGCATTTCATTAATAAGAAAGATTAACGCATCAAAATGGCATTCTCATTGATTCTTGAAGGGGGTAATAGTGGCTGAATCAACAAGACAAATGACTAAAATTAAGGAAATGTTTTTTTGAACAATTAAAACTGGTATTAGCCATTAAAATTAAGTCGTCCACTTGATGGGCTTTAGTCAAAATCAAAGTCTTAGCCCATAGAGAGGATAAGTGTTATAAAATAAATATAATTCTCCACATCATATCTACAAGCTTAAGCTTTTAGATCAATGGTTATAACGCTAACTTTAACAAAAATATCGCAAAGAATTGTTAGCTAAGCAAAGTCAAGAGAAAGAGATAGCTAGGGTGCATCAACAGGAAAATTCTTGTGCTGCTCTTGTGCAAGAAAAAGAGAAACAAACGTTAGTGATTCTGCCAATACCACTAGACACTAATGTTCTTTTTTACTGCTCTTTGCTAACAATCAGCAACTCTGCTACACATATTAGAGAGTTTAGTGATGATCCAACTAAACTAATTGCAGTCTTGCCACACGCACTGCAGATAATTTGTATTGTTGTCTCGAATCTGTCCTATGCACAAATATACAGATTAGGAAAACACAACCAGAATCTCAAACAGCTATCCAGTCAAACCTTCGTTGGGTGAATCCTCTTGCTGCAGTTTCAGGTAGTGTTCCAATATGTTATGGTATTTGGATGGGCTAATGGCTAAAATGCAATGATCAAGCAGGGGCACAAAGGAGCCAACGTTGGCTGATGGAAACATGGATTCAATGTTTTGCTTCATAATATCACGTAATTTAGTGTGGTTTGATTTTCTATAAGAGTGTATATATATATATTGGTTATATGTATTATATAGAGATTATAGATATAACATATATAGGTCGATTATAATAATATTTACCTATATTACTAAAATACCAAACATATTTTTATGGTTAAGGAGACCAAACAACACTATTGTGGACTAAAAGATCATATACTTTCCAAAAAGGAAAATACATATAAGTCTAGTTATCAAGGTAAGCAGCTGTAAGTTGGATTGAATATGAGAACCTACTTGTATTCACCAATCAATTCTGTTACTTGGCAAAATGACTCGGGTTAGCCATAGCAAGTTGTAGAGGGTTGGGAATTTTCCTCCTTGTAATTTCTGTAACACCTATCTGTTGGAATTAATGCAACTATAACTATATTGGAAATTTCCACGTTTTACAACTTGGATTATGTACTTCGTGGACATTAATGTAGTTCTATTACTACCTCAATTATTTAGGCCTATGGTTATTAGTCACTGTCCAAGTTGTCGCTTAAGATGACATTTGATTGTTTGTTTATAATAATTGAAAGTTGGATTTAGAAGTTAACTTCGCGACCGTCAAATCTTTTGAGGGAAAGATGGAACAGCATTTTATAGATAAAAGGATGAACTTGATCAAAATGGTGTTCTCGTTGATTCTTGAAGGGAGCAACATAGGCATACGAATGATTAAAATTAAAGAAATGTTTTCTAAACAATCAAAACATAATGAAGAATCATCAGCTAACAAAAAAGCAAAAGGAAAAGATAGCTAGGGCATGTCAACAAGAATTTCTTTTACTGCTCTTATGCAAGAAAGTGAAAAAGAAATGTTAGTGGTTCTGTTAAAACCTGCAAGGAACAATGCCAGTTAGCCACAATACAAGTTTCTTTCCAGTAATGCCTCGCATGTGTGCATTCAGATGCAACAGACAGAGAAACCCTGCTACATATTTTAGAGAGTTTAGGGGCATTGATGATCCAACTAATTGCAGCGATGCCACAAGTACTGTGGATAAATGTTAATGGTCTCCAATCTGTTCTACGTGCAAAGACACAGATTAGGAAAGCACAACTAGAATCTCAAACAGGTTTCCAGTCAAACCCTCGGTTGGGTAAACTCTGTTGCTCAAGTTTCCAAAGTTTCCAATATGTTATGATATTTGGATGAACTAATGGGTGCAGTGATCAAGTAGGAGCATAATGAACCAATCCTGATGGATGGAAACAAGAATATAATGTTTTGCTCCTTAATGTAATGTAATTTAGTATGGCTATCAATTTCTGCTATGTTTTTCTCTCTCTTTCCTTCTGCTACAAGATCATGCTTGTTATTCTAGTCAGTTCTAGTTTTTCTTTCAGATCTTTATCGGTTCGTATAAAAAACAAATTGTATTCCATAGACAGAATTCTTTTCAGATGTTTCAAATTGTTGCTAAATATGCTTCTTCTTCATATGTATTCCATAGATAGAAAGTGGATTGGTGACACTTTAGTCAGACCTCATTTCAAGAGATCTAGATGAGGCGATGCCAAGATCAAATATTTTTTAAAAGAACAGACTCCATCCAACCCTCACTAAGTTTTAAAGGGTAAGGGAAATTCAAATGAAGCATTGCCGAGAGCTTTGCTTGTGTTATGTGAAGCATTCATTTGAATTGGAGTTAAAGAAAATCAACTTGAAATGCCTCAAAGTGCAGCAGTTAAACAACTCGTTTGACTCTCATTGCTGTGATTTGAGCAAAGTACTTCAAATATATTTGAATCTCACTAGTAATGCTTGGATGAGTTGGAGAAAACATAACCGTTGGGCAATTTTGATCAGCATTGAGTGCAAGCCAAATAGCAAATAGTAAGAAAATTTTTAAGTGGGCTATATGTAAACTTTAAAAGCAGTAAATGAAGGAAGAACTGAGCCAAAAAAAAACCTTGGCATTCTTTCATTTATTTTGCTCACTTGTACATTGGTTTGCAGTTCCCAACCCCCACAACACCACACCCCCGGAAGGGAGTTTAGTGCATTCATTGAAAATATTTCTTGTTATGCAAAAGCACTAGAGTTATGATTCATTGAGTGCACCAAATTGTATTAGAAAACCATAATCACGAAGAAAAAGAAATCTTGAAAATTAGATTCATAAAACCGAATTAATCTTGGACCAATTTTCTCAAATTTGAAGAGATTATGTGGACTGAAATTGGGAGATAAGAAAACATCAAAAGAAAAAATAATACAAGGGCAACACGAAAGCAAATCTTGGTTTCTTATATTTGTGACACAATAAATTTTGTATTTGCAAACCTCTTAAGAGCAAGGGTGATAGTGAGAACTCGGCAAATGGTGTGAATGCCACTTTAACTGAAACATTTCATTTCTCTCTCCGTTTTTTCTTTTTTCCACTTAAAAAGTTAGTTTTACTTCAACTCAGAACTATTTAATGATTAAGGTTAACTGTTATGATTCGATATGCAGAAAAACAATAGCAAACAATCAAGCAGTAAAATAAAGAACACACAAGAAGTTTACGCGGAAACCCAAATCGGGAAAAAGCATAGGCAGAGGGTGAGAAATTCACTATAATTGAAGTTGGGTACAAATTTGAGAGAAAACACACAAAACTCACAAGAATTCTCAAAGTAATTTCAAAAAATCTCACAAACCCTAACGAAAACAATATATATATATGTGTGTGTGTGTGTGTGTGTGTGTGTAAAGGCTAGTGCAAAGCCTGGCGGCCTAAATCCGCTAGCCATAAATTTCGCCTACACCGGCACAAAGGTCGACGGCTTTTATACAAAGGCTGGTGGCTTTCAGGTGAAGGCTAGCGGCTTTGAGCCAGCTTTAAGCTTTTGATCAAAATCTTCACGAACACAATATTAAAGGCCAGCTTTACTACACATATAGGCTGGCAGCTTTTTCTGAATTTTTTGTCATATTTTCCATAATCTTCACCTTGACACAAAATTTAGAATCAAACAAATAGAAACTCCAAACTTCAACTTAAAAACAAACAAACAATTCTGCACTTGTAAACCCTTGTTTTCCTAGTAGTCAAGTAAACTTCGGGAACCGGAAAGTGAAACCCTAAACCAGATTAGTTCAAGCCTTGTGAGAGAAACTTAGAAACCCTAGATCCGGCTTTCCTTTGATTTCATATCAAAAGAAATTTTATGAAATAAATTAATGTGAAATATTGTTTTAAAGTATATTTCAAACCATAGAAAGTTTTAATTTCAAAAAATTTTCTATTCCGGGCCTTCTCGAACCCCATTACGGAAAAGCGAACCCTGGGACTAGAAACTCAGAAAAATATTCTGGAATACTCTTTAGAACCAAAATTTTATAAGAATTTCAAAAATATAAGTTTTATAATTTTTCGGGCTATAAAAATTACAGTTATAACCTTTTTCTCGTATTTTCTTTACTACCGGTAAAGTAGATGTCTCATCTACTATTTATCACTATTCACAAGTATAACCTACAACACATACTACGAATGCCTTAGTCTTACATTCTTACAACTATTCATTATATTTTCTTTTCCAAGAAATTTTTGTTTCTCACTAAATTATTATATTTAACACATTTTATACATAAATTATAATTTTAAATAAAATTGAATCACTCCCTCTCTCTCACTCTATATAGCCGGTGCCCCCTCCCCCCCTCATTTTCCCCCTCAATTTGTTTTATTTTCTTCTTTTTATAAAACAAAACAAACCCTAATTCACTTAATATATATAATCCTTTAATTTTCTCTCTCTTCCATTTCATTTTATTTGTTCAAAAATTTGCAAAACCTCTCTTTCTTCTTCCTTCTATTGCCGTGACCACCCCCACCACAACACACACACACACATCAAGCTCATTTCTTCACCAAATCCTACTTTAGGTGATGATTCTTAAGCTTTATTACTACTTAATCTTGTAATGGCAAGATTATTCTTGTGTGTTTTCACATTAAATCCCCATGAGCAAGTGCTAGGGATAAGAAAATGCTAATACATGAATATCAAGCCATCACAAGAGTAGATCTTGTGTTTGATGAGCTTTTATTGAGATATTATCATGTTCATGTATATAAAAGTAGAGATCTTGCATGAAAAATATATGTCCATACTCTTAAACTCATTTTCATGCATTATAAGTAGTAGATCTAGCACTTAGACACTCATATTATACTTGACATTCATGTTCATATAGATATTTTGTGTTTTCATGCATTAATGCTCATAAAGATTTAGACTTGTGTATATAAATATGATAGTTGGTAGATCTTTATGTAGATAAGACAAGGAACTTAAAAAGAAAAGGTTTTTGTTAGGAATGTTCAAAAGAAAATTCGTATGACTTCAAAGCCCTATTTTAAAAACCCTTGTATCAACTTTGAACCTCATGTTTTATATGAAAAATGAAGGGTATAAGTAATAAATATCATTAAGTAATGATTTTTATAAGTTGAAATGAGTTTGGATGAGAGTAATGTATAAAACAAGAAGTAGAATCAAGATGGAAAATTTTGAGTTAGTGGTCAATTTGTAAAATTCGTAACTTTGGATGATGCCTATATAAACACCTATTATTAAAGCTTAAAATGAATGTTTTATGTATTAAATGAAGTCCTTAGATAGTGGATACAGTAAAGTCTTAAATTTTAATGCATTACATAAGTTTTCCCAAAGGAATCATTCAAAAAGTGGATTTTCTAAAATTCGGATTTTTGAGTAAAGCCTATTTGAAAACATATTTGCAAAGTGAAAAATGTAAATTTTTATGTAGAAATGAAGGTCTTGGGTAGTATAGGTGATGAAGACTCATTTTTAATTAAGATAACTAGAAATTCCTAAGAATGAAATCCAAAACACTAGTGTGATGTCAAAATTAGAAAATTGGATTTTCAAGAAGTAGTTATTGTTGGAGTCTTGCAAAATTGAGTTTTGAAAGTTTCTTTTACCAAAAATCATCAAGATCATGCATACATTGAACTCATCACATGTCATTCATGTTAGGAAATCATTCATACTTCATATATACTTGAATCATCAACTAGATACATTTCAAACAAGTGCAAAACTATTTTTTGGAAATGGGAATGGTTACTGATCAGATATGATCCCTCTGTTCTGTGACCTAAATTTTTTCAAAACTTGGAAATAATATTATAATTAGGTAGATCTTTCGAAGTAGATAGAAATCGATATAAAATTCGCGAAATTCCGAGTTAAAATGACCAAGTTATGGCCGTTTTAAGTTGGAACTTCTGCAAATAGCGAGAATCACGATTTTTATTTGTTTTGATACATAGTTTAGATTAGTTAAGTGATGAAGTACTCATTACGGTACTCTTCTTTGGTAGGTGATCTCGAAACCGATGAATCTTTACCACCCGATTACTACTATTAAAAGACCGACGTACCATGGCCGAGTGAGTCTCACTTTCAATTTCAATTATTGCTTGTGATTGTAATGATAGCTGCACTAGTTACTTAGCAAAGATAAAATGAATATGCATGATGGGGTTGAATAGGAATTATATTTGTCTACTTTTGTTATGTGAAGTTAAATTTAAATAATATTAAAGCCGGGTGATAAATCATTGCTTGTATAGATGAGCTAGGATTGATTGTCTGCGAGTATTGCTTGATCACCTAAAAGAACTGGTATAATTGATTATTCAAAATTGAAGATGGACTTGAACTCATTCATAACATGATGGGGATGGAGCATTAGCATTTGTTAGTTTTTCTTGATCCATAAAACGAATATGAGTTGATTAATCGTGATCCATAAAACTAATATGAGTTGGTTAATCGTGATCCATAAAACTAATATGAGTTGGTTAATCGTGATCCATAAAACGAATATGAGTTGGTTAATCATGATCCATGAAACGAATATATGAGTTGGTTGACTGTGAGCCTAAACGGCATCGTACCGCAGGATTCGTTAATCTGCTAACCCGGGATGGACGGTGCAAATCCATCCACATATGATTTCCAGTTGGTCATATTTGTTGAATTCACGTGATTGATGCATACCATTTGACTGATTAATCACTTGCTTGAATGATATGTTTTAATTGCGATATGGAAGTTTTCACTTATTAAGCTAGTATAGCTTACGCCCCTCTAGTTTTTATTTGTTGCAGCACGAGTTTATTTGGCTTAGACCAAGGCAGGCTACAAGTTAGGTACGTGAGCTAGGCGTTTCCTATAGAAGTTGTATTCAATTTGTTTAGATTTTCACAGGAAACCAAAAGACTCTAGATGACTGTAATGGACCTTTAAATATTCTTTTACGGGGGAATGCCCCTTAGACTTTGTAACTTTTGTTTATGCGTTTTGATTTATTATCTAGTGCTATTGAATGCCGCATTAAACTTCTTAACTCCATTGAATAGAGTATTCTATTATCATAAAGGGACGCCTTACATCTATACAAGATTCCCGAAAGACATAGATAGTAATTCGAGAGTCTTATATGGCATATGGCGGACTGTTATGTTTAGAATACCCCTATGGGACGTGACACCACCTCTTCCAAAAACCCCTAAAGGTTATCCATCAACAACGAACATTAACCACGTCCAGACAATGCTCAAACTTGGCTATTGGAAGGGCCTTTCTCAACATACTTGCAGGATTATTTTCATTATTGATTTTGCTCACAGTAATATTACCACGAGCTATAATATCACGAACAAAGTGATATCTAACATCCATGTGCTTCATCCTCTCATGAAACATTTGATCCTTGGTGAGGTATATTGCACTTTAACTTTTACAATTGACTTTAATAGTCTTCAGATCATCACTAAGTTCTCTAAATAATCCTTGCAACCAAATAACTTCCTTAAAAGCTTCTGTAACGGCCATGTATTCGGCTTTAGCAGTGGATAGTGCTATTGTAGCCTACAATGTGGCTTTCCAACCGATAGCACAACCACTAAGGGTAAAAATATACCTAGTGAAAGATCTTCAATTGTCTAAATCTCCAACGAAATCAGAATCCACAAAACCAATAAGTCCATCTTTAGTTATATCAAACTATAGACAAACATTAGTAGTACCTCTTAAATACTTGAAAATCCACTAAACTGCTTTCTAGTATTCCTTATCAGGATTTGCTATATATCTGTTAACCACACTCACAACATGAGACAAATCTGGGCATGTACAAACCATGGCATACATGACAGATCCTACAACAGTAGAATACAGAACTTTTGACATATAATCAATTTCTTTATCTGACTTTGGAGATAGAGCAGACGAAAGCCTGAAATGAGAGCTTGAAATGAGCTACTAAATGTGTACTTACAGGCTTAGAACTCATCATATTAAACCTGGAAAGAATCTTCTCAAAATACCTCTTTTGACTCAGATGCAGTTAACCTTCTGTTCTATTTCTTATAATCTCCATCCCGAATATCTTCTTTGCAACTCCTAAGTCTTTCATTTCAAACTCCCTGCTCAACTAAAGTTTAACTTTCTTAATCTCTCCTTTGTCCTTTGTTGCTATCAGCATATCATCAATGTACAAGAGTAAATAAACAAAAGATCCATCTTCACATTTCTTGAAATATACATAACTATCAAAATTACTTCTCCTAAAATCACGAGAAGTCATGAATTAATCAAACCTCTTGTACCATTGCCTTGGCAATTACTTCAAGCCATATATAGATTTCTTCAACATGCATACATGGTTCTCCTTTCTTGAGACCACAAAACCTTCTAGCTGTTGCATGTAAATAGTTTCATCAAGCTCTCCATGTAGGAAAGTAGTCTTGACATCTAACTATTCCAGCTCAAGATCATGTAAAGCTACAATAGCCAGCAATGCTCTAATTGAACTGTGTTTTACAACACGAGAAAACACATTAGTAAAATCAATACATAGTATCTGACTGTAGCCCTTTGTAACAAGTCTTGCCTTGTACCTAGGTTCTTCAACACCTGGTGTTCCTTCTTTCTTCTTGTAAACCCATTTACACCAAATAGTCTTCTTCCCTTTAGGAAGCTTCACTAAATCCTAATTTCTATTTTTTTGAAGGGATTCCATTTCCTCCTGCATTGCAATCATCCACTTACTAGAATCATCACAATTTACAACTTTTGAATAAGTAGATGGCTCCTAATTTGAATCAATATCTTTTGCAACATTAAGTGAAAATGCAACAAGATCTGCCTCTGCATATCTCTAAGGAGACCTAACTTCTCTTATAGGTTTGTCTCTAGCAATAGAATACTGTTCTTGTGGTGCTTTAGAGACAGAATTACCTTATGTCTGAAATCTAGTCTGAGAAGTAGTCTCTGAAGTAGAACCTGAATCAATATGAAACTCCACTTGTGTAGATGATTTCTACTGAACTTCATCAGATGAAGTATTTGAAGACAAGTCAGATATCATCTCTTTCTCATCAAAAATCACATCTCTGGTAATAACAACTTTCTTCAAATCAGGGTACCATAACTTATATCCTTTAACACCAAGTTGAAAACCAAGGAATATGCACTTCAGAGACTTAAGCTCAAACTTACCATTGTCTACATGAGCATATGCAGAATAGCAAAAAAATTTCAACTTTGAATAATTAGCAGGAGTACAAGACCATACCTCTAGTGGAGTCTTTTTCTTAATGACTGTTGATGGAGACCTATTTATCAAATAACATACTGTAGGGGTAGCTTCTGCCCAGAATGACTTTGGTAACTTAGCATTTGAAAGCATATACCTAACCTTCTCCTTAATAGTTCTATTCATCCATTCTGCTATCCCATTTTGTTGAGGTGTTCTAAGAACTGTTAAATGTCTCAAAATTCCCTCTGATTTACACAGAACATTAAAATCATTAGAACAAAACTCAAGACCGTTATCTGTGTGAAGACACTTTACCTGTTTTCCAGTTTGTTTTTCAATCATTGTCTTCCACTCCTTGAAAGTGGGTAGCACATCATTCTTTTACTTCAAGAAAAATACCCAAACTTTTCTGGAGAAGTCATCTATGATAATCATCATATAAACAACACCTCCATAGATGGCACTCTAGACGGTCCCCAAAGATCAGAATGGATGTACTCAAGTATGCCCTTTGTATTATGAGTACATGTGGTGAATTTGACTCTTTTCTGATTTCCAAACATGCAATGTTCATAGAATTTCATCTTACTGATGCTTTGCCCATCAAGAAGACCTCTTCTACTCAACTCAACTATCCCGGCTTCACTCATATACCCGAAACACATATGCCAAATTCTAGTAGAATCTTCATCCGATAAAGATGAAGAAGTGACGACACCATCACCTGGAACAACTGAACCCTGCAAAACATACAAGTTAGCAGTCTGTCTTTGTCCTTTCATCGGCACCAAAGATCCACTACTGATCTTCAAAACGCCACCTTCACCTATGTATTTGTACCCTTTAGAATCAAGAGTACTAAGAGAAATCAGATTTCCCTTCCAGTCAGGAGCATGTCTTACATCTCTGAGCGTCCTAACTACGCCATCAAACATTTTATCCTTTATTGTACCAATGCCTACAACCCTGCAAGAAGCATTATTTCCTAATAAAACAACACCCTTGGATACCTTTTCATATGTTGAAAACCAGTCCCTATTAAGATACATATGAAAAGTACAACCAGAATCTAAGATCTACTCCTAGTTGGTCTGTAGATCATCAAAAGCAACAAGAAGATCCCTACTACTGTGGTCTTCAATAACATCAGCTTTACCAGACTTTTCTGGTTGTTTCCCCTTTTGATTATCAGCATCTCTCTTATTCTTGTTCTATAGCTTGTAACACTCAGACTTTATGTGTCCCTTCTTCTTACAAGGCTTTATCCCTATTAGAAGACTTCGATCTTCCTCTAGAATTACTACTAGAATTGCGATCCTTACTCCTATCACAAGTAACTAGGCCCTCAACTTTGGGCTTAGATCCTATAACAAGATGTTTAATCTTCTCAAAAGAAGCCAACGCACCATAAACTTCTTCCATGGTAAGAGTATCATGGCTATACAAGATTGCATCCCTAAAATTTGAATATGACAAAGGTAACGAACACAACAAAATTAAAGCCAAATCTTCCTCATCATACTTTACCTCCATAGATTCCAGATCTGATACAATCTCCTTAAAGGTGTTCAGATGATCCTTTAAAGCCCCGCCTTCCGTCAAACGATGTGAGTATAGCTACTACTTTAGATGCAGTTTAGTAAGACTCTTTGTCATACACAATTGCTCTAATTTCAACCACAATCTGGCTATAGTTTTCTCCTTCAACACACCCTGTAAAATCTAATTGGACAGATGCAAATGAATTTGTGAAAGGGCTTTACGATCCTTACGTTGTTTTTCTTCTGGTGACCAACACACAAGCATTCTATCAAACCCTAGCAAAGCATCATCCAAATCCATCTATGCGAGAACTGCTCGCATTTTAACTTGCCACAACGACAATCTTGTGCTTTGATTCAACAAAGGAATACCGTACTTGACGGTTGCCATTGTAGAGAAGATAAAAATAAACAATCAAGCAGTAAAATAAATAACACACAAGAATTTTATGTGGAAAACCTGAATCGAGAAAAACCACTAGCAGAGGAGGAGAAATCCACTATAATAGAAGTTAGAGTACAAATTTGAGAGAAAACACACAAAACTCACAAGAACTCTCAAAGTAATTTCGTAAAATCTCACAAACCCTAACAAAAACAACATATATATATATATATATATATATGTGTGTGTGTGTGTGTGTAAAGGCTGGTGCAAAGGCTAGCGGCCTAAATCCGCCAGCCATAAATTTCGCCTACACCGACACAAAGGCCGGCAGCTTTTATACAAAGGTTGGCGACTTTTAGGTGAAGGCTGACGGCTTTAAGCTAGCTTTGAGCTTCTGATCAAAATCTCCACGAACACACTATTAAAGGCCGGCTTTTAATACATATATAGGCTGGTAGCTTTTCTGAATTTTGGGTTATATTTTCTACATTAACAAATTTTAAGATGTTGGTAATAGGATTTATTAGCATTATAAAACATCATATTTCTTATTTTGAAGGTTTTTCTTCTTTGCATTAATATTGCAAAGTTATGGATTTCCTTAACAATTTGTTGGAGTGTAACATTATCCATGAAAATTATATTAGGACTAGAAAACATCCTTTAGAGTGAATTTTGGTGTAATTTAGGGTACTGTCACACGCTAAAGGGTCTAATTGTATGAGACCACTAGCCTCACCATTTTATAATATTAGCTAGCCTCTTAACCATCACTCAAAAGTAACAGTGCTACTCTACAGTTGCTTCTTGGCCTGTTAAAATCAGTCAAACAAGTTAGAAAAAAACACAGAAAAATTGTGTGGTCCTATCTCTTTATTCATGACACCGGACACATAAGTTATTAAATGGCTCGAATTTATATCTAATCGTGATTAAACCATTAAAAGAATTAACACATTAAATCCTATAATTATTTCACTAATTTGGTGGAGCACTCAGCTTGACAGGTTGGACAAGACCAGCAATTTTTCTAACCCATTGATTGGGTTTGAAATAAATATTAAAAGTGATTGACAAAGATATGGTATTGAAGATAACTTTTGATTGAGGCCATTTCTACAAATTTGGACATGAAGGAATATATGAACCCTTTGGATTGTACAGTTGATAGAAAATATTGGTCCATTATGTGCAAGTCAATAGAAATTAAAATTGTGCATACATAAGGCAAGTAATAATTGATTGCTTTTCCATCGTTATGTTTTCAGCTAATCTGATTGTTTGCAGGAGTATAGGATTGTTGTCCTTCACTTATATAGGGAATGTATGAGATTAGGTTGGACATATGATTAAGAAATGGTCTTTGCAAGTTTGATAACCTGCATTATCAATACAGAAAGCACCTCTGTTATTTATGAGTTATGAATATGCACTAAAGGTGCAATTGTGGCAACCATCAAGTGTAAATGATATAATTCATGTCAATACAGCTTGATAATACTTCTTTGATTAATCCAATTCTAAGCATCAACTTTGATATGATCTAATCTATACACTTCCTCAATTTTTTGAGAGCAAATCCGAATTTTAAGAACACAGTTGCATTTTTTCATTTGTGTTTACTTCTTATAATTTCAATATTTCTGCATGAATTTTGTTCCACATATAATCCATAAGCATGCATAGATAATTGTTTATGCTTATTACTTATGTGTTTGCTACAAGTGTTTATTCCTCTTGACTATTTTATAAGCAATCTCTCTATGATTTGAGAAATCTTTGTTTGTCGATGCTTGGATAGCTATTATACATATTATATGTCTAGAAGTGTCTTTTACTTGTTTAAGGCTTCTTTTCCTTAGTAAGTCCCTGTAAATATGTCTGAAACGTTCATGGTAGAAGGCCCTTTTTTAAATTCATATATAACTTTGAAAGCTTTTGTTTTTAAGAAACTCATTGTGATGTCCGGTAGCTGACCCATGAGAACACACATGAAACCATGTAGTGGCTATAATTTTTTTGTCAAAACAAATAAGATGTGTAAGGTTTCTCAAATTGCATAATGATGGGGCACTACACCAATAAGGTTATTAAGACATAGGTCAACATGTGACTGTTGAACTAAGATTTCTAGTCTCCTTTATGGTTGGGTAGGTTCATTGTTGTAAATGAGTAAAGCTTCTCAATTTGCCAAAGGATTGGGGGATAGCGTCAGGTAGGATTTACACATATTAGCTTACCTAGCTCAGAAAAAAAAAATATATTGCTATGATCACATTGGATACCTTTCCTGATGAAGTGAGCGAAACTACTATACAAGTATTGGTTTGAAAATTATTTTGTTCCTGGAAAAAAAGGCCATGGCAAGTTGCAAAAGACTAGCAAATTTTTCTAACCCAATGTATTGGGTTCTGCAAATTATAGGAAAACATGAACCCATTTGATGGTTCACATGATAGAGAATAAACCCCTATTCAATAATGTTTCTAGGACCTTAGAAGAAGACCTAGAAAATGATAGTTAATTAAGTCAACAGTTCAATAGAAGGTAAACATGCATATAGATTAGGCAAGACTAACTTATTGCTTTTTCCATCTTTGTGTTTGTAGCTCATTTAGTTCTTTGTGTATTAATTTATTAGCTTAAATTAAATATATGATTAAACTCATAGACCTTTGTTATTTATGAGTTATGAAGTTACACTCATGGTACAATTGTTTCAACTGTACCGTGTAAATGGTATAGTAATATAGCTTGATAATGCATTTCTGATTGTTAGTTTATGTATTAAGATTGATTTCATCTAGTCTGAAACCTTTGTAGAATTTATTAAGAGCAATTCAAAATTTTAACAGCACAGCTGTGACTTTTTATCTCATGTTTATTTCTTATAACTACAATATTTTCACACAAACTTTGATCATCGAAAAATAACCAAAGCTTCCAGATCTTAACTGTAACAAGATAAACATTAAAAGGAATAGCATATATTTCGCCTTTGTCAAAGACGGGACGGAAAAAAAGACTCTATGCTTAATATTTAGTTTGCAATTGTAAGACGAATTTTTTGAGATGCAAACACATGAATAACAAAACATATGTTGAGGAAGAGAGGAGCTATCACTCGAAGACAGCAGCAGTTCATAAAAGATAGACAAACACATGCAGCCCACATTAGTTGTGGGAACACATGATGGCATATATTGAGAAAGAAAGTCAGCTTAAATTAGGTTGATGGATATTTCCTGGTAACTAATTAGTGCTTTATCTGATATGTTTGGAGGATTTGATAATTCAATTGGGAGAGCTTAACTGGTGCTGATTCTTGCTTGGGTTGCACAAACGACTGCCGCAGCTTCTGCTATTTCAACCTCCATGACTTTGTCATAAAGCTCATGTCCCTAGAAGAGCATCAGTTCTTGATATACAAATGCTTGAGCAAGCAAATCAAGATTATTCTCTGAGAATGACAAAAAGACCTTCAAATTATCTTTAAATTCATTTTTGATATAGGTCCTTAGTCATAAAGCTCATCTCTATAAATGTGAAAATGTTCTTGATTTGATTTCTTTAAAAAATGGAACTAGAAGACCTATTAACACAATTCAAACAGGTTTGGTAGAGCATCGGGCAAAAGTGAGTGATTCTCTTTAAAGAAGGTGCACCTTAGGTTGATGCTTTTGGTAAATTATAATGTGAAAATCTGATGGTCTATGACAGACGTGACTTGGACCGCAACCATTTTCATTTAAGGTTACTCTTAATAAAAATTAGAGAACAATATAGTACACACATGTGCTGCAGGTATAAAATAATTACATACGTAAGGTTGCACAAGGTGTATGAAAAATAAAAAGATTTCAATGATTTAAAGAAAGAGTATTTCAAGAATAAAATACTTGGGTTTCATTAGCTATTATATGTATTATACGTTAAGGAAGTTTCTTTTCCTTAGTAAATACCCGCATATATTTCTGGAGTTTTCATGCTAGAAGACGACTTTTCTTTTCTGTGTATAAATTTAAAAAGCTTTCGTTATTATGAAATACACGAAATAATGGTGGCTGCAACATTTAGCAAAAAGAATAAGATTCATAGGGTTACTAGAATTGCCTACTGATGGGGGTTACACCATTGACTTTATTATCATGTAACTTAACTTTGATTGTTGAACTCAACTTTCCAAACTCCTATAGGATTTGGCCTATATGTTGGTTGTTGAAAAGATAAAAGGATTAAGATTTCTTTAATTGCCTAATGGTAGCATATTACACTATTGACATTATTACAAGTAAAATTGGTCGTTGTAACAATAAAAAGCACTAGCATGGTTTATCATGGATATGGTTATATGTTTGAGAATGATTAACTTTGCTAGTTCAAAAGGGATAACAACGTCTAACTATCTAATTGATTGCGAGCAACGTATAGAACTTGAAGGTTTGAGAGTTGGCATATCTAGGTGGCATATTCTTAGAGAAGCAAATGGTTGAACATGTCAAGATAAGTGAGTTTTGTGAGTTTCTGATTTCATCACAAATATCTAAGTAAGGTTAAGGATAGAAGAAAACTAGAACCCACCTCGTACCTTTCAAGTTCAACAAGGCTAGATCAATGCTAGTTGTGGTCTTGGTTTTGCTACATACCTTTCAAACCGAAGTGAATGAAACTATTGTACAAATTATTAGTTTGACAATTCAAGTTCTGGTGGGACACTCAGTTTGAGAAAAATGGCGAACATATTTGTTCCTAAGCAAAAAGACGGATTAGCCATAGCAAATTTCTAACCCATCGATTGGATTTGAAGTTGATAGTTCCTTGACATGATGTTGAAGACACTTGTTGGCATTTCTGCAAATGCAGAAGTTGTCGAGCCTGAATTTTTTATTTTTGGTTTTTTTTTTTCAATTTCATTTTGATCAAGCCCTAACCCATTTGATACAAATCCTTGACTAGAATTGAAAGAAATATTCAATTTTTATAAAATTGAAAGGAATCACAACCCCCATAGTTGGGAAAAATTACAAGTTAGGATCAATGGATTGATTGATCCTAACTCGACCACGGGTTTATTATTAAACTAATTTTTAAATCAGTTTTTTCAAATTCCAGAAATTCTATAAAATCCTTTAGCTAAAGTGTATTCTTCCTAATGCTTGAAAATTTATCATGTTATATTTACAAAATTGAGTATCTAATATAATTATCAAAGTTTATAAGTCAATATGGTTATTATGCACATTTTTACATAAAGTATATAAAATAATGAAACAAGTTAATATTTACAAATATAAGGATAAGGAAAAATTCTTTTCAATTTTTAGGTTGCCTCAAAGATACCTATGTATCCCCTAATCGGAATCAGATATACGTAGTTCTTATATCATAAATGTCATGTCCATAGGTTGATACTTGCGGTAAATTAAAATTGTGAAAATTTGATGGTCTGACAGAGGTGACTTAAGCCCAACTATTTCATTGTAAGGTTACTCTTACTAAAAATTAGTGAACAATAAACATGTGTTGCTGGCATAAAATAACCGCAAAATTCTCCATATAAATAATATTAGACAACACTGTGTTATGGGTGCTTAAAAGAGAAAAAGTTAAATATCTGAACAACAATGTAATTCTCACAATTAAACAATTTACAAAATTTATTGAGAGCATATTCGATTATCTCATAAACTTGCAATCTTTCTATACATATTCTATTCCATATATAACCCATAAGTATGCGTAGATAAAACTGTGATATGCTTGTCAGTCATGTTGCTTGCTTCAAAGCATCTTTTATCAGCAATATTTCAAAACAAATTTTTTTGGCAGTCCATGAGTTTATTAGCCATTGTATATACAATATATCATAGGCTGATGAAGTTTCTTTTCCTTAGTAAATAATGCATATATGTCTGGAGTTTGCATGCTAGAAGACCCTTGTTTTCTATGTGTATAAATTTGAAAGCTTTTGTTTTTATGAAACACATTGTTGCATCTGATAGTTGATCCAAAAGAATGCACAAGAAACAGTAGTGATTGTATCATTTTTAGGAAAAAAGAATAAGATGCATAAGGTTTCTTGAATTGCCTTCTATGGGGGTTACACCACTGAGTTTATTGTCATGTAGCTCAACTTTGATTATTGAGCTCGACTTTCCAAATTTTTATGGATATGACCAGTGAGTTGGTTCTTGAAAAGATAAAGAGAGTAAGATCTCTCAAATTTCCTAATAACAAGGGATTACACTATTCAGTTTATTATAGGTAAGTGTAAAGTTTCTCAAATTGCTAAAGGATAAGGAAGTAGCACTAGTATGGTTATTCTTTGATGTCATATGTTTGAGATTGATTAACTTTTTTAGCTCAAAAGGAATATCATCATTTAATTGTCTAATTGATTGTAAGCAACGTATAAAACTTGAAGGTTTAGGAGTAGGTATATCTCAGTGGTATATCTTAGATAAGCATTTTAAATATGTCAAGATAAAGTGAGTTTTGTTAGTTTTCTGATTTCATCATAAATGTCCATGTCATTTAAGGAGAGAAGAAAATCGGAACCCACTTGCGTGCCTTTTAAGTTCAATATGGCCATATCAGTGCTGGCCATGATCCTAGTTTTGCTATATGCCTTTCCGAAGTGAATGAAACTACCATACAAATTATTCATTTGACAACTCAACTTCTAGCAGGATACTCAGTTTGAGAAAGAGTTGTAATTAATTTTGTTCGTTGGCAAAAAGTCTTGGGTCAACCAAAGCAAGTTGGAGAGACTAGTAATTTTCTAACCCATTAATTGCGTTTGAAGTAGATAATTCCTTGGCATGATGTTGACGACACGTGTGGCCCTTTCTATAGATTTGGAATGGTACCGGAAATTATGAACCCATTTCATGGTGCATGCATACAAAATCAACTTCTTTTCATTTTATTAATGTTTCCATGACCTAAAGAAGACCCAAAAAATGTTCGTTAATTATGTCAACAGGTCCATAGATGTTAAACGCGTGCATAGATAAGGCAATTATTTTAACTATATAGTGTAAATAAGAAAGTAATATATCTTGATAATGCTTTTCTATTAATCTAATTCTCTGTATTGGCTTTGGTTTCATCTATTCTCGAACATTTGTTGAATTTTTTGAGAGCAAATCAAAATTTTAAGAGCATGGCTCTGACTTTTTACTCGTATTTATCTCCTTTACTTGCAATGTTTCTATACAAATTTTGATTATTGAAAAGCAACCAAAGCTTTTAGATCTCACAACCTATCAAGTGGGCAACTTTAATTTAATGGACGTTGTAATGTATATGCAAGGATTTAAACTCATGATTTTCTATTTTGATATCATATTAAGATTAGTATCATAACCATCTAATTTCATAGGTTACACTTATAGATATTGCCATAAATGGGGGATATAGTAGTTCCAAGAAATATCATGTCTACAGCATTTTCATCTCCTTATGCAGATAGAGGGCTAGTTATATTTATTAGATCTACGCAGCAGTTGGTGGTTTGGAAAGTAACCTCAGTTGCCAACTATTTCACATGAGCTTTCGCACTTTTACAATGACTATTTGAGTTTTACCAAATTTTGTGAGCACCTTCTTGAACTTTATCTTTTTTACAATTACTTAGCTAATCTAGATACTATAAAATAGAGCTGTATAAACAGACCATAGCTCATGAGTTGGCCCATTTACTCATTAAAAAAAGTGGTTAGGACCAGTTTTTTTTAGCCCATTTAAAAGCAAGCCAAAAAAGCCCCCCATTTAACCCTTGGGCCAAAGGTTGGCCCGTGATGGCCTGGCTGGCTCACTAACTAAAAAAAATAAAAAAATAACTTAAAAGTGCTAAAAAAATCAAAACAAAATAAAAATAAAATTAAATCCAAAAAAAATATATCAAACAAATCTATTATTTCTTTTCATGAAACACTATACTACCAACATAAGCAATAGAGGAAAGGACATAGATAGACACACCACACACCCCACTAAAACCCTCTATCTTTAACCTACCATCCACCACATTTGATTTACCATAGTTGCAGCTACCGTCCAAGCTCTATTACTAGTAGGAGTAGGGGTGTTTCATTGGAGTTAAGTTGTGAAACTCAAGTCAAATTCAAGAAATGTCAATTTTCTCCATGCAAGAATTGAGAAACGAACAACCAAAAAAAATGGAGAAATCAACCTTGGGCAAGTCATTGACATTTCGAAAATTTTCAAAGCTCATAATTATGCATTATACATATATCACATTTTACTTTTATGTGTATTTAAAATATAAAAAATCGAATTATAAACTAACCAACTAGAACCAATATGATTTCATTCCAAAAAAAAAAAAAAATTTTCAAGCCAAACCAAAATTACAATTAATCTAAATGAAGAAACCAAATGGAATAAAAAAAAATTAAGTCATATTATGTAAAGTGTGCATATATATATTCTTCTATAAAATAATGTAAATTTTTTTAGTCTATTATATAAATGTAATGACTAACCATAGTAAGAGCACGGTCTTTTAACCGCGGGTTAAAGAGGGTCAGGCTAAAGCCAAGAAATAGTGGCCCATTTAATAAATGGGCTAAGATTTCTTGGCCCATTTAGCTACGGCTAAAGTGGCTGGCCTAGCTCGACCTATTTAGCTTATTTGCCCAGCTTTAACTGTAAATGACCTTAAAAGGTTTGTAGAGATTGAATTGACTCTTATAACTTTAGATTATTAATTTTACAAATTAATAAAATCAAGTACTAAATATTGATATTTATTATTTACCCTAGATTTTTATCTCATTGGAAGTTGCAACTTGCAAGTCATGTTATGTTATTACTCATATGGCCAATTGGCCATATCCCATGTTCATGTACCCTTGATTGTAACTGTAAAACCACTCCATTTATATGAAATTATGCACATTTAGCATGCCGAAATGGATCTAGAATGCAATCACAATTCCAGATTCTATTCCTTTCTCATCTTTTGAGCCTGAATTTTCATTTCCAATTCAATTTACATCAAACCAGAAACAGTTTAACATAAACCATCAACTAAAAATTAAAGGAAATTTCTAAATTATAAAAAAAAAAAATTAGAGTCGTAACTTGATTGAAATAAAAAAAAATGAAATTAGGATCAATGAGTAAGTTGATCCTAATTTAGCTACCAGTCTGCAAAAAATTGTTTTCTAAAACAATAACCAGAAATTGAAGAAGTCGGGGGCTAACTTATTAAAACTTAAATGGTTACCACCTTTAACTTACCAATTAAAATTTGTTTCTTATAATACTCCTATGTACATTCATAAGTGATAAATGTAATATGTTTACAAAATATCTACTTTCCTATTTTATCAAAATTTATAAGATTACCTAAAGGTACTTTCTTATTCTATTAAGATTTATAAGGAAAGTCAAGTATATCAAATCTTACAAAAAAAAAAAGGCAATTTAACATTAATATACAATAAATTAGGAAACTATATTTACGTCACGTTTACAAAAAATAGACTTTTCCTTTTTTATAGTTGCTTGTTAGGTGTTTACGTACCCGTTATTTGGGATCATACAATACGTAGTTCTTTAGGATTTATGAAAACTTTAGTTTGTCAATTAATTTTACAAACTTGAAATCTTATTGTAATCCCCCTAATTTTACGTAACCTGATTTTAACAAATACTAAAAATATAATACAGAATTATTTAGAATGTTTGGAACAAGTAATAAAAATCACTCCAAATTTTTCTCGATTTAAAAATGTCAAAGAATGAATTTGATTATAATCAGAAAGATTAAAATTGTTACCAATAAAATATTTCGAAATACAAAACTGTAACAAATATGATCTTAGATAATTTATAAAACGACGATAAACCAATCATTAATATAAATTACTGAATTCTTTTTCCTTAAGCTCAATATTTAGAAAGTAAATCCTACGCTTGTTAAATAATGAAATAATAATGTTCAAGTTATCTATTAACAATATTGAGTAGTCCTACATAAAAATAGATTGTAATAACAAATTAGTATAAATATTCTATACAGTAAAATATAATATTTGGTAAAATAGATCAATATCTAAGAATCTAGATCTTAAATAAATATTCAAATTACACTAATATTCTAATTAAAAAAAAAGGTTTTAAGCTTTTAGAAATTAAAATCCCGAATTGTCAACGTAACCTTTAATAATTTTCACAACTAGAAAATGAACAAATTGACAAATATGAAACTAATATCAAATATGTGATTCAACAAAAATCTTAGAATAGATCTATGAATTGTCATAAACTCATTCGTAGCTTAAAAAACCCGAATAAAAATTTCTTCGACCTTAATAGATACCAAAAAACAAGAATTCGTATCTTGAACTGATGATTCAAGATATAATTGGAAGCATCTCTAAGTTTCAAAATCGATAAGATAGTTTAATAACAAAAATTATTAGTACAAAACAATAATCCAAAGATGGAATACTAAGATTATAAATATACAATAGATACTAATTCAGATCACTAATTACTAATCTAGATATAAAATAAAAATTTCAAACCCGCTTCTATACTTGTTGGAACATTCTGAATTTATTAAGACTTAGTTCCTAAATTAATTTATTGAAATTAAAAATATAATTGAGTAAGTTAAAATAATAAAAATAATTAATTGTGTAAACTCGAAATCAGAAACTTGTACGTATAAACAACTTAGAGTTTTTAGTAACTTAGACAATTCTATTTTGATAAAACGTATACGTAACGAATATAGATTTACGTTTATAATTTAATATTGGTTAAAAAAAATTTAGTTAACTATTAATCAATTAATAAGTAAAATAAATAAATAAGCACGGAACAAAGAATTAAAACGAGCCGCAGAATTCTCCACGGTGGAAATTGAATTCCCGAACAGAGGAATTGGCTGAAGTCGACACATCAGATAGGACACGAGTAGAGCACATTTTCCTTCACGATGGACAAAGCTTCATGTTGGAAGAAGGAGATCTCGACTACAGCTCACCACGAAGAGAACAAGTTGAATCCACGTTGCAGCAATCCACATACGCAACAGAGAAACGGTGCAATATTTTTTATTTATTGCAGCATATTTTCACATGGATTCCGAACGCGCTGGAATGAAAAGCACGAACAGGGGCTGCAGCATCCACATTGCACGACCAAGCGGTTGGTCTTCACGCACAGCAGCAAAGGAGTTCGGCGCAGCCTCCACAACTGGAACAAAGACAACTCAACTGAAGAATTCCCACGCACGAACCAGGGGACTTGCGTAGAGAATTCCAGCAGCAGCATCCATGTTGGAGTAGTCCATTTTTTCCACGCGCAGCACAAGGAAAGTACGGAGACAGCAAATTTGAGTCCACAGCCGAAGTCTCCATCTCCACGTTGCAGCATCCTCATCCCAATTACAAGCTGGCAAAATAGAGAATAGTGCAGCAAATTCAAATCACGGAACAGAAGGAAATTTCGGCTGCATTCCACGCTGATTTTCGTCCAGCAAATGTATGTAATTCAAACACATATATTCAACTTGAAAATGACATACAAACCAACCACAATACTCCACATAGGATTAGCCTTAAATGCAATACAATTTCAGTTCAAAACAAGTCATAAAACAGCTGTAACATGGAATTCAAATTCGTAATACAGCAGTATGTGAATTTCCAACTGCAGAACTTCATTTTTCCTGCCCAACTTTGATCCGAATTTCAGCCCCAAAATTCAAACGAAATTGACCCACAATCCAACCAAAATAAACCACATGTAATCAACATTAAATGCCAAGAATTACAGCTCAAATAATCAACCAAAACAACACCAAATCTGTCTTGAAAATCCCAAACCAGCAGCTGCAGCAGAGGAGAATTCAAACAGAACAGCAACATCCACACTTTCCAGCCCCGATTTTAGATAAACATATAGGCTTAGCTTGAGTGGAGATTTTTGACCAAACAACCACCAATAGGAGGCCTCTATATGGACACTTCAACCACCATTTATTAGCTAGGAAAGAACAAGGGAAATCTGAACAAAAATTTCATACAAACCAACATAGAAAGACAACAAAACAGCAGCAGAAAACTTTGATTTTTGACCTCTGTTTTCACACGATTTTGACCCGATTTTTCTTGCAATTTGAGCCTCTATTTTACACACATAAACAACCTTTATTAACTACCAAACAAACACATTTAAGTCCCCTTGAAATCAGCCACAAATTTCACATAAATTCATCTAAAATTAGTCCTCAAATTCGCATTGCATTTCTACCTGAGAATAGCAGCTGGAATTTGTACTTTTCCAAGTCCAAAACACCCTCCAATGTACCTAAATCTTAGCCTAACGTTTGTATACATATATAAGCATAAGTTGGCTACAAAAACCACTCAGATTCTCCTTAAACATAACCCAAAAATCTACCCCAAAAAGCCACTACAATTTATCACAACTCCTCTTCCATGCTCACTTGTTGAAACTTGTTTCAACACTCCAAAATATAATATAAACTTCTAGTTTTCTTCTATATTCCATCTACATACCAAACACATTAAGACACTAAATTCCTTCCCCACAACATCAAAAACCAACCCAATAACTCTTAGTTGTCATGACACCAAGCTAGAACTCAAGATCAACAAGGTAAGAAAATAGAACAAATATACATGTTAGTTTAGCCAGATAATTTTTCCTTAGTTACTCATTTCCATACTATCCTCTTTAGATCATTACTCTCATCAAGGAGGAACCAAATCCCACCTATCATCCAATCAAGGTAAGAATCCTATTAAGTTCAAGTGTTCATTTTGTTTTTAGAAATAATCTTATAAACTTACCAAAATAGATATAACAATATATTTATGTTATATAGACTATTTAGTATATAAATACACTAACTTGAAGATTTTTAGGTATAGAAATTCAAATCCAATAAAGGAAAAACCAAAATCATACTTGAACTATAACAAAACTAAATAAACTTTAAATAACTCACGAAACTCAATGGAAAGAGTGAATAAACTGTATTGATGTGTTTGTTCTAAACCAAAAATAACACCACCAATAGATTGAACTCGGAAAATACTATGAAAACGACTAATTATTCGTCAAAAACGATTAGAAATGAGTTAGATATGATCAAACAAGTTTTGAATCACAATTGTTAGGATTCACTTGAAATCCATGCATATATTTCGTAGACTTAAAAATTGTACAAGTCTCTTTCTTGAAAATAATTTCACTACTATAAAGTACTCTCGAGTACTATCAAATCGACTTATTATAACAACCAAATCGGATTAAAACGAATAAGAAACTGCAAATAGAAATTTACTCAGTTTTACTCTAAAACCAATATTAATGTTACTGACATTTCTATTAATATAGTTATGATTATTACTGTTATATTACAACTGTTATAATATTCCGTATTATTAATATTTTCATTAAGTTAACAATACATCGTTTACGTTAAAGTCACTATATTTTATACTATCATCAATGCTATTACTGTTTTTGTCACTAATATTATTATTTACTAAAACATGAAGACGATTATTATTATTATATTATACTTGTTTTTTAATACTAATATTGATATTGATTTTTCAATATAATATTACTAATAAAATTGTAGTATTAAACTTAGCTTGTTTTACAATAAGGAATGAAACTAAAGAATAATAAAAAACTGATATATATCTAAAAGTAGATTTATAACTTTTGAAAGGTATAGATACTAGAAAATACCTTTAAATAAATAAAATACCAATTTGAGAGATAGATAAGGTTGACGGGCAAAGAATTATTAAAAAAAATCTTCTACTAAATACAAAGACTCAAGGAAAAGACAAACCCTTAATTAAAAATATAAATATCAAGAGAAACAATATACAGATAAATATCTTTACTAAGGGATTAAAACCTTAATAAAAACTATTACCAAATACGAACGGAATAGTTAGGCACCTATAAGGATTCAATTAAATTAATTTAACGATACAGTAATTAATATAACGGACTTAATTTAATATCCGACGATAGAGATCAACACCTTTAAATTATAGGAAGACTTCTCTTACAGAAATAATCCAATAATAAATTTCTGTTATTTCCTTTCATAGGAAAATAGATCAATTCCGGACTGCCAGTTAGCTTAGCGAGGACCACAGGTAGGGAATTCCAATGATCTACTATTTTGCTTGTGATTGCTATTGTTTTCTGTTATGGTTGAATGTATTGCTTGTATGGAATGACTGATTGATGTAAGTGTTATCATCCGCATGATTGCCTGCATAAATGGATAAAGATAATTATTCGACTAAACTAATCGATATACATCGCATGTCATGATTCCCCTTGTAGGAAATGTCCCAATTTTGACATCAAAAGTAATTTCGAAATGTTTTTAAAGAAATCTGATCTGATTGGAATATTCAGGTTATTTTATATCCTTTGAAGAGGAAGAATTATACTAAAAGAGTTTATGTGATAAACATGGGACATTTCCGAGTATTGTTGTGACAGTGGATGTGGCCTGAATTTGGGTCCACTGGTCACTTGGCGATAGATGTTACCTGAATTTGGGTCTATCCGCCAGATTCACCTTTATAGGTGATGGTTCTTTTTGGCAGTAGATGTTACCCGAGTCGAGGTCTGCTTGTGCGATTCACCATAGATTGGTGATGGATTGTGAGAATGACATTAAATTGGCATTATATATATTTAAATATGAACCAGCGTAAATCACGTGAACACGTTGGGAAAATATTTGTTGTTACCAATGGCGGTTAAGCATTGGGTGAGTCTGGATGGACGAAACCACCAGGCAGCCTCGTACGGTTAAGGCGAGGTGTCCCATGCGGGTAAGTATGGGAGACAACTGAAGTGTAGACAGGTAAATCTACATCGTCTATGGTTCCAGACCCCCATAGAGTTTTGCTTGCATTCATTACGTATGCATTCATATTGCGTATAGATAGATTGCATGAGTGTATAATTAATGTTTGATAACTTGCGTGAACGGTATAGTATGAGGAATGAACTCACTGAGCCGTGGTTCGCTCACCCCCCTACAGTTTTTGTGCAGGAATATTACTAGCTGGGATTGGGCTAGGAGTGTATGAAGAGAGCTTCTCCAAAAACTTTATTGAAGATAGAGATATAGGATATGGAAACTTAGAATGTAAATTAAATGAATTTTGAATTTTGTATTTGTAGTTTGAAAACCCAATTTCACTATTTGGTGGGGGATACTGATTCTCTGCGATCTTGGTGGAAATTGGAAAATAGGATTCCATAGTTGAAATACTGTAATATATTATATCACCTGTATGATAAACTTTTATAAAATAGAGTCTATACTCTAACATACAAGATGGCTCTCATGTTACGGGTGCACACGATATGATAGCTTTAGATAAATCCTGTTAGGCCCCATATTAGAGTCATGACACTTATCACTTTAAGTTTATTAAGTTTTAGTATTCATGATGAATTCCAAATGTATCAAATTAAATTTTAGTAATTTATGAAAACGAAGTTTTTTGTAGGAGGCAAAATTTTTCAAACAAGAACATAGAATCTCATATCATGGCAAGCACATCAATTATATCTACATGTTACCGCTACTTCAATCAACAAGAGATAGCAATATTACTTTTCAAAAAGACGAACTCATAATTGACTTCAAATTTCATGTAAAGGTGAAATCGAATATTTACCAAGATCAAAGTTTTCAAATGTATCAAATCAAAATTGACTATATAACATATTTTTATTAAAAAATTTCATATTAACCATTAGAACAGGATATCAACACATATACCATGGCAAAAATTCATATATATATATATATATTTATTTATAGTACTGTGTATCATATGTTCATGAAATCATTGTGAATCAAATGTTAATACATAAATCATGGTGAATCAAATATTTACAAAGATCCTCTTTTTCAATCATGTTAATTGCAAATTTCCATCAAGTCATACATTGAACATCATGGTTTTATTCAAAAAATTCATGCTACCACGATGAAAATTACATATGCAAAACATCAATAAAAAAATATTTTGGTAAAAATCAAATTTAAGGTATAAACATACCATAGTTAAAATCACGTAATAAAAAAGAATCATATTATCATCATATCAAATATTCAATAGAACATATATATACACCATAGTGAATATCAAATACTCATGTAAATCAACATAAACATAAAGGGATTTATTTACAAATTTTATATGATATAAGCAAGAGAAATTCATTCTAGGAACGATATTATATAACAATTTTTATAAATTTGTAAAACAAATATTAATTAATTATGCATATTTTAGGTTTTTAAGATAAACATACTATTATATACACACAATTGTCACAACAGATTTTTTATTATTATAATTATAATATCATTATTATTTGCTAACTATAATTTTATTAACATTATAATTGTAATAATAAATAAAGAGTAAAAAAAAAAAAAAGGAAACAAACTTACTTAGAGAACTGCGGATGCATGAAACAGGCAGTCAGATTGGAGTTGAGGCGCCGGCTTCCAGTCGGGTCAGTCGGACCCGACTAGGAAGGGACGACTGGCGGAAATTGTTCCGCTGTTACTGGCGGCACTTGTGGCACGGGGGCGTGTCAGACCGAGGCGCAAGGTGACGTTGAGCACTCCAATGGCTTCAGGTATTCTCAGAAGCTGCGGTAGGCGGCCATTCTAAGGCCCACGACGGCAGTCCACAAGGAGGTGGTCGTCGGGGCGATTCTGGCCTCGTTGGCACGAATTAAAACCACGATTCAAAAACATACAATCTCAGAAAGCGTCCATTATCAAGAAATCGAACATTAAAATTCGAAACCTTGACTTTTTATTACGAATACAAATTAGGGAAATTCAAGAAAATTAGCTCCAAACCTTGCAAATTGAGGATGCTAATGTCCTTTTTGTACTTGCCAGGGCTCTAAAACTTGGAAAGGGTTAATTTGATACGAATCGGATCTAGGGTTTATTAAGTCTATTTTTAGCACAAATCTGGGGATTTCCTAATTTTAAAGATTACTTTCTAATAAACTAGATATTTACACCTTAAAGATCATTTGGAAGCTTCCTTTATCTTTTAATTAACTTAAAATTTGCAAATTTGTATCAAATCTTAATAATCTAACAAAATGACTTTTCTCAATTTTCCTCTTCAATTTAACCTAGTAAAACCCTAAATTAATTCTCAAGTTTGGTGTCATAAGAATGTATTTACGTGCCTACTTTACAATTTCATCATTAATTTTGTGAAATTGGGAGCTAAATTGGCCAAAAATGGCCTCAAAATAGCTCCATCGGGCAGGTTTAAGCTGTTGGAGGTTGAAGAAGAAAAATTGCTGACGTCAACACAGTCTCCTACTATTTCTAAAATGAAACCTCCCCTTGTGCGTGCATTTGTCTTACCAAGAAGCCATTTGGCTTTTCTCTTGTCAATGTTTGTACAAAAAAAAAATATATTTAAAGCTTATAATTTAGGTTTATTCAAATTAATAATTTAATTAAATGAATCTCAAATTAAATATATATGATAAAAATCAGATTATATTAAACCTGTATAATTTTCTAAGGATCATGAAATTAAAATTTTATGCCACTTTCATTTCTTAAAATATCAAAATATGACTATTTGAGTTTAATATGGTATTTTATTTTCATCATATATTAAAATATATAAATATTCCTATTTATTTATATTTAAGTCTAACTGAGCAATAATAGGGTGTCTACAAATGCTCTTCTTTGTGATAGCGTTTGTCAAAACCTTATTACAAAGATAAAAAGAGACCCATTTTTGCTTTGATTAGTTTATAAACTTATCATTTGGGTGCTTCTTGAGTTGGCTAGCATGCATTTGGGTTTGAGTTGACATTTTAATTGGTTTGGCGCTTCTTAAGCTTGTTCATTTCTTCTGTTGATGCTTCTTGAGCTAGCTCATTCTAGCATTGCATGAGAGCTGACTTCTTCAACCTAAAATTAGATATAGACAATACTCTTTCAAGCTCATTAGATAATGTTATTATAGAAAAGTGATTATGAGGATGGTGCATTTTGAGCAAATGATCCTAAGGGATATGTCAGATAGCGCTCCTATGAGCAAGCAATCCTAATACTCAATTGGATAGCAATCCTATGAGCAAGCGATCCTAAATCTAAGAAATTTCTCCTTCGAGCAAATGATCCCTAATACTGTGTGGGATGGCACTCCTAAAAACAAGTGATCATAAATCTAGGATAGTGCTTCTCTCGAGCAAATTTCCTAATAATGTGTGGCATGGAGCCCCTATGGAGCTGTCACTCGAAGACAAATAATAGCATATATTGAAAAAATGTAGAACAATAGGCTAATTTGCACGAGCAGCACAGAGCAAACTTGCCAGATTAACAAAGCATGGCACTCCATTTTCCTATTTGGTTGGACATGTCAAAAGAAAATCAGAGGCAAGTCAAGAGGAGTTGGAAAGAGATCAATGGCGCTACGCTTACTGAGTTTTAGTTAATTTAATTTTGTGATTCTTGTGATCTAGAGTTCAATCATTGATATGTTTTTTAAATTAGGTTAATGGGTACTTCCTGGTAGAATCCAAAGATGAGAAAATGTTCTTGATTTGTTAATAGAAGATCTATTAACACAATTTAGACAAGTTTGGCAGAGCATGGGGCAAAAGTAACTAAAGTGATTCTCTTTAAAGGAAGTTCACCATGGGTTGACGCTTTTGGTAGATTAAAATTATGAAAATTTGATGGTCTATGACAGAGGTCACTTGGACCGCAACCATTTCTATTTAAGTTGCACTTAATAAAAATTAGCGAACAATATACAAGTTCTTCAGGTATAAATAATTACATATAAAGTTATTGATGGAAATTATGGATGGTTGATAATACTTTTCTGATTAATCTAATTTTCTCAATTAAACAATTTGTAGAATTTATTGAGAGCATATTCAATTATCTCATAAACTTGCAATCTTTCTATACAGATTTTATTCCTTACATAATGCATAAGTATGTACAGATAATACTGTGATATGCTTGTCAATCATGTTGCTTGCTTCACGGTATCTTTTATCAGCAATATTTCTATACAAATTTTGTTTGGCAGTCCTTGAGTTTATTAGCCAATATATATATATTATATGTGTGTGTGTGTGTGTGTGTGTGTGTTGTGTCATAGGCTGATGAAGTTTCTTTTCTTTAGTAAATACTGCATATATGTCTGGAATTTGCATGTTAGAAGACCCTTGTTTTCAATGTGTATAAATTTGAAAGGTTTTTTTTTTTTTTTTTTTATGAAACTCATTGTTGCATCTGATATTTGATCTAAAAGAATGCACAAGAAACAGTAGTGGTTGCAACATTTTTAGCAAAAAGCGAATAAGATGCATAAGGTTTCTTGAATTGCCTACTGATGGGGGTTACACCATTGAGTTTATCGTCACGTAGCTCAACTTTGATTATTGAGCTTGGCTTTCCAAATTTTTATGCGATATGGCCAGTAGGTTGGTTGTTGAAAAGATAAAGAGGAGTAAGATCTCTCAAATTTCCTATTGACATACTACTGAGATTATTACAAGTACAATTGGTTATTGCAACGAAAAAGTGTAAAGTTTTTCAAATTGCTAAAGGATAAGGAAGTAGCACTAATATGGTTATTCTTTGATATGGTCATATGTTTGAGATCGATTACCTTTTTTAGTTCAAAAAGAATATCACCATTTAATTGTCTAAATGATTGCAAGCAACGTATAGAACTTTAAGGTTTAGGAGTAGGCATATCTTAGTGGTATATTCTTTGAGAAGCTTTTTGAATATGTCAAGATAAGTGAATTTTGTTAGTTTTCTGATTTCATTAGAAATATCTAAGTTAGGTTAAGGAGAGAAGAAAATTGGAACCCACCTAGCGTACCTTTTAAGTTCAATATGGCTAGATCAGTGCTGGTCATGGTCTTAGTTTTGTTATATGCGTTTCCAACTAAAGTGAATGAAACTACTATACAAATTATTCATTTGACAATTCAACTTCTGGTGGGACACTCGGTTTTAAAAAGAGTTGTTAATTTTGTTTGTTGGCAAAAGACGAGTCAACCAAAGCAAGTTGGCGGAGGACTAGCGATTTTCTAACCCATTGGTTGGGTTTGAAGTAGATAGCTCCTTGACATGATGTTGAAAACATTTGTGGCCATTCCTACAAATTTGGAATGTTATAGAAAACTACGAACCATTTCATGGTGCACTTGATAGAAAATCAACTCATACTCAATTGGTTCGTATTTCCAAAGACCTTAGAAGAAGACCCAGAAAAATGATGGTTAGTTCGGTCAATAGTACAATATGTGTTAAACACGTGTATAGATAAGGCAAGCATTAATTGATTTCTTTTTCCATCTCTTTGTTTTTAATTCATTTGATTCTCTGCATGGGGTTAGGATTGCCATCCATTGATTATCCAAGCAATTTATTAGCTTAGGTTGAATATATGATTAAACCCAAGCAAAGCCCCTTTGTTTTTTATGAGTTACGAAATGCATTTATGGTGGAATTATTTCGAATGTATGGTGTAAAAATGTGGAAGTTATATAGCTATATAATACTTCTCTGGTCGATCTAATTCTCTGTATTGACTTTGATTCCATTCAATCTTGAGCATTTGCGAAATGTATTGAGAGAAAATCAATATTTTGAGAGCATGGCTGTATTCATCTTGTGTTTATCTCACACACTTGCAATATTTCTGCACAAATTTTAATAATCAATAAACAACCAAAGTTTCCAGATCTCGGATTAAATACTAGAGAAACATGGTCGAGAGAAAAAGAGGGATCTGGGTTTTCTATACTTTGAGAACTGCAGCGAAAAGAGGGAGCAAAGAAAAATTTTATATCTCATCCTGAGAACTCTGTTTCACCTTCCTAAATCACATATACTCATCAAAACCTTTGTCAATTTGTCATTCTAAATTCCCAAAGTAACAATGTGTCTGTTCATGATAATTTGTTGGCTAAGCAAAGTCAGGAGAAAGAAATAGCTAGTGCTTGTCAACCTGAATTCTTTTAATGTTGTTAATGCAAACGAAGCAACCTGCGATCCATTTTAGAGACTTTAGTGGCAATGATAATTCAAGTAATTGCATGGTTGCCACGAGTATTGTGGATACTTGGGGGATAGATAGTAGTTCCAGGTGATACCACTGTGCAAAATCAAAGAAATAGCAATGCATCCTTCCAAGGGAGTCCACAAAAAACACGAAAATACGGGGAATTGTTATCAGCTCATTCGATTCGTTACGTGAGAGTAGGATTGCAGTCCTTTGCTTATCCAGACAATTTAATAAATAATTAAACCCAATCAACCTTTGTTATTTAAGAGTTATGAACATGCATTCGTGGTACAATTCTTTCAACTGTATAGTGTAAATGGTATAGTAATATAGCTGGATAATGATTTTCTGATTATTAGATTCTCTGTACTAACTTTGATTTCATCTATTCTTAAACATCTGGTGAAATTTTGAAGGTTTATTACAATGGTGTTATAAGTCCCAACCATATTTATTGTACCATTACTCTCAATAAAATATGAAATAATGTCACAAATAATACTCGAATTTTAGCAAAATATAAAATTATGTATTTGAATTTAGTTTCTATAAGAATTTCATTAGGTACTAAATTAATTAATTTTAAACTTTAAGTACTAATTACATATTTTGTTAAAATTTAGATATTATTCGTAACATTAACCTATAAAATATTAGCTAACAATATACATGCTCAGCAGCTATGAAACAATTAAATGTAAAATTAATTAATGAAAATTACGGATGTTCGAAAATTACAGACCATCCAAAAATGATGCTTCCGCATCACGTATGAAAAATAAAGAAAAAAGGTCTCAATGATTTAGTGAAAAATAAAAACACTTAAGCATATACTTACTTGTTATGCCTCCTTTTTCCACATTTCTATTCTTTTCCTTGTTTGTTTTGCTTAGTTTTACTCTCATAATTTTATTTCATTGAGGAAATCGCAAGTCATGGCTGCATTATTACTCACATGGGGATGTTCACGTGTCCCTCTCACAACTGTAAAGCCTACTCTCTCTCTCTCTCTCTCTCTATATATATATATAAATAGAATTTGCGCTACTAAAAAGAAAAAGTCAAAAATATTTAAATAATTACCACATTTATTAACAATATAGGTCATAAAAAGGAAAAGGGTAAAAAAGTAGAAAATTCTCAAAACAAACAAAATGGAAAAAAAAGCATAAATAATAATGAAAGTAACATAATGACACAAACATTAATACTGGATAGCCTTCTGGCATGAGGGAGGTTATTTAGGATATAAGCGAAGTTATTTCAGGAATATAGTTATAAATTTGAGAAAGCAAATAAGTGGGGTTTTTTTGGCCGATAAAATAAGTGGGTTTAATTGAGGAGATTATTACATACGGCTTGGAGAGGAAATCATAACAAATAAAACCTCCCACATGTTCAATTAATAAGTACCTTAATAATGGAAATGAAATAAATAAATATATATATATATATATATTTCAATTGTGTGTTTTTATAATCTCGGTGCAGACCCTTTACTTTTGGAAAAAAAAATGGCATTTCCATTTCCGAAATGGCTCGCGTAATGTGTCTTCATTTTTCTTAAACAACAACATGAAACAAATATATTGCTTGAAGAAATTGTATGATTATCAACCCGTTTAAATAAAAATTATACAAATACAAATTATATAAAATTAATTACTAAAATAGAAACAAAGATCGCATTTTTAAGATGCAATTGTATTAGTAACACATTGGTCTCATACTCACATGTTAATACATGAATTACATTTTAGAAATATAATTTACTAAAGCACCACATAATTGTAATGAGTACTGTTGACAGTCAAATATAGTCCAAGTCCCACTCAGTCTTTTGGGGCCTAGGGATTCTTAATCTCAACAGCTTCCATCCTAGGGATTCTTAATCTCAACAGCCCATGGAAGCATTAGCTTAGTTCATCTAAATCCCGAAGGTGTCAAAAATGAGGAGACAGTAAACCTGATCTCGGGTCCACACCCCGAGGCTCCACAACTAGGTCACCAAGTCATTGGGACAATCGGCTCGCCATCGATTTAGCTCAACTTCGTTCTCCTCATCTTCCTCCATCACGCCACATTCTAGTCACATCTTGTGATCGGGAGGACATCAACAGCTCAGTAGTGCACCACAAAGTCAAGTCTTCCTCCTCATGTGCCATCTCCATTCCTAGTACAAGGCCTTATATTAGGTGTTCTGGTATGATCCTAAAACCCTATAAATGCCCTCTTACCTTCTTGGCAATGGGACAAGAACACATTAGGAACAGTAATAGGATAGGAAAACAAATATATAATATAGACAGAAAAACACCTTATCTGACATTATGTTTGCATTCACCTTATCTTCACCCACAAATTAACTTGAGCGTCGGAGTGGCCGCACCGAGCAACCCTCAGCGTCTCTCTGATCTGTCTTTTAATGTTTACAGGAGCATTCTCTACTGGCCCAGACTTGGCTCATGCAACATTTTGACACCGTTTGTGGGAAACTAACCGTTAAACACAGCTAAACACTCTCTTGTTGCCACCTCTTTCCAAAAAACCCTCCTAAAGCCTTAGGCGATAGAGTCATCCTCTCATAATGCCCAGGCCACTATGGAGCAAGAATCAAAGTGATTCTGCTCCCTTACCACATACTTCCCATGCTGTTGATGGTGAAACCTCTGAAATGTCGTATCACAGCCCAAACGTTGCCACTGATGTTGGCTTTATAGACGAGGGTCGAATTTTGGAGCTGGAACATCTATGCCGACATCTAGTACACCAGAACGTAGAAAATGAACGATTGAATACTCTCCTACAAGCCAAGATAACAGAGTTAGAAGGACTGAAGGATTTACATCTAGAAGAGCATACTCTAGGCACGCAGGAACGTTTCGCTAATCCAATCATCGCATAGATGAAGGGAGGAGCCGCCCAAACGTAACCATGAGGGTGTTACAGGCTCCCTTAGGGCGAGAACCTTTGCCAGAGAACGGTCTTACAGACTTGAGCCATCTTAAGGCCCTCGTCAGGGGGCCTATGCTTTGTGTAGCCCTATGATAGCAGCAAATAATGTGTCACAGGCGTGCACTACCTTGAAGCAGTTAATCCGTGTTGATGCTCGTTACCCGATCAACTTTCAACAAACCAATAGGGAAAGGATCACGAATCCCTACCTAATTTGGGACCACGATGGGGATACCCCCACTCCTATCCCGAAGGAGACGTAGCTCGGTTCCAACAAGGAGTGTGCATTGGAGGAAATACACGACATGATGAGGAGATTATCTACCATTAAAGAGAGCTTCGAGGGTAAGCTTATAGTGAAAGTGTCGTTAGATAGGTCACCCTTCATGCTCGAAATCCAGTTCAGAGTGTTAGCGAGGCTCCCTACTCTAGAATCGTATGATGGAACGATAGACCTAGAAAACCATGTTGTCCAATTCCAACCCACTATGGAGATACATAATTTTTCAAACGCTATCTGGTGCAAGAATTTTCCAACTACCTTTCAAGGGGTAGCCAAGATTTGGTTCAATAAGTTGAACCAAACACAGTGAGCTCATTTTCCCAACTCACCGACCTCTTTGTTGCACACTTTATGGTGAGCAAGCTGCTAGAAAAGAACTCCTCTTACCTCTACGTGGTGCGACAAAAATCTGGTGAATCCCTACGCGATTACTTAACGAGGTTCAACAAAGCATGTCTAGAGATCCCAAACCTTAACTAAAGGGTAGCATTAGAAGCCATCAAATAAGGGGTTCTCATTGAAAGTCTATTTTTCGACTTACTTTCTAAATATAAACTTACCACACTCAAGCAGGTAAGGGAGAAGGCTCAGAAGTATATCCAGCAAGAAGACATGAGGAATGCATGGAGAGAAGCCGAAAATTGCTTAGCTCAAGCCCGAATGACCAACAATATCTCTTAGGAAAGGAGCCGACCAAGAGATCCTCGCAACTCCAACCAGGCTGACAAAAACCGAAGGATAAATAATGGCAACAAGCAAAGGCTCTTTCTCATGTACGATGAGTTCACCTCTCTCAACTGTCTATGCATGATGTGTTTCTTGAAATAAGAAACCGAGGCCTCTTACCCCTATCACCTCCAATGAGAACAAGTCTACGATGAAAAGACTCTAAGGAATATTGTAAGTACCACCACAACCATGGGCATGATGCAAGAAATTGTTGGAAGCTCAAATGTTCCATAGAAGATGCCATACACCGGGGTTAGCTAAAACAATATGTAGATCACAACATAAAGTCGGAGCCCCGGCCTAGAAGAGAAAAATTGTCGAACCTAAGAAAATTCCAATTGCCCAATATCACCCGAAACACCCTCGACCCTGGTATTAATGTCATGGCGAAATCAACACCATCATAGGTAGGCCCATCACCTCGATGAAAGCCGAATTACTGCCCAGTACGTCTCGGTTGGTAATGAACGTGAAACCAAAGAGGTAAAGATCAACTCCATTTCATTTTTCAATGAGGATTATGAGGGAATTAAAACCCCTCACCAAAATGCCTTGGTTATCGTTGCCTGTATATCAACGTTGAAGGTTAAAAGAATACTAATCGATATAGGAAGTAGCGCAGACATACTCTTTAATCAAGTATATGAGTAGATGAAGCACGAGCTAAAGCCAAAATTAAGGCCATATGATCACAAGCTATATGGTTTCGACAACCGACCTATTAAACCTCGAAGCATCATCACTTTGCCTAGCGAGCTTAAAGAAAAGTCGTACAATGCTGAACATCAGATAGATTTCCTCATGGTTAACTATTGGTTTCCCTACAATACCATATTGGGTAGGGGCAAGCAATCTATATTCACCATGATCGTCGCCTAGCCACACCTTAAAGCCAAATTCCCCACCCCAATAGGCATAGACATATGCCAAGGAGACTAGGAGCTGTCCCGATAGTTATACATTTGGGCCTTAAAGGGAGATCGTATATACACCATTGAAGTGGAACCTAGGCGTAACCCTAAACAACGTAGCGAGACCGCCAAGCTTGGGGAAGAAGCCACTCTCAATGATGCTTCTGACCACATTGTCAAGGTCATAGCAATTCTCCACCCTGATGTCAAAAAAGATTTGGTAACCTTTTTTAGGGTGAATAAGGATGTATTTGCTTGGTTGCCCACTAACGTGACAGGTGTGAGCACCAACGTGATCACACAACACCTTAACATCAACAGAACCATTAGGCCAATATGTCAAAAAATCTTACACTTCACCCTAGAGAGGTAGGCCACCATTGAAGAAGAAGTTCTGAAGTTTCTTTGAGTTAAAGTCATTAGGGAAGAAAAGTATCCCATTTGGCTAGCCAATGTAGTGCTAGTCAAGAAACCTAGTTGGAAATGGCGAATGTGTGTAGATTGCACCAACCTCAACTAAGCGTGTCTAAAGGATTGCTTCCTTCTACTACGAATTGACCAATTTATTGATAATACCTTGGGACACGAGCTTTTGAGCTTCATAGATGCCTTCTCTAGCTATAACTAGATAAAAATGAAGGATTTAAATGAGATCCACACCTCGTTTGTTACGTCCGTTGGCGCATAATGTTATAAGATGATGTCCTTTGGATTAAAGAATGCCGATGCCACCTACCAAAGTTGGTCACTAAGGTGTTCAAACCTTAGATAGGCCGTCACATGGAAGTTTTACATCAACGACATGATTGTAAAGAGTAGACAAGTTGAGGATCATCTACATGACCTCCGAGAAACCTTCGACCGACGTCGTTTCTACAACTTGAAGCTAAACCCTCAAAAAAACACGTTTGGGGGCCTCGATAGGAAAATTTTTAGGATATGTAGTATCCCAAAGGGGACTGGTGATAAGCGCCCTCCCACCCAAACACCAATTTGATAAAAAAAAGGTACAGCAGCTTGCAGGACGAATTACTGCGCTAAGTAAGTTTCTCCCTAGAAGTGCAGACCCATGCTCTAAGTTCTTCAGAATCCTTAAGAAGTCATATAAGTTTGAATGGATAGAAAAATCCTAGTGGGCCTTTGATAAGCTGAAACAGTACCTCCCTTCGCCGCCAATATTGAAGACCCCAATGGTAAGTGAAATCATGTAGCTCTACCACGAAGTGAGCAATCGAGCCCTATCGTCCATACTAACATAAGCTTAAGGAAATCAACACTAGCTGATATACTACATTAGCCGCACCCTCCAAGGTTCGAAACTAAGGTATACTAAATTCGAGAAGTTAGCCCTGGCAGTCGTGATATTTGCACGATGCTTGCGCCCTTATTTTGAAACACACCAGGTTGTCATTCTTACCAATATACCAATAAGAACAGTCCTCCAAAAACCAGATGTGTCAGGAAGGTTGATGAAGTATGCCATCGAACTAAGCACCTATGGGGTTTAATAACCTCAAGAAGCCATCGAAGGCCAAGTCTTGGTGGAATTGGTGGCGGAATACACCAACCCTCCCGAATAGGAAGATGAGGAAAAACCTAAGTGAACTCTCCACATGGATGGCTCCTTTACGCAAGGAGGAAGTGGAGCCGCCTTATCCTCAAGGGACCCTATGGAGTGAAAATAAACTACGCATTAAGGTTTGGATTTCCCACAAGTAATAATGAAGTAGAGTGCGATGCCTTGTTGGCTGGGTTAAAGCTTGCCACGGATATTGGAGTAGAAACAGGAAACCTCAAGATCTTCTCCGATTCTTAGCTCGTGGTACAGCAAGTCAAGGGCCTATATGAGGCCAAAAGTGAAGAAATGGTAGGCTAGCTACTTAGAAGCAGTTTGATCTCTCACAAGGAGTTTGCCTTCGTAGGAAATAGTTAAGATCCTGCGAACTAACAATGCGGACGCTAATAGACTTCTAAATTGGTGTCCATGATATTACCTTACCAGGGAAAGATTGAAGAAAGATTATTCATTAAATATCTACCCGATAAGTCTATAGCAGCATGGTTTCATGAGGTAATTGATTTACTGTACGAGATGTGATGCAGTGGACAAGATAGCAAATAAGTATTTGGAAAAATGGCATAGAATTTGATGATGGTAATTTCGTAATTTTGGAGAGTTATGGATTTTGACCGAGCAGGACCATATTCTGAAGGGAATCAAGCCAACGAGTAAGACTCACCAGCTTCGCTCGTGACCTATGCCAGTTTTCGGCCAAATTCCTTTGTTTAGGCCATCAAAACCACGTTTTTACTATTTTTAATAACTTTTCTTTATGCCATATCTTTTCATAGGATATTTTTTTTATATGCCATCTGTGGCATTAATCTCGTCCGTTCATTTATTTTCGCCCTAGGTATTATTTAGATAGGTTTCCTTTTTTGGTAAAAAAAGCATATTATATATTCTAGGGTTACAGAAGGTGCAAACATATGTTACTTTGAATGAAATTTCTTTGAGAGTGTTCTCTCTATTCCAAAATTCGTCATCTTCAAGTAGATTTCGATTTTTGATGCCAAATATCTAGGTATTCTGAAAATCAATTGATATTTGAAGATCACAAGCCGGATATTCGTGCGCGAATCAACGTCTTGCGATAGTTCCCTTTTGTTCCGCTGCGTCACGGTTCCAGTCCCGTTTCCAATTCAAAACCAAACCATGCATATGTCTACATTCCACTTCATGTGGCACTTGATAGAAAATCAACTCTGATTCATCTATTTAGGTTTATTGATATATAGCTTGATAATGCTTTTCTGATTAATCATATTCTCTGTATCAACTTTGATTTAATCTATTCTAAAACATTTGCACAGTTTATTGAGCACAAAACCGATTATCTCATATAGTTGCAATTTTTCAAGAAAAATTATGTTCCATATATAGCCCATAAGCATGTAGAAATAAAACTGTAATATGCTTGTCAGTCATCCTGTTTACTGCAAGTGTTTATTACTTGTTCACTGCCAGTGCAGTAAGTGAAACTGCTATACTAATTATTACTTAGACAGATACAACTTCTGGTGGGGCACTTGGTTTGAGAAAAACTGCAATTAATTTTCTTTCACCTAATTTATGTAACATCTAACAGTTGGAATTAATGCAGCTATAAATATGTTGAAAATTTCCACATTATACAACTTGGAGTATGTACTTCGTGGGCATTTCTGTATTTCTGTTGCTACCACAATTGTTTAGGCCTATTGTAATTGGTCAATGTCCGCTTGTTGTTTAAGATTAATACATTGGATTGTAATTGTGTGAAAGTATTACTTGCATTAAACTTGAACCATTGGTTATTTGGTAGGAAGTTGCTTGTTTATTTAATTGGAAGTGGGATAGATAAATTCATGACCATCAAATCTTTAGAGAGAAAGACGGAGTAGCATTTCATAGATGAAAAAATGAACACGGTTGAGATGGCTTACATAGAGGGATATATGTATTTATTATATGTCGTGATATTAGTATGGTATTATACAGAAATAAAGTAGAAAGTTTAACACACGTATTCATAAGACAATTATTAACTGATTGTTTTTTACATCTTTGTGTTTTTAACTTATTTGATTTTTGGCGTGAGAATAGGATTGCTGTCTTTTGCTTGTCCAGGCAATATATTGTCTAAGGTTGAATATATAATTAAACCCAAGCAAAGCATTTCTGTTATTTATGTGTTATCAACATGCACTTATGGTGCAAGCGTATCAATTTTATAGGATGAATGGGATAGTTTATATCAAAACAGCTCCATAATGCTTCTCTGATTAATCTAATTCTCTGCATTAACTTCGATTTCATTTATTCTAATCAATTGCAAGATTTATTGAGAGCAAATTTAAATTTTAAGAGCATAGCTGCGGATTTTCATCTTGTGTTTATCTCTTATACTTGCAATATATTTCTGCGAGAATTTCGTTCCATATATAACCCTTAGACATGTGGGAGAAAAATGTGTCATGCTTATTAGTTATTTTGTTTGCTACAAGTTTATTCCTTGATCACTGCATCTTTTATCAGCCCTTGGGATTCATTAGCTCTTATATATATTATATATGTTTGCAAGTGTCTTTTACTTCTCTAGTGCTTCTTTTGCTTAGTAGGTGCCAGCAAATATGTCTTGTGTCTATGTTAGAAGGGCTCTTCTTTTGTTCATGCAAATAGGTCCAGTAGTTGATCCAAGAGAATACACATTAGACCGCAGTGGCTGCATGATTTTCATCAAAAAGAATAAGATGTGTAAGGTTTCTCAAATTGCCTAATGATGGGATTACACCACTAAGGTTACTACAAGTAGGTCAACATTCGACTGTTGAACCAAGGTTTCCAATCTCCTTCAGGGTTGGGTTAGTTGGATGTCGTAAATGAGGCAAGTTTCTTAATTTGCCGAAGGACAGGGGATAGCACCACTCAAGTTTTACACAGATAGAGTCAAGTTTCTCAATTTGATTAGGTTAGGAAGGTAAATCAACTCCTATTCATTCATTTATTCATGTTTCCAGAACTTAGAGGAAGACCTAGAAATGATGGTTAATTAAGTCAACGGTTCATAGAAGTTAAACACGTGTATAGATTAGGTAAGACTAACTGATTTCTTTTTCCATCTTTGTGTTAGCTCATTTAACTCTTTGCGTGAGAATAGGTTTGCCATCCTTTTCTTATCCAAGCAATTTATTAGCTTAGGTTAAATATATGATTAAACTCATCCACCCTTGTATTTATGATTTATGAACTTGCACTCATGGTGCAATTGTTTCTACTATTCCGTGTATATGGTATAATAATATAGCTTGATAAATGCTTATGTGGTTATTAGTTTCTCTGTAGAAACATTGATTTCATCTAGTCTTAAACATTTCAGAATTTATTGAGAGCAATTAAAATTTTAACAGCACAGCCGTGACTATTTATCTCATTGTTATGTCCTATAACTACAACATTTCTGCACAAACTTTGATCATGAAAAATAACCCAAGCTTCCAGATCTTGACTGTAACAAGATAAACATTAAAAGGAATAACATATTTCGTCTTTGTCGAAGACAAGACACGAAAAACGGACTCCATGCTTAATATTTAGTTTGCAATTGTAAGACTGAAATCTCAAGATGCATACCCATGAACAGAAAAACGTGTTGAGGAAGAGAGCAGCTGTCACTCGAAGATAGCAGCAGCTCACAAAAGATAGACAAACACACGCAGCCCACATTAGATGAGGGAACACACAATGGCATATATTGAGAAAAATGCAGAACAGAACAGAGGAGACCTGCCACAACAACAAAGCATGGCACTCCATTTTTCTGATTTGGTTGGACTTGTGAAAAGAAAATCAGAGGCAAATCAATATGAATTGCAAAGAAATTAATGGTGCCATGGATATCGAGATTTGGTAAATTTAATTATTTGATTCTTGTGATCTGGAGTTCAATCATTTATATGTTGTTTAAATTAGGTTGATGGCAACATCCTGGTAACTAATTAGTGCTTCATTTGATATGTTCGGAGGATTTTGCCAATTCGATTGGGAAAGCATAGGTGGTGCTGATTCTTGCTTGGGTTGCACAAACGACTGCCGTAGCTTCTGCCATTTCAACCTCCCTGACTCCGTCATAAAGCTCATGTCCATAGAAGAGCAACAGTTCTTGATTTACGAAGTGCTTGACAAGGCAAATCGAGATTACTTTCGGATAGTAGCAAAAAGACCTTCAAATTATATCGAAATTCATTTTTGATATAGGTGGATGCTTCGAATATATGTGACTTAGTCATAAAGCTCATGTCTATAAATGTGGAAGTGTTCTTATTTGGTTTCTTAAAAGAATGCAACCACAAGACCTATAAACACAATCCAAAAAGATTTGGCTGCACATATGGCAAAAGTAAGATGATTCTCTTTGTGGGAGGTGCGCCGCAGGTTGATGCTTTTGGTAAATTAAATTGTGAAAATTTGATGGTTTATGACAAAGTGAATTGGACTGCGACTATTTTTATTATAAGGTTACTCATAATAAAAATTAGCAAACAATATATATACATGTGCAGCAGGTCTAAAATAATTACATATAAAGTTGTTGATGCAGCGAAAGAATTAGGTTTATCACAAGCCGCTGATTTGGGCACCAACGCCGGATTGCGATATTTAAATACATGTTCATTCTAAGAATACTAGGTGAATGGCATCCAAAATTAAAAAGTTATAAGAAATTTGCGATTTTGGGGAAAGAATTGAGCAAAATCAGCTCAAAAATGATATTATTGAATAATTTATTGTTCTTTTGCCCTATGACATACACATATAAGCATGCTAGAATGTTACCCAAAATAGAACTAAAAAAATGTCAAAAATAGAAATGCCCAAAAACATAAAAACGTAAAGTAAATTAAAGAATATTTATAATGTCATAGATGGCATTCAAACAAACGTATATATAAGAAGTTATAACAAATTTAAAATTTGTTCAAAATATAATCACAAAACTATAACCACCTAAAAATCACAAAACTATAACCGACCCACCTCTATCCCATTTCATTAGGTACCTATTAGCCATTATTTTCACCACATCAATTGGAAATTATGAATGTTTGAAAATCACAAAGTATCCAAATATTATGCTTACACGAAGTGTATGAAAAATAGAAAGATTTCAATGATTAAAAGAAAGAGTACCTTGAAAGTAAAATACTTGGGTTTTATTAGCCATTATAGATATTATACACGAAGGAAGTTTCTTTCCCTTAGTAAATACCCACATACACGATTGGAGCTTTCGTGCTAGAAGACGACTTTTCTTGTTTATGTGTATAAATTTAAAAGCTTTTGTTATTATGAAACACATTGTTACATCTGATAGTTGATCCAAAAGAATATACACGAAAGAATAGTGGCTGCAACAGTTTTAGCAAAAAGAACAAGACAGCATAGGGTTTCTCGAATTGCCTACTAATGGGGTTACACCGAGTTTATTATCACATAGCTTAAGTTTGATTATTGAACTCAACTTTCCAAACTCCAATGGATTTGATCAGTGAGCTGGTTGTTGAAAAGATAAAGAGGAGTAAGATTTCTCAAATTACCTAATGATAGAGAATTACACTACTGATGTTATTGTAGGCAAAATTGGTTGTTGTAACAATAAAAAAGAGTAGATATGGTTATATGTTTGAGATTGATTAAATTTGCTAGTTCAAAAGGGATATCACCATCTAACTGTCTAATTGATTACGAGCAACATATAGAACTTGAAGGTTTGAGAGTTGGCATATCTAGGTGGTATATTCTTAGAGAAGCAATGGTTGAACATGTCAAGATAAGTGAGTTTTGTGAGTTTCTGACTTCATCAAAAATATCTAAGTAAGGTTAAGGATAGAAGAAAACTAGAACCCACCTCGCGTACCTTTCAAGTTCAACAAGGATGGATCAATGCTGGTTATGGTCCTGGTTTTGCCACATACCTTTCCAACTGAAGTGAATGAAACTATTGTACAAATTATTAGTTTGACAATTCAACTTCTGATGGGACACTCAATTTGAGAAAAATGGCAAACAAATTTGTTCCTTAGCAAAAAGACGCGTTAGACATAACAAGTTGCGGAGGAATAGTAAATTCCTAACCCATCAATTAGGTTTGAAGTAGATCGTTCCGTGATGTGATGTTGAAGACACTTCTTGTCATTTTTGTAGATAAGGAAGTTATAGGAAAATACAAACCCATTTGATGGTGAACTTGGTAGAAAATCAACACCTATTCATTTTATTCATGTTTAAGGACTTAGCAAAAGACCTAGAAAAATGATGGCTATTTAGGTCAACAGTTTTATATAAGTTAAACACATGTATAGATAAGGCAAAGCTAATTTCTTTTTTCATCTCTACGTTTTTAGCTCATTTGATTCTTTGTGTGGGAATATGATGCAATCAATAATGATTTGAATAATATTTTTTTAATGTCTTTTAGTTGCCTTTAATTGGATATTTAATAGGATTTAACGTCTTTTGAATAGGATTTTTTTATTGATAATTTAAGAGAATATGTTTTTGATATCATTTATGTGTTTTTTCCTTTTTGTCTTTTTTTCCATTTTTTATAATTTTTAGGTTTTGAATATAAATTGTACGCTTTAAGGTAAATATGAAGAATCAGTTTATCAATGATATGGATTTGAGTCATCTTTGCTCTAATTTTCCAAAATGTTTCAAATTATAGTGTTAATTTCAAATTTTGGATGCCTATTATCTGGGTATTCAAAAAATCAACAGACAATTAGAAGATTGCTTTCTGGATAATCTAAGAATCAAGAGATTGTGATAATTTTCATAATCTTTCACTGCATCGGTTTGGTATCAAGCGTTCGTCTTGGGATATTATCATACCATGAGGAAAGCCATGATGAAAATTTCAAGGCGAATTTTGTCCACTATGAAGAGAATGATGCGAGGTAAATAATGGAGTGCAAGCACAAGAAGAAAATATAATTATTTAAGAAGATTACAATTTATTTTTCTAGATTTAATAGGATTAATGTTAATTTAATAGGATCATAATCTTTTATAATAGGATTAATATCATTCTATTTATATCAAGTTATGTAATTATATTCTATTTTAATCTTGTAAATATACTAGACTTGTAAATCTTGAGAGAAAGATTTATTATGAAATAAAATATTGTTTGTCTCTCCTAAAAAAAGACCTATTAAAAATATAAATGATATTAAAAACATATTCTCTTGAATTATGACTAAAAAAGAATCGTATTCAAAAGACATTAAATCCTATTAAATATCCAATCAAAGGCAACTAAAATATATTGAAAAAATATTATTCGAATCATTATTGATTGCATCATCTTTCCATCCATATTTGTAGCTCTTCTCTCCATGAGAATAGGTTTGCCATCCTTTTCTTATCCAAGCAATTTATTAGCTTTGGTTAAATATATGATTAAACCCATATATCTTTGTTATTTATCAGTTATGAACTTACATTCATGGTGCAATTGTTTCAACTATACCATGTAAATTGTATAGTAATATAGCTTGATAAATGCTTTCCTATTTATTAGTTTCTCTGTATTAACATTGATTCCATCTAATCTTAAACATTTACAGAATTTGCTGAGAGCAATTCAAAAATTTGCAGCTTTTTATCTCATGTTTGTCTTATAATTACAATATTTTTGCACAAACTTTGATCACCGAAAAATAACCAAAGTTGCATATTTACGATATTAAGAGTACAACTACATTTTCATCTTGTGTTTATCTATCTAAGTAGCAATATCTGCACAAATTTTGCTCCATATATAACCCATAAGCATGCATAGATAGAACTATGATGTACTTACTACTAGAAAGGGTCAATGTCAAAAAATAGTACTTGAACGTTCGCAAAAAGTTCAATTAAGTACCTAAAGTTTAGTTTTGAACAATGTAGCACATAAACTTTTGCAAAAAGTTTAATCATGTACCTAAATTTGGTTTTGATATTTTTGTACCTAAAAGAAGTTTTTAATATTTTTTCTTATCTGATTGAACTTGCTTTAAGTAGGAAAAATACACGAAAAATTATTTAAGTACAAAATTGTCAAAACCAAACTCCAAGTAGGAAAAATGTCGTGAAAACTTGTTTCAGATACCAAATTGTTTAAAATCAAACTTCAAGTACATAATTGTACTCTTTGCAAAAGTTTAGATACAATTTTTGACATTATCCCAACTAGAAATTATTTGTAGTGATTTAAGAAAACTTTGTTCGAAATTCTTGGATTTCATGACACATAAAAATTTGGGTTATTAAGGCAAAGAATAAAGGCATAGGTGTGTGCTTGCATATATATCTTAAGTTTTTTGCTAGAACTCTTCTTTTATATATGTATAATATTAAAAATCTTTTTTTTTCAAGAAACACATTGTTATTATTATTGAGTGTGCATATATTTATACATTTAAATATTTACATATTCCTTTGTATAGCTCTCTAACTTAAGGTTATATTTTTTTTCTCTTATAAAAGATTAGTGCTTCATTTGAGTAATTTTGTTTAATACTTATACATGTAATCTCTCCTACAATAAATACAAAAAGTCAGTTATGTCTACTAGCTGATCAAAGAGAACACACCTGAAATGATACTAGTTGCAAGAATTTTACCATAAAGAATAAAATGTGTAAGGTTTCTTGAATTGCCTAATGAAGGGGGATTACATTACTGAGGTTATTATCACTTAGCTTAAGTGTGGCCATTAAACTAAAGTTTCCAAGCTCCAATGGGATTTAGCCAGTATGTTGTTAAAAAGATAAAGATGAATAAGTTTTCTTGAATTGCCTACTATGGGACATCATGCTGATGAAATTATTATGACTTGGCTCAAGTTCAATCATTAAACCAAGATATCCAAGCTCCCATAGGGTTACGGCTTACTAGTTAGTTGTTGAAAATTAATTATGAGTAAGGCTTAAATTGCTTAATGATAGGAGATCACATTGTTGAGGTTATTAGAATATAGTTACAAATTTTTTGTTGATCTAAGGCTTCTAGTGTTTTTTTTTTCCCGGATTGGGCGAGTTAGTTACTATAAAGATAAAAAAAGTAATGTTTCTCAAATTGTCAAAGGATGAGAGAAAAGCACCAAAAAGGTTATTCACGGATTTGTTTGAGTCTGATTAATTTCCTTAGCTCAAAAGGAATACAACCATCTAACTTATTCCAAGTTGTATAGAACTTGAAGATTCAAGAGTTAGCATATTTCTAGTGGAATACTTAGTCCAAGAAATATTGCAATTAATGTTGTTACTTGGCAAAATGACTTAGGAATTTTTGTAAGTTACAGAAGGTTGGCGATTTTCCTCCACCAATTTTTGTAACATCTAACTATCAGAATTAATACATCTATAAATATATTAGAAATTTCCACAATGTACAGCTTGGATTATGTACTTCGTGGACATTAATGTAGTTCAATGACTACGTCAATATTTAAGCCTATGATCGTTTATTGCTATCCAATTTTTTGCTTAAGATAATCATTCGATTGTAATTGTGTGAAAATAAAGTATAGTAATTGATTCGGTTATTTTGTAGGAAGTTGCTTGCTTATAATAATTGAAAGTTGGACTTAGAAATTAACTTCACGATCGTCAAATCTTCTTGGGGAAAGATGGAGTAACATTTTAGATGAACAAGATCAAAATGTTGCTCTCATTGATTCTTGAAGGGAGTAACATTGACATATTCCACAAGATAAATGAATGAAATCAAACAAATGTTTTTTGAACAATCAAAACATCATGAAGAATCGTTAAGTGAGCAAAATCAAAAGAAAAGGATAGCTAAGGCATGTTAACAAGAATTTCTTTTACTGCACTTATGCAAGAAAATGAGAAACTACTATTAATAATTTTGTTAACACATACAAGGAACAACGCTTGTTAGCCACAATACAAGTTTCTTTCCAATAATGCCTTGCATAAATGCATTCAAATTCAACTAGCAGAGAAAGCCTGCTACATAATTTAAAGAGTTTAGGGGCATTGATGATCCAACTAATCATAGTATTGCCACAAGTACTACAGGTAAATGTTAATGTTGTCTCCAATCTATGTTGCGGGTAAATAAACAGATTAGGAGAACACAACCAAAATCTCAAACAGGTTTCCAGTCAAACCCTTGATTAGATAAATACTATTGTTGGATTTTCTACCATTTTCCAATATGTGTGCAATGATCAAGTAGGAGCATAATGAACCAATCTAGATGGATGGAAACATAGGTATAATGTTTTTCTCCTTAATATAATGTAATTTAGTATGGATATAAATTTATGCTATGTTTCTCTTCTCTTTTTCATTTCTACTGTAAGAGTAAGCTTGTTATTCTAGTCAGTTCTAGTTTTCCTTTCATATCTTAATTAGTTCATGTAATTTAGTGATTTTTGTATGGGCTCAATTGAGTTAGACTACATAGTCATTCCAAGATTAAAAAAAAAAAAGGTAAATAAGAAATGCATTTTGTAAATAGAATTCTCTGCAGATGTTTCAAATTGTTGCTAAACATGTTTCTTCATCATATGTATTCCACAAATAGAAAGTAAATTGGTAACACTTTATTCAGACCTCATTTCAAGAGATCTAGATGAGGTGATACTGAGAGCATATATTTTTTAAGAATAAGACTTCATCCAACCCTCACTAAGTTTTGAAGAGTAAGGGACATTCGAAGGACGCATTGTCGAGAGCTTTGTTTGTATTATATGTTATAGAATAAATGTAAAAGCTCACATCATATTTATAAACTTAAGTTTTTAGATTAGATGGTTGTAGTACTAACCATAATATGGTATCAGAGCAAGAGATCAACAGTTCAAATTCTTGGGTACTCATTACAACCTCTATTAAAATTAAGTCGTTCACTTGATGGGCTTTAGTCAAAGTCAAAATTTTAGCCCACAAGCAAGGAAGAGTGTTATAAAATAGATATAAAAGAACATACCATATCTACAAGCTTAAATCTTTAGATTAGATGATTGTAGTATTAACCTTAACAATGTGAAGGATTCATTTAGGTGAAGTTAAAGAATCAACTTGAAATGCCTTAGAGTAAGTCTGAAGTAAAGTGAAGCAGTCAAGCAATTTGTTTGACTCTCCTTGCTGAAATTTGAGCAAAGTACTTCAAATATATTTCAATAATACTTAGATAAATTGGAGAAAAAGTATCCATTAGACAATTTTGATTAGCATTAAATGCAAGCCAAACAGAAACTAATGAGAGATTTTTAAGTGGGCTATATATACTATTAGGAGAGAGAAAGTCTTCAATAGGGAGAAATTCTTCAAACAGAACTTATGAAGGAATACATTAATAGGCTTGATACCATATATAACTAAAAACCTTAAGGTATTAGGTTAATAGGTCTTTCCTCTTATAAAGCCTTTACAGAAGTCTCATATTTCCCATGTGAAATTTTTCTAACCTTACATTTGCATCCTAACAAATCTCCCCCTCAAGTGTAAGTCTCCACAATGGGCTAGGTCATACTCCCCCTTAACAAGAATTTGTCAAATTGACTCCACTAAAACCCACTTTATGAGTGGTCTACTCCGCACCTACTTACCATAAATGAAGGGTTTTACAAATGAGTCACACCACAAAGCTCTTCTTTCCACATGAAAGGCTATTGATGTGTGTGACCCAAATTCATATACACTGGTGGCTTTAGACCTATACACCACCAGCTCTGGAATTTACACCGCTGACCTTGTTTTCATCATCAATTCAAAAATAATTTCCAAGAGCAGGGGTTGTTGAAGGCCAGCTTAAAGCTGCTAACCTTCATTGTGTACTCCGCTAGGCTAAAATTGGCTAGCGAATTTAAGCGGCCAACCTTTTTATCCAACTTATGACATGTATTTATATGTGTGTGTGTGTGTGTGTTGTTATTTAGTTTTTTTTAGAACTTTTGAGTTTTCAGATCTACGAGATCATTTGTATATATCCTCTATAATTCCTTCTTCAACACTAGTGGATTCCTCTCTCCTATGCCCATGGTTTTTCTTGATTTGGGTTTTCCACATAAAATCTTGTGTGTTCTTTACTTTTCTGTTTTGTTTTTGCCATTGTTGTTCATATAGAATTATAAGAAGTGATATCAGAGCCCAAGGTTTTGGGTTTTTTGTGTTTCTTCTACAATGGTGACAGTAAAGTACGATATTCCATTATTGGATCGGAGTACAAGATTTTCTCTATGGTAAGTCAAGATGAGAGCAGCGTTAGCATAAATGGATTTGGATGGTGCGTTGTTAGGGTTTGACAAGATACCTATGTCTTGGTCACCAGAAGAAACATGATCATAAAGTCCTTTCACAAATTCATCTCCACTTATCAAATCAAATTTTATAAGATGTGCTGAAGGAGAAGATAGTTGCTGGGTTTTGTTAAAATTAGAACAGCTATGTGTGATGAAGAGTTTGACTAGTAAATTTCATTTGAAGCAGCAATTATACTCACACAAGTTGACAGAAGGTGGGTCTCTGGACGATCACTTGGCCATTTTTCAAAAAATTGTTTCTGATTTAGAAACTCAAAGGTTAAGAATGATGAGGAGGATTTAGCTTTAAATTTGTTGTGTTTGCTACCTCCTTCATATTCCCATTTTAGAGACACTATTCTATATAGTCGTGATTCTCTTATCATAGAAGAAGTTTATGATTCTTTGGCATCATTTGAAAAGATGAAACGTCTGGTTATTGGATCGAGCCTCAAGCAAAGGGTCTTGTTTCTCATGGTAGAAGTCAAGAACGTAATTCTTGAAAAAATTTCAAGGGGAAGGTCAAAGTCTTCAAATAAGATAAGGACTATAGTATTGCAAGAAGAAATGACACATTATTAAATAGATGCTATAAGTTGCAGAATAAAAATAAGAGAGTTGCTGAAAATCAGAAGGGGAAACAACTAGAGAAGTTAAGCGAAGTTGATGTTTGCTGAAGACCACAGTGTTGGTGATCTTCTTGTTGCTTCTAATGATGATCCTTAGACCAATAAGGAGTAGATTTTAGACTCTGGTTGTACTTTTTATATGTGTCCTGATCGAGATTGTTTTTCAACATATAAAAAGGTTTCTAAAGGTGTTGTCCTTCTGGAAAACAATGCTTCTTGGAGGGTTGTAGGAATTGACACTATCAAAATAAATATGTTTGATGGTGTTGTCTGGACTCTTTGTGATGTAAGACATGTTCTGACTTGAAAAAAAAACTTAATTTCTTTAAGCACTCTTAATACTAAATGGTACAAATATACTGGTGAAGGTGGACTTCTAAAGATCAGTAAAAGATCACTTGTGGCGATGAAAGGACTGAAAAAGACTACTATCTTATATGTTTTGCAAGATTCTATTATTACAGGTGATACAGCCATAACTTCTTCTTCTCTATCAGATGAGGATGCTACTAGACTATGGCATATGCATCTAGGGTATATGAGTGAAGCTGGTATGGTTGAACTGAGTAGAAAGGGATTTCTTGATGGGGCAGGACATCAATAAGTTGAAGTTATGTGAACACTAGGTGTTTAGTAAGTGGAAAAGAGTCATATTCACCACATGTACTCACAATACTAAGGGTATTATAGATTATATCATTTCTAATCTATGAGGACCATCTAGAGTGACTTCAAGAGGAGATGCTATCTTCATACTGACCATCATTGATGATTTATCTAGAAGAGTATGGGCATTTTTCTTGAAGTAAAAGAATGATGTTTTACCCATATTCAAAGAGTGGAAGATGATGATTGAGAAACAAACTGGAAAGCAGGTGAAATGTATTTACATAGATAATGGCCTTGAATTCTGTTCTAATGATTTTAATGTTCTATGTAAGTTAGAGGCAATTATGAGGCATCTAACAATTCCTGGTATACCTCAATAAAATGGGGTAGCAGAGCAAATGAATAGAACCATTATGAAGAAAGTCAGGTGTATGCTGTCTAATGCTTAATTATCGAAGTCATTTTGGGCTGAAGCAGCTTCTACAACATGTTATTTAATCAACAGGTCTCCATCTAGATCCATTGAGAAGAAGACTCTACTAGAGGTAAGGTTTGGTACTCTTGTTGATTATTCAAAGTTGAAAGTTTTTTGCTGTCTTGCAATGCTCATGTAAATAATGGGAAAGCTTGAGCCTAGATCTCTAAAGTGCATATTCCTTGGTTTTAAACTCGTGTCAAGGAATATAAATTATGGTGTCCTGATTTAAAGAAATCATTGTCAGTAGGGATGTGATTTTTGATGAAGCATCTATGTTATCTGACTTGTCTTCTACAATTTCATCTAATAAAATATAACAAAAATCAAGCATGCAGGTAGAGTTCAGATTGATTCAGGGTCTACATTAGAGCCTACTTCTTAGCCTAGATAATAGATACAAAATAGTTCTATCTCTATACTACTACGACAGTAGTATTCCATTAATAGAGATAAACTTAGGAGAGAAGTTAGACCTCTTCAGAGATATGCAGAGGCAAATCTTGTAGCTTATGCTCTTAATGTAGCAGAGGAGATTGATTCTAATCATGAGCCATCTACTTACTCAGAAGGTGTGAATTGTGATGATTATGGTAAGTGGATGATTACAATATAGGAAGAAATGAAATCCTTTTATAAGAATGGAACCCGGGATTTAGTGAAGCTTCCTCTAGCGAAAAAGACTATTCGATACAAATGTGTATTCAAGAGAAAAGAAGGAACACCAAGAGTTGAAGATCCTAGATACGAAGCAAACTTGTTGCAAAGGGCTACAATCAAATAACAAGTATTGATTTCAATGATGTGTTTTCTCCTCTAGTAAAATACAGCTCTATTAGAGCATTACTTGGTATTGCAGCTTTGTACAATCGAGCTTGAATAGTTGGATGTGAAGACAATTTTCTTATATGAAAAGCTTAATGAAGACATTTACATGCAATAGCCAAAGTGCTTTGTGGTCTCAAGAAAGGAAGATCATGGTTGCATGTTGAAGAAATCGCTTTATGGTTTAAAGCAATCACCTAAATAGTGGTACAAGAGGTTTGACTCGTTCATTACTTCTCATGATTTCAAGAGAAGTAATTTTGATAGTTGTGTGTATTTTAAGAAATGTGAAGATGGGTCTTTTGTTTATCTACTCTTATACGTTGATGACATGTTGATTGTAACCAAGGTTAGAGGAGAGATTGAGGAGGTTAACAATCAGTTAAGCAGAGAGTTTGAAATGAAAGACTTGAGAGCAGCAAAGAAGATACTTAGAATAGAAATCCTAAGGGATAAAAAAGAAGGAATATTGCATCTCAGCCAAAAGGCATATTTTGAGAAGATTATGTACAAGCTTATTATGATGAATGCTAAGCCTATTTGTCACGCCTCAAAAAGTGGTTTAGTAGGATTAATTTAAAGTTGTCATACCACATGTGCACCCGTAATATGAGAACTATCTTACAACTCAGAGTCAAAACTCTATTTACTTAAATGATACATTTACATATAATAATATTACTAGAATTCAACTATGGAATCCGATTTTCCACTACCAAGATCGCAGAGAATCGGTATCCCCTAAAATAGTAAAAATGGGGTTTCAAATATACAACATACAAATCTCAATTATTTATACAATTTAACTAATTTTCATTCTAAGTTTAACATAACCTATATTTTATCTTCAATAAGTCTATTGGAAAAGCAATCTTCACACATTCTTAATATGATCCTAGTAGTATTATTCCTACACAAAAACAATTTGGAGGGTGAGTGAACCACGACTCAGTGAGATAACCTAACCAACCACACATCAAGCAATAACAAACGAGTTTAATCAACAAGTGTATGTAATGCAACAATCAACCATATAAGTAAGTACAAGTTTAGAGATCCGGAATCCAAACAGGATAAAGATTTATGCTCTCTCATCATGGTCGGAAGGAAGCCATGAAGAACGATATACCGTGCCTAGGAATCAGAGAACCAAGGAAGAATGAGTACCATAAACCTCATAAATTATTTTCAAACATTTCACTCTTATCCTTAGAACAAAGAACACCATTAAAATTAGCCATTTCATGTCGATACCACAAGCAGTGCTCCTTCGATACTAGTTAGATCCCATGGACAGAGTAGAACAAAGGTGATCCTAGAAGAATTAAGAAATTTACATCTAGAAAAACCAAAGCATCACTAGAGAACCGAAATGCTAATACAATAGGGTCATCACTCCTTTTTAATAAATATATGCAATTGATGTAATGCATGTTCATTTTCATTTATAGTACCATTAGTTTTTAGTCAGGTTTAAGGTGATCATATAATTTACAGACAATAATTTTGGCAATCAAGCATACACCAAACATCATGCAATATATCTAATCCCTCAGCATATCAATTGAATATATTATTATAAGTGCAGTTATACTACAAGCACAAACAATGTGATAAAGTCAAATTTACTCACTTGTTGTCCTCACTAATTGTCATAATAGGCTATTGGAAGTCTAAGAACTGTTCTATTTTTCCTATAAAGTGATAAACATATATTTATTACTATATTTTTATTCATGTAATGGTGCTAATAGTATTCTTTCAGGTTCTAATTATCTGTTTAATATATTTTAGTTATTTAGTTAGGATCTTCACTTTATATAAAATTATATTCATCTAGTAAAGTTGTAAAATTTATATTATATAAGAGAAATCTTTCTTCAATTACAAAATATTTTGAGTTGTAATTGATAATTCTATTATTAAGCTTTTTCTATTTATATGATTTTTTAGTATATTTACCTTAAGGTAATTGATATTTGCTATCTATTATTTATTTTCATTTTTCTTTTCTTGATTTTAATTGACATATATATATATATTATATATTTCTTTGGGTGTTTTCTTTATTCTAAATTTACTTAAATTCTTATTTCATTAGTGTCTGTTGATATTGAACTTTATTATTTTCTTTGCTTGTCAACCTTATTGAAATTTCTATTTATATAGTTACATTTAGTATGTAGTTCTTTAATTATTTTTCTAACATATTTCGGATTACTTAGAGTTTGAATATATATCAAATATTTACTAAACTTAAATTTTATTTCATTGAGTAATTATAGAGCTTATGTTTAATAGTTCAGTATTTCATTATCATCATTATTAATATTTTTATATTGTTAATTTGACTACTTTTATGGTATTTAACATTTATTGAGTTTCATTGTGTTTCTCTTGATTTTACTTCAAGTTATTATCTGTTATTTATGGAAATCACATTATTTATAATTTTAACTTAGTATAATTTTTCATTCTTATATATTTATCTATATAAAATATTTACCAGACATTTATTATAATCTAATTATTTTGTTTAATTTAGCTAAAGTGTCTTTTAGTTATAATTGGTTATTAATATATAGTACTTAACAAATATTTAAGCTTATTATTCTTAAAATTATTTATATTTATTTATTTATAAATTTTTTCTCCTGTTATTATTATTATTATTCTTTGTTACACGAACAGATTCTTTTTGAGGAAAATTTTGCACATACGCCGGCATCCAACGCCGCTCGCATTAAATCTCAGGATTTTCGGTGTTCGTGTAATTTTTATGCGCTTCGAGTTTCAATGTACGTTGACTTCAAAGGCCACCAGTGTACAACGTATACCGGCATCAATGCCGCTAGCATTGAACCTTCAATTGCCGGTGTACGTGTAAAATTATATGTAACTTTTGAATCAATATACACTGGTTTAGAGGTGCCAGCGTTTATACGTACGCTACCGATGTAGATGTTTTATCCCGCCAGCATTCGTTCATTCTTACTATTTTCAAATATTACGTAGCTTTTGTTCCAGTGTACGTCAGCTCAACACCGTCGGCCTATCCATGTACGTTGCCGGCGTTAGCCAAGTACACTGCCAACGTATAGCCGGTGTTGGCATTGTTCATCGTCTTCCTCATTTTTCCTCTATTCATAATTCAATTTTCTTATATTATATATGTATTATACTTGTGTTTAAAATACTTCTAAGTGTTTTTTCATGATTTACTACTATTTTTCGTGACATATTGATACACATAACATCTTCTAATATCTGAATCCTGTGATTCCCAAGCTTCTATGTATCATATAATATATATATACATATATATACATATATATATGGAGTTTTAAGGTGAAGTATTACCTTGTTTGAGCTGGTATTGAGATGCTATACCCTTCCCAAAAGCTTGATACGAACCTAGATTAATAGAAACATTGTTTAAACTAATGTTTAATATATAAACTAACTTGAAACAAATTGCACTTACCTTCTTTTTTTTATTTTCTAAGCTTATATTGTTTTCTTTTTTAAAGCTTGTCCATGGTTGTATTTGTATGGTCTTGTTGGTTGAGTTTGTTTGTGTTTTATGGGCAATTTTTGTTGTTTTATGCACGAAATTATGGTTGCTACAAGAAGTATTTATGTGTTTTGTTTTACATTCATTAGAGGGCTATATATATTCATGCAAATGAGGAAGACAGCAGCTCAAGTTTTCAACCAAAGTAGAACAAAATTCTCTACCGAAATCTACTCTGTTTGTGCATGAGTTTTATTGGTTAAATTTGATTGGCTTGGGTCTTAGTCAACTTGATTTTGTTGGAGCAAATTTGGGTAAATCGTAAGAGGATTTCGGCTGTTGCAAGTCTAATACATTCCCAGCCATACATTCAAGCCAAAGTGCACCGAAAATGTTACAAGTATAAATATGTTAATTATTTAGGAGTTTTGTCTTTGAAAATTTATTTAAAGTTTCTATAAATTTTCTAGGTTATTTTTTAGTTCAATTTTAAGTTTAAAGTTTACATGATTAAGATTTTCTAAGTCCAATAAGCTAAGTTAGGATTTTTTATTCCTACAGGCTAAGAATTTCCTAACTAGAATAATGATGCAATCCAAATATTTTCTAAAGTCTAAATTATTAGTTATAGATTTGTTTTCATTCTTATCTCGTATTTATGGTACTAGCAGTTCATCTTTTAGTTATCATTTAATAGCCAATACGTTCTATAAAGGGGTTTTCTTTAATCAGATTTGAAATATAGAGCTACTTTATATTTATATCTTGAGTTATTGGCTTAAGATATGAAATCTTATCTTTGGTATCTATTAGGATCAAAGAATTTTCTATTCAGGGTTTTTAAGTTATAAATGAGTTTATTATTACTCATAAGTTTATTCTAAAGTATTTATTTAATCCTAAGTTTAATATCTAATCAATATTTGCTATTCTATTCATTTTCTTAGTTATAAAGGTTCTTGGTTTTATAATAGTTAAATTAGAATTTCATTCTCCATAAACTCTAAATTTTCTAACTAAAATATTAGTATAATTCAAATATTTAATTAAGGTTTAAATTCTTAAGTATTTATCAATTTATGATCTTTTTTACATATTTTATAACTAACAGGTTTTAGAAATTAATCGTCTTTTATTGTATTTTGAAATTTAAGGTTAACTATAATTATTGCTGAGTTATTGATTTGTGTTGCAGAATTATGTCCTAAGAATTATTGAATTTAATAATTGATAATAAAGTAAAATATTATAGATAACTTGATATTCATTGTATCATTATTTAGTTGTGTAGAATTTATTTTCTAATTACTAAACTTAAAGTAAAAGGATTTTTGAAGTTTATAGTATCCATCGTTTATCATCAATTATTGATTGTTTAAGGTTATGATAGTTATATTTTGCATTTCAAAATTTTATTGGTAAGGATTCTATAATGAAATTTGTTTAATTAAAATTTTTAAATCGCAAAAATTGGGAGTGATTTTTTATTCTTTTATTATTTCTGTTACAATTCTATATTATATTTTTAATAATTATTATAATCGGGTTATGTAAAATTAGGGAAGATTATACTGTTAGTACACCTTTAGCAACACATTTTAGGCTGTCATCTGCTTTATCTCCATAGTCAAACAATAAAGTTGAATATATGAAAAGAATTCCATATTCTAGTGTTGTAGGATCTCTTATGTATGCTATAATCTGCATACATCTAGATTTGTCATATGCTATGAGTATTTTCAGCAGGTATATAGCATATCCTGGTAAAAAACCCTAGAGAGTAGTCCAGTAGGTTTTTAGGTACTTAAGGGGTATTATTGATGTTTGTCTACAGTTTAGTAGAGCTAGAGATGGAAATGTTAGTTTTGTAGATTTTGATTTCGCTGGAGATTTGGTTAAGAGAATATCTCCACAAGTTACGTTTTTAGTCTTGGTTCTTGTGCTATCTGTTGGAAAGCCACTTTACAAGCTTCAGTTGCTCTATCCACAACTAAAGCAAAGTGCATGGCAATTACAAAAGCTTTTAAGGAAGCTATTTGGCTAAAGGGGTTATTTGGCAAGATTAATGATGACTTGAAGAATGCAACAGTCTTTTGTAACAATCAAAGTGCAATCTATCTCACTAAGGATTAGGTGTATCATAAAAGGACGAAGCATATTGATGTAAGGTATCATTTCGGTTGTGAAGTTATTATTGATGGTGATATTACTGTAAGCAAAATTAGTACTTAGGATAACCTTGCAAATATGGTGTCCAATATACTTCCTATAGCTAAGTTTAAGCATTATCTAAACTTAGTTGGTGCTGGTTATTGATTGGTTCCTTTTGGGTTATTGGAAGAGGAGGAGAATGATTTGTTGTATGTATTGAAGATTGGACTCTATTGATTTTGCTTCTAAATTTGTGTCAAGGTGGAGTTTGTTGATGTGTGTGACCTAAATGCATGTACACTGGCAGCTCTAGACCTATACACTGCTAGCTCTGGAATATATGTGGTCGGCTTTGTTTTCATCGTCAATTCGAAAATAATTTCTAAAGGCAGGGGTTATTGAAGGCCGACTCAGAGCTGCCAGTGTACTAAAGAAAGCCGCTAGCTAAAATTAGCTGGCGAATTTAGGCTGCCAGCCTTTTTGTCTAGCTTACAACATGTATGTGTGTGTGTATATATATATGTTGTTTTTTAGGGTTTTTTGAGAAGTTTTGAGTTTTCAGATTTATGAGATCATTTGTACACATCCTCTATAATTCCTTCTTCAATACTAGTAATTCCCTCTCTTTTGCTCGTAGTTTTTCTCAATTTGGGTTTTTCACGTAAAATCTGTGTGTTCTTTACTCTTTTTTTTTTTTTTTTGCTATTGTTGTTCATATAGAATTATAACAAGGGCCAATCATGGGAGTTCTTAGCCAAACCATGGGCTCTAATACCAATTGTTGGACCTTATGAAGGAATATATTAATTGGCTTGATATCATCTATAACCAAAAACCTAAGATATTAGGTTAATGGTCTTTCCTATTATAAACCATTCACATAAATCTCATATTTCTCATATGGATTTTTCCAACCTCATACTTGCACTCTAACATGTACACTTTGAGAGCAGTAAATGAAGCAAGAATTGAGCTAAAAAGAAAAAAAAAAAAGAAAAAACTTGACATTCTTTGATTTATTTGGTTCACTTGTAAATTGATTTGCATCATTGAGAAACATCATTAGAAATATCAAAAAGGGATCCTCTTCTGCTATCAAATGATAAAAAATCTGTTGAATTAGAAAACCAAAATCACAAAGAAAAAGAAATCTTCAAGATTGGATGCATAAAACTGAATTAATCTTGGATCAATTCTCTCATATTTGAAAAGATTATGTGGACAGAAATTGGGGGATAAAAAACATTAAAGAAAAAATAATACAAGGGCAATACGGAAGCAAAGCTTGATTTATTATATTTGAGACAATAAAGTTTGTATTTGCAAACCTCTTAAGAGCAACGGTGATAATGAGAACTCAGCAAATGGTGTGAGTGCCACTTTAGTCGAGCATTCTTTTTCTCGCTTGTTTTTATTTTCTCCCTTTAAAGTCAGTTTTATTTCAAATAAGAACTTTCTAATGATTAAGGTTTACAAATTTTAAAATGTTAATGTTAAGGTTAACACTACAACTATCTAGTAACAGCTTAATGTTATAATATGATATATGCTATTATATTTATTTTGTAACACTCCCCTCACTTGTAGACCAAGATTTTGATTGGGGTCCATCAAGTGGACGACTTTAATTAAATGGGGTTATAATAAGTGCGCATGATTCAAACTCATGATTTCTTTCTATGATACCATGTTAAAGTTGAAATCATGACCATCTGATCTAAAAGTTTAAACTTTTACAATAGATGATTGTGATGTTAACCTTAACAGTTGATGGTAGGATTTCTCAGTATTATAAAAGATCAAATTTCTAAGTTTGAAGGCTTCTTTCCTTTGCATTAAGATTGCGAAGTTATGGATTTCCTTAATAGTTTGTTGGAGTGTAACCGGTGTAATTTAGGATATTGTCACAGCCCAAGAAGGTCTACTTGTAAGAGGCCACCACGTTCACCATTTCATAATATTAGCTAGCCTCTTAACCATCACTCAAAGGTAACAATACTACCATAAAATCACTTTTTGACCCGCTAAAATAGGCCAAGTAGGTACAGAAAAAATATAGAAAATCCTATGGTTCTTTTACTTTATTCACCAGACTATTCTCATAAGTTATTAAATGGCTTGAATTTATATCCAACCATGATTAAATTATTAAAAGACTTATCACATTAACTCCTATAATTATTTCACTAATTTTGGAGTGTGAATCTATATAATTATTAGTTGGACAATTCTACTGACAAGTTGTAGAGGATTAGCAATTTTTCTAATCCATTGATTGGGTTTGAAATAAATATTTAAAGCAACTGACAAAGATTTGGTATTGAAGATACCTTTTAATTGAGACCATTTCTGCAGATTTGGACATGATTGAAAATAAGAACCCATTGGATGGTGCAGTTGATAGAAGATACTGGTTAATTAAGTGCAAGGCAAAAGAAATTAAAATGTGCATACATAAGGCAAGTACTAAGTGATTACGTTTCCGTTGTTATGTTTTCAGCTAATCTGATTGTTTGCAGGAGGATAGGATTGTTTTCAGCTGTGGTCTTGGTTTTGCTATATACCTTTCCAAATGAAATGAATGAAGCGAATGAAGCCATTATACAAATTATTAGTTTGACAATTTAACTTCTATTGAAACACTCAGTTTGAGAAAAATTGCAATTTTGTTCCTTGGCTAAAAGACATGGGTCAACCATAGCAAATTGTAGAGGACTAGCAATCTTCTAACCCATCGATTGGGTTTAAAGTGATAGACAAAAGGACTTATGTTTGCGATAGCAAGTTGCTGAGAGCCAGCAACTTTCCTCCACCTAATTTATGTAACATCTAACTGTTGGAATTAATACAGCTATAAATATATTAGAAATTTCCACATTGGACAACTTGGATTATGTACTTCGTGGACATTAACGTATTTCTATTGCTGCCTCAGTTTTAGGCCTACGTTATTAGTCATTATCCAACTTGTTGCTTAAGATAAACATTTGATTGTGATTGTGTGAAAAATGCATTATAGTAAATGATTCGGTTATTTGGTAGGAAGTTGCTTGTTTATAATAATTGTAAGTTGGATTTAGAAATTAACTTCATAGCCATCACATCTTTTGAGGGAAAGATGGAGTAGCATTTCATAGATAAAAAGTTGAACTCAATCAAGATGGTGCTCTCGTTGATTCATGAAAGGAATAACATTGGCATATTCAACAAGATAAATGACTATATAAGGAAATGTTTTCTGAAGCATCAAAACATCATGAATTAGCTAAGCAAAATCAAAAGAAAAAGATACCTAGGGCATGTCAATAAGAATTTCTTTTTACTGCTCATATGCAAGAAATTGAGAAACAAATGTTAGTGGTTCTGTTAATACCGGTAAGGAACAATGCTAGTTAGCCACAATACAGGTTTCTTTCCATTAATGCCTTGCATGAGTGCAATCAGATGTAACGGACAGAGAAACCCTGCTACATATTTTAGAGAGTTTAGGGGCACTGATGATCCAACTGATTGCAGTGTTGCCACAGGTACCGCGAGTAAATGTGAATGTTGTCTCCAACTTGTGCTATGTGCAAATACACAGATTAGGAGAACACAACCAGAATCTCAAAAAAGTTTCCAGTCAAACCCTCGATTTTGTAAATTCTGTTGCTGGATTTTCTGCCATTTTCCAATATGTTACAGTATTTGGATGGGCTAATAGATGCGGTGATCAATTAGGAGCATAATGAACCAACGTTGATGGATCGCATCATGGATTTAATGTATTGCTTCTTAATATCATGTAATTTAGTATGGTTAATCCCTTTCTGCTATGTTTCTCTTTGTTTTTTCCTTTCTACTGTAAGAGCATGCTTATTATTCTAGTCATTTCTAGTATTTCTTTCAGATCTTAATCATAATACAAGTTGGTTCATGTAATTTAGTGATTTCTGTATAGGCTAAATTGAGTTAAACGACAAAGTCATCCCAAGATTTATAAAAACAAAAATTAAAATTAAAATAAAATAAAAAAAGAAAAAAGCAAATGCATTCCATAGACAGAATTCTTTTCAGATGTTTCAAATTGTTGCTAAATATGTTTCTCCATCATATGTATTTCATAGATATTCAGGCCTCATTTCAAGAGATATAGATGAGTGATGCCGAGAGCAAATATTTTTCAAGAGATAAGACTTCATCCAACCCTCACTAAGTTTTGAAGAGTAAGGGAAATTCGAATGAAGCATTGCCGAGAGCTTTGCTTGTAATTATGTGAAGGATTCATTTGAGTTGGAGTTAAAGCAAATCAACTTGAAATGCCTCAGGGTGTGTCTAAAGCAAAGTGCAGCAGTTAAGCAATTTGTTTGACTCTCATTGCTGAGATTTGATCAAAGTACTTCAAATGTATTTGAATCTCACTAGTAATTCTTGGATAAATTGGAGAAAAAGTACCCATTGGACAATTTTGGCATTAACTGCAAGCCAAACACAACTAATAAGAAAATTTTTAAGTGGGCTATATGTACACTTTAAGAGCAGTAAATGAAGAAAGAATTGTGCCAAAAAAGAAAAAAATTGACATTCTTTGATTTGTTTTGCTCACTTGCACATCGATTTGCATTTTTTTTTTTTTCCTGGGAAGAGAGTTTAGTGCATTCATTAAACATATTTCTTGTTATCCAAAAGCACTAGAGTTATGACTCACTGCACCAAACTGTATATCTAATCATTAGAAAGAAAGGAAAAAAAACAAAAAGGGGGATCCTCTTCTATTATCAAATGATAGAAAAAATCCGTTGAATTAGAAAGCCAAAATCACGAAAAAAATGAAATCTTGAAAATTAGATTCATAAAACTGAATTTCCCACCACTAATAAAGATGTGTAACTTTTCTCAAATTTCCCACCACTAAGATTAATACAACATAAGTCAACATTCAACTGTTGAACTAAGGTTTCCAGTCTCCTCTAGGATTGGGTGAGTTGATTGTTCTAATGAGTAAAGTTTCTCAATTTGCTAAAGGAGGGGGGATAGCACCAGGCAGGTTTTACGCAGATAGGGTTATTTGCTTGAGATTGATTTACTTACCTAGCTCAGAAAAAGTATTGCCATGATCACATTGGAAATCTTTCTTAAGGAAGTGAATGAAACTACTATAGTAAGCATTAGTTTGACAATTTAACTTCGTTTAAACACTCAATTTGTGAAAACTTGGACTTAATTATAATCCCTGGGGAAAAAGCCATGGCCAGTTGCAAAGGACTAGAAATTTTTCTAACCCTTTGGCAAGGTTCAGAAGGTTATAGGAAAATACAAACCCATTAGATGGAGCACTTGATAGAAAAACAACACTTATTCATTTATTTATTCATGTTTCCAGGACCTTAGAAGAAGAACTAGTTCAGTATAATTCAAACACTTGTATAGATTACAGTAACAGATTGCTTTTTTCCATCTTTGTGTTTTTAGCTCTTTGATTACTGCAAGAGAATAGTTTTGCCGTTCTTTTTTTATCCAGGCAATCTAGTTTCTAGGTTGAATATATGCTTAAACCCAAGGAGTTTTGGACATTCACTCATGGTGCAATTACGTCAACTGTATAATGCTTTTCTATTTAATCTAATTCTCTGTATCAACTTTGATTTCATCTATTCTTAAACATTTACAAATTTTATTGAGAGCAATTGAAATTCTAAGAGCACGGCTACAGAAGATACATTTAAAAGCAACAACATAACATAGAAGAGCATCACATCTACTCATTGAAAACATTGTCCTTTTGATTTACTGAAACAAGGATGTCTGTGATCATTAACTCTTTGAGAAATTTTTGGACATTAGGCTACAAAGAGTAACATTGGTGCTCTCCTTGAACCTTGAAGGGGGTTACAGTGGCAGATTCAATAAAATAATTGACTACAGTTAAGGAAATGTTTTCTGAAAAATCAAAACATTATGAAGAATTGTTAGATAAGCAAAACCAAGAGCAAGATATGTGTAGGCCACGTCCATAGGAATTTTTTTACTGCCCTTATGGAAGAAATCAAGAAACAAATGTTAGTGGATCCGTTAATTCTACCGGCAAGAAACAATGCTAACTAGCGAAAATACATGGAGCTTAATCAATTGCAACAGAGCAACCTTGCTGCCCATGTTGGACGCAATAATTAAAGCAAGGGCATAATGAGCCAACGATGATGGATGAAAACTTGGGATTTGATCCATACCCTCTTATTTCTTGCATCTAATACATTGCTTCTTAGACAAATCTTCGCTGGAGTCGATATCAAAAGTATAGTTTGGTCCTCCATTTCTGCTAAGTTTCTCTTGTCGCTTTTTTTCCCCTTTCTGCTTTAAGAGGATGCTGTAATCTGGTGGTTTCTATTTTTGCATTCATATCTCAATTAGTGCACAAGTTGGCTCATGCTAAGAGTTGTATTGGCTCAATAATCACACTAGCTTAATTGAGTAAGTTGTTTCAAAATAAACAAGTTTGATGGAAACATTGGTTCCAGTGAAAGAATTCCTTTTCGCATCAAGACAATGAGTATATGCGGAATCAGGACCCTCTTTTGTCTCATGAATCTCCTCAACCTTATTGAAAGTTCATTAATCAACATGGACAATTTCGTGCACTAGATTAAACTAGAAATTCATCAATCGAATGACATCAATCCGACTAGGTGGATCTTTAGAATGAAGCAAGTCATGGAGCTTCATCAGGTGTGCGATGATTAGAGAATTACTGCTGCATGTTTTGCATTAGAGAATTAAATGTGCTGCAGGCATGGCAATAGTAGACGTTCAAGCAGCAGCAGTGACAACAGGGTCCACTGAATGTAAAGTGGCAACAGTAAATTGTTGATAGAATAAAAACAGCTCTTTTCAATTACCCATAGTAAGGCTGTCACGCCCTAAAGAGTACTTTAGACGTGGCAATCACCATATACGGTATTAAAACTTAAAAATAACTTTCGAAGTGCGAAAGCTTCAACACCATATGTAAGGCTATCACAACAATAGGAGACACCGGTAGATGTATAATTCGAGATAGTAAATATAGTATACAAGAAATCTAGATAAATATTAACTTCAACATTATCGAAATATGGTCCTTACATCATCTTAGGGGTATTATCCCATAAATTTCCAAAGAACAAAATATCAACTTAGTCTTTCACGTAAAGTAACAATACTAAAACCATAAGAATTTTTAAAGGAAATCATTCTAAGATCTTCAAAAAAATTTCCCTCAAAGCTTCCCAAAACATAATTCCACTGCGCATATATGAAGTCCTCGGGCAAAAGAGACATTGATTGTGTCAACAAAAGTCTAATGAGGTGTAAGCTTAACTGCTTAGTGAGAATATTCCTAGATTAACATACTCGTAACAATAAAATTCAAACAAGTTATTATACAGGCATATGAAATGCATCAAGCAAGTGAGCAAGCAATATATATGATCTACTAGAAATCATATGTTTGAATGGATTTACCTCTCTATTTGGGATTAGGTGCTTTGGGCTCTTTAAAACCCATCTTTGAAATCCAATATGTAGTTTATTCCAGCTCCTACTTGCCCATCCTGAAATAGTTCTTTTGGGCTCCTATTCACACATCCTTAAATAGTTTTTTCGGGCTCCTATTCGCCCATCTTGCAAACTTATGGGGTCCCGTGAACCACACTACTAAACTCTTATCCCATCGAGCATAGTAACTAATGAAATGAGTCTAACTACGTGATATGCATGAATCAATTAATATAACTCATAATATGTGATTAAGGTAATTTAAAGGCGATCACAACATTTGCAGACACTCCAGCATAATAATAAAAATAATAATAATAATTAATAATAATAATAAATAAAACACAATTTAACTAACAACAATTCATATCTCAATATACTTAGTATTCTTTCAACAAATATTATCATGCATAATCCATTTTCATCTTTTCCTACTTCTAGTGCCTCTAACTACAAACACAAACAAGTACGTAAAAATAAGAGATAAACTCACTCGGCCATCTTTGCTAAAACTCTTTACCCATAATAGTCCTCTGAATACAGATCCTCTTAAGCTTTGTTACGTAAACGAAAGAAATACTCAGAATAAGTATTTCGTAGAAGTTTTACTTGAACTTTCTAACTCTATTATAGTGTTTGCGTTCAAATTCGGATATAAGGAAATTCTAACTTAAAATGGTCATTAACTCATTTTAACTCTGAATTTTTCATATTATCATTTTTTTCTACATATTCAAAAGATCTATCCATTTATAAGGTTTTTTTTTCATAAAAGCTTTAGTTTGCAAAACACCACGGTACATAATAGTTACGAAATTCTCAGCCTTTAAAATATGATTTTTAAAATTTTCTTTACCAAAAAATCCTTAAACAAAGATATAGGTATGTATATGTTTGAAAAAATCCTTTTGATACATAAATAGACTCATATTTTATACAAAATTCTATTGGTCTTGTCTTAACAATTATTTTTCGTAAAACAACTTGTCTTATGGTTTTGAAAAATTGGACTTTGAAAATTTTTCTTTAAGTGATTTGAAAGAAATTAATATTCGGGTATTATAAATAAGTGTTTTCCTTTAATATTTTTATTTCCTAACTCTTTCAATGATAAATCAATTTCCAAAAATTTGGTCCTTTAAGTTATCTACCAATTTTATTTCTAGTGATTAAAAAATAAGGTTTTCAAAATTTTTCTTTCATTGTTATTGTTTAATATTTTGAGTTGTATTAAATGTATGTTTTTCCCTCATTTTTATATTCTTTTGCTTCTTTAGAAAATAAGTTTACCCTTTCAAAACTTCACTTTCTTGGCAAATTTTATTTCTCTAAGTTTGTTTCTAAAATAGTAAGTTGATTTTACCTTGATTTGAAAAACTTGCGTTATTTTTAATATTTATCAAGTGGTGGCATAATCCTTTTAGATAAGTTTATAAGAAAAGTTTTATAATGAATTATCAACATTAGAACTTAGCAAAAATTTCATTTTAACTTTGAAAAAAAGAATAACAATATTAAAATTATGTCTTGCAAAAGTTTACTTAGTAGTGTTTTTCAAAGTCTATGATGAACTTATTTAAGTTTTATAAAAGATATAATTGAGTTAAAATCTATTTATTGTAAAAATTATATTTTTAAGCAGTATTTAGTTTCAATTTATAAAAGAAATGAGTTCCTTTTATTATTTGAAGAAATCTTTATTACTAATACTTTAAAATTTATTATTAGCTCATCTAAGCTTTTGAAAAGAATTTACTAAAAATATTACTTAGGTCTTTTGTTGAAAAATCCTTTGTTAAGTAATAAGAAATTTTAATTTACTTTTCTTTATTAAAGAAAGAACCCATTTTTATTTTTATTGAGACAACAACATTCTAACCATGCATAAATATGATTATGTAGCAATGAAAACTATAAGAATAATACATAATAAGATAAAGAAATATAATAAGCAAACAAGCATAATAATAAGGTCAAGTATTGTAAGCCTTACCTTTATCAAGGCTTCCCGATCAAGTATTGGGAACCTTAACTTCATCAAAGTATCCTGGGACTAAGAATGACTAGTCCCAAAAGAAAAAGAAAAGAAAGAAAAAAAAAGAAAAAGTAATAATAAGTGCAATAAGAATAATAAGAATAATAAAGCATGTTAGTTAGAGTTAGTAAGCAATTAAGCTCTAAGAAATATATAGATATACATATACTTAATAATATATATACAATGTTAGGTTATGAGCATAATAACAATAATATCAACATAATAACATAAGATAGCAAAATAACAAATTGGAAATTCTTGGCATGTGCAAGAACAAAACATGAACATGTTGTTGCTTCTACAACTCACATGAGTTTTAAGAAACAACACCATGGTCATGCTAAGTTACATGACATGAAAATAAGAGTAAGATATTTTTACTTAAAGGAATGTATTTGATGAAAAAAGAAAGTTATAGTTGTAAGAATACGTGGGTAGTGATATGTGGAAGATGGTTTTTGTGTAGAGAAAAGAAAGTTGGGAAGAGAATTTTGGGAGAGAAAAATTGGAGAGAGAAGTTGAGAAATGATTTTTGTAGAGTTTTGTTATGTGTATGAGATGTGTGTGAAGAATGAAGGATGGAGTGGGTATTTATAGCAAAAGTTAGAGGGAAATTATAGTTAATTAAATAAATGAAAAAGAAAAAAAATTGATGGCATGAAAGAAAAGAATAATTAAAAAATAATTTTAGAAAAAAAAGTGTAAGAGAAGTATAGTATTATGTGGTGTAGAATTTTTATGGAAAAAAGAAAGAAAATTTTAAGAAATAGGTATATAGGTTGTAAGAATAGGCGGTACCAAAAAATAGAGATAGATGAATAGTTGTAAATAGTGTAGAATAGGATAATGAAAAGTAAACAAGACTAATAAATTACCAGTAGTAAAGAAAATAAGCATAAAAATGTGATATCTGATTTTTTTGTTATCGAAAAATTATAAAACTGATATTTTTGAAATCATTATATTATTACGAATCTAATAGTGTCATGAGGATATTTTTGCTATTTCGAGCCTCAGGACACGCTTTTTCGAGAACTAATCCCATTCGAGTTCAAAAAACACTAAAATTTAACAAATCTGATTTTTTTAATATTCCCTATATTATTAAGAACTATTATCCACAATTATCTCAATTTCGTTGTTATGGTTTAAGAGCGTGGAATTGCCGGATCTAAACAATAGGGTTTGTTGTAGACTTTATTGACTTTGGGGTTCCGGTTTGACTTCTAGCTTTTTGATTTATTCGTAAGGTTATAAAATTTTGGGGTTTTTGACCGTGTTATATTTTCGGTTCAAAATTTACATTTTATTTTATTTTTTATGACTTGTTTAATATTTATTTGTTCCCAAGATTGTTTAACCGAGTCTAAGGTTATGGGTTGACTCCATTTGACTTTTGGTGGTAATTGAAAATTTTTATTCTAAAATTTACCGAAGGATTTAAGGTTTTAGTATGTTGTCACCAAGTGTTATTTAGATATATCATCTTGATTTACATGTTAGGGATCAGATAGATGATTTGGTTGGCATACGGATATTGAATCAAAGAATTATTGGATTTTCCATTTTGTTTTGAGGCTTCTCTTTTTCTCAAGGTTAAGAATTTTCGTATTTGATCTTATTTAGTATTCGGTTTTAACTTAGGTCGGTTTTCAAGGTTTTGGTTTTAGTATTTAACTCTAGAATTATTTTTTAAGAATTATGAAAATTTTAGGGGTTTACAAGGCCTCAATGGCACGCAAACAATCAACAATGTCAAGAGTAACTGCAGTAGGCATTGACAATACCTTAAAGGAGCTAATGACTGCATTTGAAGCTACTAGTAAGTTGCTATGGACATTGCCATCCCCCTTGTAAGCTTCTGGGGCTAATAATGGAAAAGTCAGAAAAGACTATATCATCTCACAACAAATAGTTTTCTAATACATTTCAATGCTACTGTTGACTCGAACGTTTTATGAATTCAACATTTCTAATATCTCTGTTATGATATAAATATAATAGTCCACTCTATATCTATCACTATATATAGCTTGTATGTGAAGGGAAAATTAGTCCTATACATACAAGCTACGACAAGCTTAAGCTTTTGTATTAAATGGTTATAGTGCTAATCTTAGCATGATATCAAAGCTGGAGGTCATAAGTTCAAATCTTACGTACTCATTTCAATCCCATTAAAATTAAGTTGTCCACTTAATGGACCTTAGTCAAACTCAAAGTCTCAGCCTACAAGTGAGGGGGAGTGTTATGATATAAATATAATAGTTCACACCATATCTACAAGCTTAAACTTTTAGATTAGATAGTTGTAGCACTAGCCTTAACAATCTCTATAATCTAAATCTTAAACTCAGCTTCTTATGCAACTAGCAACAACTGATATTTTAAATTGGATAGTTTCCTATACTAAAGGAATAAAAAAATCTTTGTAAGAATATTGCAGTGGCAAGTTCTTGATGTGATACTTCTATTTAGAACCACCAAATGTTTCCAAATTGTTGTCTTACTCCTGTTGCTTCTATTATGTAAGGCTTGCATGTGACATTTAAAGAAGGTCAACTAATTATTCAATGCAAATTATTGTTCAAACACTTGATAATAATCATTTAAGATGTTCTTTCCTTTGAAGATTTCTTTTCGTAGCTCATAAGAAGGAATTGAATCATCAGCAAAGAACAAATGAGTAAGGATAAGACTAGTTGTCTTTACCTCAACTCCTGCAACACTCCTGAGAGAGATTGGATCCCCTATTCTTATACCTAAAGTTGTCTAAATATGGCCCGTCCTCTTTCCATTCACCAAAAGATTGTAGGAAAATAAGTAAACACAATTCATTACCCAATTATTCCAAATATTCAAAAATCACATCTTAATGTTATTAGATGGTTCACTTTTGGAATGAGTAAAATATCTATTTGATTGAAAGAATACGATAACCTATGACCATGAACATCACTGTAAGAAACAATTTGCGCTCAAAGTTGTGAACAAAGATAATGTTAACCAAGCACCAAATGATACAAGGATTAGATAATTTCATTTTAGTCTCGAGCTTGAGATTAGCTTGATACTAAAGTAAGGTTATTTGACACAGCGTATGACATAAAAATTAAATTAGGGTTTATATTACAAACCATTAATTCTGTAAATACTCGAAGCATGATCCTCAAATACTAATTTATTCTAAGAATTCCTGGGTATTTGATATCAAAATTCAAAAACTATATGAAATTCGAGAATTTGGGAAGAATTTGAGCAAAGTCGGCTCACAAAATTAATAATACCGAATGACTATCTGTTTCATTGCTTGAGGGTGTACAAATAATAGTAGGCACAAAAGCTACCAAAAATAGAACATAAAAACTATAAAATAAAAAAAAAATAGAAACGCCCTAAAACTTAAGGACTCGAAGTACATTAAAAGACAAATACAACAGCGGAATTTAAAACAAAGGTGACTATAAAAAGTTATAAGGAATCTAAACCTGTCAAAAATATAAAATGCCCGTTTAAGGGCCTAAATGAAGGAATTTTTCTGAAAAACAGCATAGCTCAGCACCAAGGGTGTTGACTTCTTCAAGTCAGCTCGTTTCCTTTGAGATAGGGTTTAGAAATCAAGAAATCATAGCTAATCCATTAATGTCTCATTGGGCTAAGCACCTGTTTGCCACTCTATCTACCTCATCATCCTCCGTAAGTTGAATAGAATTCATCCTCAAATTGTCTTTGTTTGAATTATCACCAGTGTAGGGAATAAGCTGCTTCACATTAAACACATCTACAGCTCGAAGTGGCTAGGTAGCTTCAATTTGTATGCATTTGGGATAATCTTCTCTATGAGCTCTACTGGTGCAATCTTCCTCGCTGATAGTTTGTTGTGCTCAGTAGCGAAAAACATATCCTTAGTAAGGAAAACTCAAACATAATCTCCCACGTCAAACTCTACATGTCCCCTCTTTCTATCAGTAACTTCCTTATATTTACCTACAGTCTTTTCTAAATTGTTTTGAACAGTCTTATGAATCTCCTACAGTCTATGAACAAAGTCTTCTACCTTCCCATGAATCCCAGTCCTATCAGGTAGTAACAGCAAATCAAGTGGACTTCTAGGAATAACAGAGTAAACCACCTAGAATGGACTAAACCTTATACTACAGTTGATTGCATGAGTATGTGTAAACTCTGCCTGACTCAGCTTTTGATCCCGGCTTTTCATATGCTCCCCTACTAAGCTCCTTAATAGATTTGCCAAGGATTTGTTTACCACCTCAATTTGCCCATCTATCTATGGGTGATAGGCATTACTGGAATTCAACAGAGTGTTGATCATCATCCATAAACTATGCCAAAAATGGCTGAGAAATTTGGTGTCTGTGTCAGACACAATGGTTCTAGGCAACGCATGCAGTCTATAAACTTCCCTAAAGTACAACTGTACAACTTGGACATCATTTGTTGTCTTCTTACGGGAATAAAATGTATCATCTTAGAAAATCTATCAACAACTACAAAGATAGGATCATTACCTCGTGGATTTTGTGGCAACCCCAGAATGAAATCTATGTTCACATCGATAGAAGGCTATGAAGGGATTGGTAGCAACATATACAACGCTACATTTGTAGATGTCCCTTAGACACTTGGTAGACTCTACACCTCTACACATACTTCTCCATTTCTTTGTGAATGATTGGCCAGAAATAAGATGCTTGCATCAGTTGCAAAGTTCTTTCTCGCCCCACATGACCCTCACCATATAGCTCTTGAATAATCTAATCTCTCAAACTACAATCCAAAATTCACAACCAATTACCCCTAAGCAAAAATCCATCTTGCAACAAGTACTATATTCTGTCATTAGCTCTAACTTTTGCTAGAATAATAGAAAAATAAGGATCATTTCAAGTAACTCAGCAAATGTATCAAAACTAGGTACCTCCACTTGCATTCTACCTAGAAGACTCCTATGCCTAGTTAATGCATCAGAAACTCAGTTTGTGACACCACTCTTGTGTTTCACAACAAAGGTGAAACGCTCCAAATAAGCTACCCATGAAGCATGTCGAGAGGACACTTTATCCTGACTATGCAGGTGCTTCAAAGCTTTATGGTCAGTATATAAGATGAATTCTCTATGAAACAAATAATGATGCCAGTGCTTCACAACTTGCATGACAGCATAGAATTCCACATCATATGTATTGTACCGTAGCTTTGCTCTTGTTAGCTTCTCACTAAAATAAGCTATCAGTCTAATATTTCGGCTCAAAACAGCTCCAATCCCTACTTTAGAGGCATCTACATGTAGCTTAAAAGGTTTACAAAAATCTTGCAACACTATAATCAGAGTTGTGGTAAGACACACCTTAATTTACTTAAAAGCCTTCTCTGCTGCACCGTTCCACGAAAATTTTCCACCCCTTACAGTTGTGATAGAAGCCATAATGCTATGAAGGGTATAAATTGCCTATAGAATGATGCTAAGCCATAGAAGCTTTGAACTTTAGTCAGTAGTATGTCTAGGCCATTGCCTAACTGCTTCCACCTTGGACTTATCAACCTGCAAACCATCAACAGAAACTTTGTAGCCAAGAAAGAGTACCTGTGGTCATGAAAACACACTTCTTTAAGGCAGCATATAAATTTTCCATGTGCAACACATTAAGAGCATCCCACAGGTGTTTGAGATGCTACTCTGTGTCAACACTGTAAATCAATATGTCGTCAAAGTATATGACAACACAATTGCAAATGAATGGACCCAGAACCTGATTCATCACTCTAGTAAATGTGTTGGGCACATTAGACCATCCGAATGGTATAACCAGCCACTCATACAACCTATCTCATGTCTTGAAGGTTGCCTTCCATTCATCACCAACTTGATTGCAAATTTGGCAATACTTACTCTTCAAGTACCGCTTCGAGAATATCTTAGCACCAATCAACTAGCCAAGTAAATCATCCAATTAAGGAATAGGAAAACAATGACTGACAATAATCTTGTTGATGGCCTGGCTATCCACACACATACCCCAAGTGTCATCCTTCTTTAGAGTCAAAAGAGCTAAAATTGTGCATAGAATCAAACTTTCCCTAATAAAGCCCTTGGAAAGCAACTCTTCAACCTGTCTCCTCAACTCCTCATGTTCTATAGGACTCATTCGATAATGTGGCCTGTTTAGAAGGGTTGCACCAAGCTCAAGATCAATCTGCCATTGAATATCATGCAGTAGTGGCAATATATCTAGCAACTCATTAGGAAATATGTCTGGGAACTCTTCCAACATCAACACTACCACTTTAGGTATCTTTGCCTCCCTCTTAACCTCCTTACCCACTAGAGCAAAGACAACATCTAAGGCCTATATCTCTTACTCAAACCGAGCCAAAGACAATATGATGGAACTTGCACTCTGCTTGTCATATTTGGATTTGGTAGCGTCCCTATTAGAAACCAACACAATCTTCAACCCTTTATACACAAAAGTGTAGGTGTTAGCTCTCCCATCATGATTCACACCCCTATCAAACTGTCAGGGTCTTCCCAACAGCAAGTGGTAAGCATCCATCACCATGACATCACACTAGACAGAGTCTTGTATTTAGAATGATGATGAATGTAACCAATCCTTTTAGAGACCTACCTAGCCACTTTTCTTTGGCCATGCTAGCTTGTAAGGCTTCAGGTGCTACTTAGGCTTAATGCTAACATCTACACAGCTTCTGTGGACATAATGTTCTCACAACTTCCTAAGTCGATCATGAACCGACACACTTTGCCCAAAATAGTACAGGTGGATTGATAATATTGTTCCTAAGCCGCTCTTCCTCAACTACCTTAGGATCATACAGGATCTCCTAACTACCAATTCTCCCTATCATCTCTCATCACAAATTCCTCCTCAGTATATTCGATGTTAAAGATAGGTCCTCCATCACCCATAACTTTAAACATGGCTTCATCATCCGCATCCTCCACATTTTCAACAAAAAGTTCCTTCTACTTAGCCTTCCTACACATCAGGCTGTCGGTGACCAATTTTACCACATTTAAAGCATTTTAACCTACTACTACTCGATCTTCTCATACTAGGCTTATTGAATCGCCCTAATGTTGTTACCAATAGTTCCACTCCCAACACGATTTACTCCACTACCACTACTACCACCTCCATTACTTCTCACACCACTACTATAGGCCACATTCCAAGACCACTTCTACAATTTCTCAACAATTAATGCCCTCTGGTGTGATGTAAATACACTAGTAGGGTCAAATAAATTGATCATACCCTAAATCTACATTCTCAATTCCCCGATGTATCTTGCAACGAATTGATCATTCGTTTCATGAATTTCATTCCTAGCTATCAACCGGTAAAATTCAAAGGTATAATCATAAACTGACCTGTTGCCCTATTTCAGATTTTGCAACATCGGAGCTTGAAGATACTTCTTCATCTTCTCTCATAAGGTGATTTTTTACTTTCACCGCTTAGTCTTATCAATTTCAACTACTGCTACCATGTTGTGGCCCTACCACACAATCTGGTCGCTAGCAGCTGCACCCATTTGTCCTTAGGAACCCCTTTGAACTCTAGGATCTCCTCAACTATGGCCAACCCATCCAAGAATTCCTCTAGTTGGAGGCTAACATGAAACTCCGGTATCTCTGTTCTCATACCAACTTCCCAACACCTCTGGTCTTCCTCTACACGAAGCCTACCATGCTTGCGTGGTGCTTCATATTGTTCATCATCTACCTCATTAGCATCTAGCATTGAATTACTGTTACTTGCACGTCTAGGGTTGATGTTCTAATTCTAATTACCCTTCAATGCACCCATTCTTTCTGTCAATCAATCCACTATCACCTCCAAACGATGTTCTAATGCCACATCCAGCCACTCATCAATCATCTATTCGATCCTTTAATCTAGATCATCACGATTGTAGATCTCATCCATTGTAGCATGACGTTGATTAGCTTGTCTACGGGGTACCATTATTACTAAGAGCAAACGTAGCCTTGATACCAATTGATGCAACGTATGATGTGAAAATTGAATTAGAGCTTATAGCACAAACCATTGATTCTGTGAATATCTGGAGTGTGATTCTCAAATACCAATTTATTATGAGAATTCCTAGGTATTTGGCATATAAATTCAAAAACTGTATGAAATTCGAGAATTTGAGAAGAAATTGAGCAAAGATGGCTCACAAAATTGATAATACTAAATGACTATTTGTTTTATTGCCCTTGGGCGTACAAATAATAGCAAGTACAAAAGCTGCCAAAAATAGAACATAAAAACTGCCAATAGAAACACCCTAAAACTTAAGGACACGAAGTAATTTGAAGGACAAATACAATGCCACAAATGGAATTTAAAACAAAGGTGTCTATAAAAAGTTATGAGAAATCGAGAACATGCAAATATATAAAATTGTCCGTTTGACAGCCTCAACGAATGAATTTGCCCTCAAAACAATGTAGCTCAACACCAAAAGTGTCGATTTCTTTGAGTTAACTTGTTTCCTTTGAGATAGGGTCTAGAAATCAAGAAATTGCGACTAGTCTATTTCTGTCCCATTTGGCTAAGTACATACTTGCCACTCTATCCACCTCATCATTATTGTTATGAACGTGATTCTAGAAAAATTAGGCTAGGAGGTTATCGTGATTACAGTTTAGGATATTGTCAGATTGTAATGTTATATATTGTATTTTTAGGAAGTGAACGCACAACGCCCCTATAAATGAGTCATAAATAAGAGAAATAAAACAAATGAGAAAGTAATTGTCTTTTTTATGTTCATCGTTTATATGATCAAAGGATCCTCCCTTATAGGGCACTTAACCTGAACCTTAATCTTATTATTAGTTCTGCTAAGAAATGTAAAAATCTAAACAAAAATAAAGTTACTAATTGCTTCTTAGTTGGATCTCATCCTCAAACCTGGAAAAGGAAAGGATAGTCGTAACGGTGGCTAGTATAAGTCTAAATGGTTTTTTCATAAATAATAGAAATTCCGAAAGATTCTCCAATCAGTCCACACTAGGCTTGTTAATGGTGCCGTTCCGGCCTAAATGACAATTAACTTTTCAAACATCGTTCTCTGTTCTACAACATGCATAATCCTCTTTTCAACTTGCTAATATCCATGTTATTATCTTTCGTATAACAATGATTATTTATTTTATGCACGTGACATTCAATATTAGAATATGCTGCTATTGATTTCAATGTTACTTTCACTAGTCTTGATCAATTTTTCTAGTCAAATAACATATACTAAGACAGAAAAATGATAGCTTATGTAAAAAGTTTCTCTAATATATAAAATATTTATGATATTGGATATCATGTAAAGCATGCGTAACTTAATCTTAATATCGATATAGAAAAGAAGTTAACAAACATACATGATGCTTATTGTCATGGCCTCTATATAATTGATAAGAAACAGATCCAGTGATCTCTTGTTGAATTTACCAACATCATTTGTGAGAGGCTCATCATTGATGGTCTCATTTGAGGATTGACATCTAAACATGGCACCATAAGCTTAATAATGGTATATATTCATTCTTGGCTTCAAATATAAGAGATGGAAGGCAATGATCCAATAAATCTTTCAAATTCAAGATGTTGGTGACCATAGATGAACATGCGGTTGAAATGGTATTGCCAGGTTGATCTCCTTTGATCATTTCTAAAGCCAACACTCCAAAACTATACACATCACATGTCATATTTCTCAGTAACCTTCATCGTATAAGTAAGCTCTAGAAGACTCAAAATTGGAATCAAGATAACAATACAGTACAATAAGAAGGTAAAAGACAATGTTTCAATACTTACCTTGTGCGATATATGCATATGTGCCTACTACCATTGTCTAATCTGATGTGTCTCTCTTTAAGAGCTTGGTCGTGTCAATGTCTGATATATATGCATTGTACTTGAAATCCAACAAAACGTTATTGCTTGATATGTCTTGGTGTACCATTGGAGGAACACAATCATAATGCATGTAAGCAAGGGTATGAGACGTTGTATTTTATGCACAATGTGCCAAGGCACTTTAATGTATTTATGGATATTATTAATAAAAGGCAAGTATTTATTGTTTTTATATATTTTTCTGCTCTTATATATTTTACAATAAAGTCTCATAGATATTTAAAAAATGTCTGAAATAGTAATGATGTATTATTAGTAGAAATTCCAAGGCATCGTATTATATAAAAGTTTGTCCTTGTTCTTATAAATATTTAGAGGGACATAGATATTTAGACCAATAAGTTGTATAACTAAGGTCATTCTCATTAGACCAAAAGAAAGACATCTAAGTCATACAAGTGGGTGCCCAAGATTGAGTAGGTACATTGGACACGACCCTGATAGAGGACACACATGTTTTAAAGTCATTGGTCCCTCCTCATATAAAGTGCGTAAATAATCCCTAGACTGAGACAATTTTATATCCTATATATATGATTGCTACACTTCAATACCGTTAAACGCGATCTTAAGATAGATTAGATAATATGGTTATTGGGTATGATGTGAAATATAGAAAGGATGATATTGAGTCAAGATAGAATTCATTGGCCGCTTGGTTGAGATAAAACTAACTCATAGCTATGGCCATAGTTTTATTGAGTCCATTTTATCTCATACCAAGTAAATTGATTAAACATTGATGACTTTACATGTAATGGTTTAATCAGGATATTTTGATGAAGAGATTCAATTACACAGTAATTGGTTCATAGTGGTTTACGGTTCACAACCTTTTTTATCACGTTGGGTGACCTGTAATTATTGTTAGATGATTACCTTGGTTTGTGTCTGTATATAAACTACCTTCATATGTAGAAACTTAAAGGATTGCATACAATAACACAATTAACAGGAACAAGTTTATCAATAAAAGATATTAGTGGATACTGAAATCATGTCTATGATTACTTAAAATATTTATCCTAAAATGTTGGAAATATTTTTTTATAATCAAACGGTTTGTTTTTCTATTTCCTATGGTATAAACAAAATAAAATAAAACTTGCAAAAGCTTACCGTGGAGCTTTTATGACCTTTCACTTTAAGGTCAATTTAATGGTATATGTCCTTTTAATAAAATATTATTTTAGTCAAGAAACCTTTGGGAGTTTTATATTTCAAATGACATTACTGACCATATATATTTTATTAATATACTTCAGGAGCTTTTGAAATATAAAGACTTTTCGTCTATATGAATTTTTTTTTTCATCAAAAGTGAGGGATATTTTTAAGTATAAAATAATTTATAAGATATTTAATACCAATCCAAGTTATATAGTAGTATAAGGATTGAATCAATTCCCATTGCTTTGTGTGTGTATGCCACTAGAAGGACTGCATTTGGAGTCTTTGTGGTGAATACGTTTTGAATTCCATCCCCAGGAGGAGACGGTAATTGAAATTATAAAGAAAGGTATATTTTATACATAATAATTTTAAGTATAAATATATATTTTGTGTGTCGCACATGGATCCTGCAATAGATTTTTTTTAAAAAAATAACCGTTTAATAATAACAAAATATAAATTTTCGCTGCATTTCATGTTTTATAGACCTAACATGAGAAACACCTTTGATAATGTTTATTCTCTTATTCTAATCTAAAATCTTGGCTTCCTCATCATCTTGCAGGATTTTGGATAAACTTCCTTTCTCCATATATTCATACATTAACAAAGGATGTTGTGCATGAGAACAAAAACCACCAAGTTTAACAATGTTGCCATGTTGAATTCCAGTTAACACCATAATCACATTGAGAAACTTCTTAGGTTATGGCTATGTACTATCCAATCTAGGATAGAGCTTCTTCACAGCTACAGCAAGACATGATGTCAATTGTGCTTCGAACACACTTTCATATCCACCTTTGCCAATGCAATATGATTCACCAAAATCTTCTATAGCTTTTACAATTTTACATACATTGTTTTTCGATCCCATGTTAATATGGATAATGGTATATGGGATGCTTTTACTTGCTTAACTTGTGGATTGTCTTCTCCTTCTTTTTAAATTGAATAATATAATGATGACAAGTGCTCTTAATAGAGCCAATTGAGAAAACAATGAGAAATTCTTTGCACTCATCTTTGAAGGATCTCTCCAGTTTTGAAAATGAAGATGGTTGACAAGGTTGAAATCCATTGACATTACCACATAATCCAACATTCCCTTGTAATGCATTAAGGGGACCATTAATAAATGCATTTGTGTTAGGAATAGGACCATAAAACTAATTGGAAGATATGTCAACTTCTAAAAGGCCTAAAATCTTCTCAAAAATTAGGTCAATGGGGTCGGAAAGATGATTGTGCAAGATATTAAGATTTACTAGGTTTTGTAAACTACTAAATTGACATGGTATGTTATCATAAAGAGAGTTATTATGCTAGGATAAGTCTATAAAATGTGTCAAGTTGGATATCTCTATTGCAAATTTTTGGCTCAATCATTTTTCCCTCAAATCTAGTAAGTGCAATTTTAAACATTGTTGGATACCTAGAGGGATTGGTATGCTTAATTTATTCCTCGAGAGATCAATTTCCTCTAATTCAATAAGTAGTAATATGTCAGGAGGTATAGCATTAGAAAGTTGATTTCTGGCCAAGTTTAATTTCACTAATGAAGTTAACTTTCCAAATTCCTTTGGAATCCCACCACTTAAAAGATTTGAAGAAACATCAAGAGATTATAGCTTAAGTGCATTTCCCATTTCTAGTGGAATGACACCAGTAATTCTATTCCTTGCTATCCTTAGATTAGCCAATAGCATACAATTTCCCTTGTTTAGAGAGATTTCACCATAGAACTTGTTAAAACTTAGGCACATGAAGTGCAAATCAGGATATGTACCAAATCTTCAATTATGTTTCCTTCTCGTTCATAGTTGTCAAAATTGTGATTTACTGTTCACTTGTATATGTAGAATTGGTAGAATTGGTATAATCATATAAAATCATGAAAATAGGTAAAATCTTAACGTGTAGAATCGTATATCTAATTCATAACTCTACCTAAAGTCTGCATCCTAATAATCATATATTTGGCTCGTAATTTTGACAACTATGTTCTAGTTGGTTTTGTTTAATATGTACCTACTAATCTAGTGCAATTTCTTAAACTTTTTGGAACTGTACCTATAATATGATTGTCACTGACAATCAAATATTTAAGCTTTCCACCCTCACACAACTTCTTTAGCAGTGAACCATTTAGCATGTTGAAGCTTAAATCTAGCCTTGTTAGACCCATCACTTCTCATGCTGATTTTAAAATCGAGACTTTATGTTGGTTGTCAAAAAGATCAAGATGAGTAAGGTTTCTCAAATTGCCTAATGATGGGGGAGGATTAAACCACTTAGTTAATTGTAATGTAGACGAAGATCAACCATTGAACTAAGATTTACAAATTCCTCTAGGATTGAGCATATGAGTTGGTTGTCGGAAAGATCAAGAAGAAGAAGATTTCTTAGGTAGCCTATTGATGGATGGATCACATCACTAAGGTTATTATAACTTAGTTCAAGATCAATCATTGAATTGAGTTTTCCAAACTTCTTTGGGATAGGGCCTGTGAGATGGTTTTTGCTAAGATAAAGAAGAATAAGTGAAATACCCTAAATCCTCATCTAGCTAAGTTAGAACTTCCATAATCAAATAGTATAATAGGTAGTTAATTTTGAAATTGAATTTGAACATAGTTTAGAAATTTGATTTAGATAGTTTAATTAAATAAAACAAGTAAACAATAGAGTAAGATTCGATGGATTACTATAATTAACTTAGTAAGTAGACTTAAATTGAAATTTGAGATTTCAAATATTCTTTTGACTTAAATTGAAATTTGAGACTTTAAATATTCTTTTAGATCATCCATTCGTCTCAGTTAATTTTCTTTATGATTCAAACTATTCAATTATTCCCAATTGTTTATTTGGACTCCTTTTTCTTCAATTTCAATTCCCTAAATATTAAACAAATAAATTAATTTTTTTAGTAAATTCCTACACCCTTAAACTTTGACTCAACTTTTATTTCTTTAATCCCGATATGTTTTGAATTCATCTGCTTGTTTAAAAATATCAGTTATGATGTTCAAACTAAAACTTAATATCAATTTCTTACAAATTGAATTCCTAAACTAAATTTATAATTCAAGATATTAATTTCTATTATATAGATTCTCAAATTATTTTTCAACTATTTTTGATACTTAAAATAAGTATTTAAAAAGTTTAAATCTAATACCCTTACTTAGAAATATCTTTTGATTTCTTTTAATCCTTATCTTTCCCCTTTTCCCTTTCATTTCTACCATTTTTCCTTCTTCTTTTTCCTAAACCGATTTTCTATCTTCCTCTCCACTTTTTCTTCTTTTCCTCTTCTTCTTCTCTTCTTTTCCTCAATAAAATCTAACCTTAAATCTCAATTTTAAGAAGATTAAAGAAGATATTAAAGCTAGGAAACAAAATAGAAGTTAAGGATTAAACTTAGAGTAGCTTCATCAATAAGAAAAAGAAAAGTTGTGAAGAAGATCAAGAAGCTTAAGTTGGCTAGACAAGTAAGTTAAGATTGTTTTCTTATTTTAGTTGTTGTTTATACAAGTATATGATGATTTAAAACTAGAAATAAGTAGGGATTGTGATAAAAACATGTATAACAAAACCTAGGTTAGTATATACATATATAGGTTAGATTATTATGGCATCATTTGAAAATATATGAAGTAAAAATATGTTTAGGAGTGTTGTTTAAACTTGACGTGGATTTGTATGTTGCTTATGTAATGTTTTGAATGAAGTATGATGTATTAAGAAGTAAAGTTTTGAAGAAAAGGCAGAGGAAAGTCTAGAAGTTCAAACGACCCATGTAGAGGGGTGTTTGAATTTTTGTGTAAAGACCTTAAGTTGAAACAACCCGTATGGAGGGGTGTATGACTTTCTGTAAGTTCCTAGTTTGACACAATCCTTCATACATGCCCATTTGAGTTCATTGTTATGGATTCTATAGAAATCATCAGAAATTGGTACGTAAGTGTACTTAATGTCATATTTCAGGTCTTGAAGAAATTATATTGCAAATAGAACAAGTTTGGAGAAGATTTGTGCAAGGTTGGAAACAAGGAGGCTGGCCAAAACAAGACTTACACCACCGGCCTACATCTAAACAAACTTCAACACTAGCAAAAATGAAGGAACACGGCTGGTGCAAAAACAAAATTCATCAGCTTTTAAAACAGACCTATACGCCGGCTCTTGGGAGTTCAACGCCACCAGCCTTGAACCTGCATAGCCCATGCACAGAACCAAAAACTTTAACACCACCCACAACACTGTTGGCCTTCATCAGAAATCAAACTAGCATTCAATGATCTACAATGTACATCGACATATGGAGGATTTACACCGTTGATGCTTAGCCAACCTTGCATGACCATAGTAGCAAAAACATTAAAGCTGTCTCCAATGCCGCTTTTGTACGTAGCTAATGATTTGCTCTAGAAAATTTTTGACAAACATTAAATGCTGGCTAATTCTGATTCAACACCATTGGCATTTATACCAGCGTTAAAGATACACTAGTAGTGTAAACATGAAAGCTGACAATGTTTTTGTCTCAGATTTGAAATTACAACTTATGCTAACATGGTACGCCAACGGTGTACATGGTGTAACTGCCTGTGTATGTCCCGACTTATGAAATTCCAGGTTTTGTTCTATAAGTTATGTCGACCAGATCTTGTATTATTCATTCCAAAGACATAGAAAAACCTTAGAATTCTATAGAGAACTTCATGGAATTGAGTGGCTAAAGTTTGTATGTTCTAATTGAAGGATTGTTGCAAATTTGGTTCTTCAAGAGTTGTGAGATTTAAATTATTTGTGATTGAATTTGTTCTTGTTTTGGGTATTTATATATCTTCGGATCATTTTGATGTTGTTATCTTGTTTGATTGATGCAAATTAGGGCCCATTTATTCAATTAGCAAGGTAATATACTGCCAATTAGAATATCAAAACCATAATTATTTGATTGTTCTAATGTTTGTAGTATAATAACATGATCGATTATGAAACAGATGATTGATTTATGTTATAAAGATATATAATCTGGTCTAAATAGATCATGCTTTTGATTTGTTAGCTTAAATTGGTAGTCTCTCTTATATTTCATGTTATTGATAGATTAAACCCTAAGAGTTTGTTTAGGATTGTTTAATCAATAAAGAAAATAATCAAATAACCTGTTTTGATTATCAATAAAGTAAGAAGAGATAGGTTATTAGAGCTTGTTAATGGCTATAACCAATTTATCCAATGTAAAGAATGAGATACTTGCATCAATGACCAATTCTGTGAACTGACTTGTAATGACACCTTTGGTTAGGAACTCCTTGGTATTGAATCAATCTTTATAATTTGTTTGCTTGCTTTTAGATACAATTAGTTTCTTATAAATGACAAACCAAACACACCCCCCCCCCCCCCCCTCCCCTTCCTTCTTCTTTCCTATTCTAATCTTCAAATAGAAATAAATTTATCCAATATATTTGTTTGATTCGACACCATCAAAATTTTGGCATTGTTGCTAGGGATTGGTGTCAAAATAAATTTATTTCTACTCTTTTATAACTCGTTCTTCTTCTCATACATGTGAACTTCAATTCAATCCAAACATTAAGAAGACCATCGGGGAATTACGAAAAGAAACCAATTTGAATGCAAAAGATGCCACTACATCATCATCTCCTGGGTTGAACCTAGAACTTGACTTCATTGATTCATCTAGTGAGTTTGAAAAGGAGGAACAAGAAATGGCAAATTAAGAGAGAAATTTAAGGGAATTGGCTACATTAGATTTGATTCAGCAACAGCTTTGCATTCAATATTCAAAATTGACTGTTGCTTTTCAATTAAAATCTGGTTTGATCCATCTGTTGCCCACTTTTCATGGTTTAGAGAATGAAGATCAGCGTGAACATCTTAAGGAATTTCATGTGGTTTGTTTTAGAATGAGGCCATAAGGAGTATCTAAGGAGCAAATAAAATTGCATGCTTTTTCGTTCTCATTAAGAGACAGAGCTAAGGATTAGCTATTTTACTTGCCTCTTGGTTTTATTATCACATGGACAGACATGGTTAAGCTATTCCTAGATAAATTTTTCCCTGCTACAAGAGCTATTGGCATTAGAAGGGAGATTTGTGGAATTAAACAAAGGGACACAGAGAAACTTCCTGAGTATTGGGAGAGGTTCAAGCAATTGAGTGCAAGCTATCTACAGCATGGAATTTGAGAACAATTCCTCATCCAATACTTCTATGAAGGATTGCTTCCAATCGAGAGGAAGATATGGATGTAGCTAATAGAGGTGCTATAGTGAACAAAACCCTTAGTCAAGCTAGGGAATTGATTTCCATCATGGCTGCTAATTCACAACAGTTTGGATTTCGACATGATTCCTCTTCAAGGAAGGTGAATAAGGTAAATGTTTCTCATCTTGAACATCAGATTTCCAATCTAACCTCTTTTGTTCAACAAATGGCTTTAGGAAATACACAATAGGTCAAATCATGTGGGATGTGTGCTACTTTCAGCCATGCCACTAACATGTGCCCTACACTTCAAGATGACTCTCATGAGCATGTGAATGTAGTAGGAGGATTTCCAAAACTACCATAGAGGAAGTATGATCTTTATTCAAATACTTATAACCCTAGATGGAAGGATTGTCCTAACTTTAGTTATGGAGCAAAACCACAAAACTTTCAACAATGGTATCAGCCAAGGCCATCGAATCCAACACCACAACCTTCTTCAAGTTCAAGTAAATCTCTTGAGGAAATTGTTAAATCACTTGTTGTTAACACAAAACAATTTTAGGATGAGACAAAGCTGAGTATTCACAACTTGGAAAATCAGGTAAGTCAGCTTGCATCCTCTATAAGTAAGTTAGAATCTCAAGGTAAATTGCCTTCTCAAACTGTTACTAATCCAAGGAAAAATGTTAGTGCAATTACTTTGAGAAGTGGGAAGGAATTGTAGGAACCCATCAAGAAAGCACACCAGACTAAGTTGGAGCAAGAAACAAAAAAAGAGGTAGTGACTCCATACCATCAAGACAATCCAATTGGAGGACCTACAACTGAACCACCTAAAGCACTGGTGACAACGTCTCCTTTTCCTTCCAAATTAGCAAAGTCCAAGAAAGAAGAGGAAGAAAAGAAGATCCTTGAGGCCTTTCACAAAGTTGAGGTAAATATTCCTTTACTCCATGCAATTAAACAAATACCTCGCTATGCTAGATTAAAGAATTATGCACTAACAAGAAAAAGTTGAAAGGTAATGAGATGATTAATGTAGGTGAATGTATCAGCTATTCTTCAAAGGAAGCTTCCTCCTAAATGCAAGGATCCAGGTATGTTTACCATTCCTTGTAAATATAGGTAATGTTGGGATTGAAAAAGCCATGTGTGATCTAGGAGCTTCAATTAATGTCATGCCTCTATCTATTTATCAGTGCTTGAATGTTGGTCCATTGAAGGAAACAAGTATAATTGTTCAACTTGCTGATAGGTCAAATGTTTATCCTAATGGTGTTTTAGAATATGTTTTGGTGCAAGTTAATAGGTTGGTTTTCCCTGCTGATTTTTATGTGATTGATATAGAAATTGATGATTCTCTTGATTCATGATTAATTTTATTAGGGAGACCATTTCTTAAAACATCTAGAACAGCAATTGTTGTGCATGATGGTATACTTACCATGGAATTTGATGGTGAAATTATTAGATCCAATATTGATGATGCCATAAAATCTCTTAGTAATGTCTCTCCTATTTTTTTTTTTTTTTTGTAGATGTTATTGAGGTGAAGGACATGAAAGATGATAAACAAGTGCCTCTTATCATTGACCAATCAGATTTGGCCACAGTTTGAGCTTTCATTGATGAGAAAGGACAGAGGATAGTGCCGAGAAAAGGAGATGAAGAGGTTAAGCTATGTGCTAGAAAGTGTAAGGAACAAGATTAGATTGGCGTCTCTTGCGATAATTCCTTTTATCAACTCTTGAGAGCACTTGATGGTGAAAACGTTAGAATTTTCCAAGAGAAATTGAAGCATGAAGGAGACCCTAGAGTTAGATATAAGGAATCTCGACTTTTTGAGCATCCATGAACATGAGATGCAAAAAGTCCTACTAAGGAATATAAAGAAGCACTCCATGGGAGGCAACCCATGCTTAATAATAAAAACAATTTTATTTTGTTTGTTTTTCTCTTTTATTTTGTTGCAGATAGATGGATATAATAAGAACACTCTCTCTCTTATGTTGTAAGGGTTGGAATTTCAAGCACTTCAAATTTTAAATTGAGAAAGTATCGCTATTCTTTTCTCTTTTATCTTTATCTCTTTCTTGTATTGAATTGAACTAATAGCAGTGAGGACACTGTTCAATTTAAGTGGAGGAAGGGACAAGATGATGTGCATAATGGAAAATTGAGTATGACTACTAATGTCTGAAATTGTGGAATTTATTTGCATATCTATGTCATCTGATTTAAAATGTATTACCCACACTTTGAATTATTTGTCCTTAAGTATTATATGGCAAATCTTAAGCCAAATGTTTCAAAATTTCATGAAATCTAGAGATTGTGCTAAATATTTTCAATAGCATCTATACAAATATGAAATTGACTTGCTTAAGTGAGTATTGTTGTGCTTAAAATACTTGGTTGAAATTAAGTAGTAAAATCTTTAAGTAATAAATTTACCTTGTATTTAGCCTTGGAATTGGAAGTTTGAGAGTAGATCGAGTCCTTAATCCTTATGTGAAAAATAAATAGATCTACTTTTAGAAAAAAGTTAGCTTATATATACTCTTTTGAGTTCTTTTTAAAGAGCTTTTCAAAACTTAGTTAAAGAGGTAGATGAAACTTTTTACTTAGTGATCCTTTTATAAAAAAAGGTCTTAATCTTAATATGGCATTCAAAAGAAAGGAAAGAAACAAGAATGACGTTTGCTCTACTGACTTAGGTAATTAAGCCATGAGTATCCAAACTTAAATGTTGGAGTGAGGAAGAGTTTGTAGGGTCCCTTTAAAACCTGGTCACTTGGGTGATGAGCCCAAAATGTGCCGACTTAATGAACTCACTATAACAAGAAGGAAGGAAAAGTAAAAGTTCAATTCTTGAACTTTGAAAAAAACAATGTGTGCTTGTATGATATCAAAAGAAAATGAATGTTGAACTACCAAGTGAAATAAGACTTATAATAAAAAAGAGCCAAAATTTAGGGAAAGAATAGATACCACATACTTTTCACTCAATATTGCTAGAATTATATGCTTCCTAAATGTCCTGTGAAGTTTAAATGAGTATTTTTTCTTATTGGATTGAGTATTTACTTTTGGACAAAAAGTTCTTTTGTTAAATGCTTGGATTAAAATTTGTTTTGTCTAGATTAGCTGCTAAATTTTGATTATGGTGATCTATTTACATATAACCAGTCTTGTTAGAGTAATAGGCACTAGCAATGGAAGTCATAATATAGAAAAGATGCTTAAGTTATGAAAGTTAAAGTATTGCACCCTCCATGATAGGTTTCTCCATTCGTTTGATTTTTTTTGCTTGAGGACAAGCAATAGTTCAAGTGTTAGGGATTTTGCTAAAGATAGATTATGCTCAAATTTTATTGAACAAATCATGTTAATTGCTATGGATTCTATAGAAATCATGAGAAATTAGTACTTATGTGTACTTAATGTCATATTTAAGGTCTTGAACTAAATATAATGCAAATAGAACAAGTTTGGAGAAGATTTGTGCAGTGTTGGAAACAAGGAACAAAGTAAACCGACCAAAACAGGATTTACACCGTCGACCTACATCTAAACAAACTTCAACATGGGCAAAAATGAAGGAACACAGCTAATGCAAAAATAGAATTCATCAGCTTTTAAAACAAACATGTACACCAGCTTCTAGGAGTTCAATGCCGTCGGTCTTGAATCGGTGTAACCCATGTACAGAACCAAAAACTTTAACATTGCCCACAATACCGCTGGCCTTCATTAGAAATCAAACCAGCGTTCAATGATCTACAATGTATATTGGCATCTGGAGCATTTACACTGCCGACGCTTAGCTAGCCTTGCATGACCATAGTAGCAAAAACCTTAAAGCAGTCTCCAACGCCACTTTTGTACACAGCCATTGATTTGCTCTTGAAAATTTTTGACAAACATTGAATGCTGACTAATTCTAATTCAACACCACTGGCATTTTTACCAGCATTGAAGATAGACTAGTAGTGTGAACATGAAAGCTGACAACGTTTTTGTCTCAAATTTGAAATTACAACTTACGCTAACATGGTACGCCAACGGTGTACATGGTGTAATTGCCTGTGTATGTCCCAACTTATGAAATTCCAGGTTTCGTTCTATAAGTTGTGTCGACCAAATCTTGTATTATTCATTCCAAAGACATAGAAAAACCTTATAATTCTATAGAGAACTTCATGGAATTGAGTGGCTAAAGTTTGTATTTTCTAATTGAAGGATTGTTGCAAATTTGGTTCTTCAAGAGTTGTGAGATTTAAATTATTTGTGATTGAATTTGTTCTTGTTTTGGGTATTTATATATCTTCGGATCATTTTGATGTCGCTATCTTGTTTGATTGATGCAAATTAAGGCCCATTTATTCAATTAGCAAGGTAATATACTGCCAATTAGAATATCAAAACCGTAATTGTTTGATTGTTCTAATTTTTGTAGTATAATAACATGATCGATTATGAAACAGATGATTGATTTATGTTATGAAGATATATAATCTGGTCTAAATAGATCATGCTTTTTATTTGTTAGCTTAAATTGGTAGTCTCTCTATATTTCATGTTATTGATAGATTAAACCCTAAGAGTTTGTTTAGGATTGTTTAATCAATAAAGAAAATAATCAAAGAGTTTGTTTTGCTTATCGATAAAGTAAGGAGAGATAGGTTGTTACAGCTTGTTAATAACCATAACCAATTTATCCAATATAAAGAATGGGAATACTTGCATTAATGATCAATTTTGTGAACTGACTTGTAATGACACCTTTGGTTAGGAACTCCTTGGCATTGAATCAATCTTTCTAATTTGTTTGCTTGCTTTAGATATTATTAGTTTTCTTAGAAATCACAAAACCCCATTTTTCATATTTTCTTATTTTAATCTTTAAATAGAAATAAATTTTACCAATATCTATGGATACGACCTTGCTCACTGTTATAGACAAATCTTTACAGTAGGATTATATATTTGTTGGATTCGATACCCATCATTCATATGGGCCCAGATGAAGGGGTGTTTGGTTTTTTGTTTCACATCTTAGAACAATACAACCCTTCATACATCCCTTTTGAATTGATATAGCTCTTCATACAGACCCATATGAAGGGGTGTTTGGTTTACTATTTCACATCTTGGAACCATATAGCCCTTTATACATCCCGTTTGAATTGATACAACCCTTCATATAACCTCGTATGGTTATAGAATTCTTCATGCTTGTCTATTTTTTTTTTCCAAATCCATTTTTTTTCTTCATGATGAGTTAAGTAAATTAGTACGTTTAATAACTAATTAGACTTAACATAGATTTTTAAGTATAAAACGAACTTAGCTAGTAAACCTACAATCAACTTGATTTAAAGAACATTAGTAAGCTAAACTAAATTAGACTAATTAAGATCCTATAAAATGTAGTATTGGTGAAGTAATTGAATATAACTTAGTAATTAGATTAAATGATTAATTCTAATTAACTTGGCTAAGTTAAGCTAATATAGGCTTAACTTGGAATTAGCTTAGATAAAATAAATGTAATATGTTAAGTTAAACCAATAAACAATAAGAGGAGAATGTTGTTTCTAGAATATGTTAGACTAAAGCTTTGTTTAAGAAAATATACTTTGACAAATAATAGAAAACTATCCGTATCTTGGTGTAGCAATTTTTGTAGCCATGGCAGGGTTCCTACTTTTAAGTCTGACAAATGAAAACTTAAAATTAATATTTCAAATGAGTTTAATATAAGTTTGATGTAAATAGATGACTTTTTTAAATACTTATGAATATATATTATTGAACAGATGAATGGATAATCGATTTATCCCCTACTTGTATGCTAAAATTCCAAACACTATGAAAGGTATGCAGTGACATGCTTGTTACGTGCTAGGATAGATATTAAAAATGAATTCATACTTAAAGACGACCTAATAATGAAGTGCTGCTTTTGCTTGTGTCATTTAATTTGGTCCGGAGAATGACAACCTTGTCTAGAGGAAGGTATAGTGGTTAGGTACTTAGGCTATCCCTTACCATGATGCAATGACTATTCATAGGTGACTTGACGAGTAGTCGATAGAGCAAACGGTTTCGGAATAACATAGACTTAGGTTAGAGAGATGTAATATTGTATGACTCATGTTTATGGGACCGATTAAGTTGTATTATATTATGGATTGATGTAAGTAGAGATGCATAATGACTATAAACCTTAGATGAAGCTATTTTCTTTTTCGGTTATATCATACAGGAGATATAAATATCCACACTACTTATATCAACATTCTGAGCAGCTGTTGTCACTCAAGACCTCCAGATTCCTAAAGATTGTTTTGGAGTGTGAGTTCTCCAATATTGCTTGTTTCATTTTAATTAAAAGATAATAAACTGTTGTTTGTTGCATCATATCAGTTTAAGCATATGTGTCATCTCGTGTATGTTTGTGTTACTATTGTACTAGGCTTTGGCTCATTATGTTATTCTTTCCAAGTGCTGATTAGATGATAATTGTGCTAATGATGATGATGAACATCTCGAGCATAGGTAGACTTACGAGGAGTTTATTAAAGATTGAGGAAGATTATGATTGCCAAATTTGTTTTTGTTTTAATTTGTTAATGAACTAGATTTACCTTTTAAAGTATGTATTATTCTTTTAAGGGCTGGTTATGAAGCCCATATTTTGTAATAAGCTTTAAAGCTTTGTTTACTATCATGAAAGGGATATGAGATACTTGATGGTATGATTTTGTTTCTGAAATCTGATATACTCATGAGAGTGGAATATAAAATGTTTTTGAAAGTTTATTTCTTCGGTGCTAAATCTAATTATTTTTATAATCTATCTAAATGCTTTCAAAATTCTAAAAAATGGCTAGCAAATTTTTTGAAATAAACAGTTTCTTTTAGGGTAGCTTGTGCATATAATACAAAGGTATTACACGTAGCAATTGGACACGCCTTGATCCAATTTGGGGCATGCTAGTAAGGTTTCTCATCTTGCTCAATGTTAGGGGAACCACACTACTAAGGTTATTAAAACTTAGATGAAGATCAACCATTGAATTAAGGTTTCCAAATTCATTTGAGATTAAGTCTGTGAGTCGATTCTTGAAAAGAATGAGACATTTGAGGTTTCTCAAGTTATGTAATGATAAGAGGATCACACCATTGAGGTTATTATCAACCAACACAAGATCAACCATTGAACTAAGGTTTCCAAGCTCCTCTAGAATTGGGCTCATGAATTAATTTTCATAAAGAGAGAGAAGTATAAGATGTCTCAATTTGCCAAATGATGGGGGTATCATACCACCAAGGTTATTATAATAAAATATAAGACTGATAATTAAACTAGCGTTTCCAAGCTCTTTTGAGATTGGACCTATGACTTGGTTGTTGAAAACATAAAGAAAATTTAGACTATTGAAATTCCTTAGTGATGGGGTAATCATGCCACTGAATTTACTATTACTTAGCTCAATATCAACAATTGAATTAAGGTTTCCAAACTCTTCTTGGATAGGACCTATGAGATGATTTGAATATAAAAGTCGGAATCATCGATTCCCATTTGATTCTGCTCTTAAGAAGGCAGAATCGTGATTTCATTCCGTCTCATTAATCATTACTATTATAATTACCTTTTTATCCCCATACATATTTATTTGTCGAGAATATTTTTTATAAATACCATGTCAATTTCATTCTATTACATTATGTATCTAAACAAAGGAATAGGTGACTTTGAAAAACATCCTTTAGGTGAACATGTACTGTAAGCGAAAATCCTTTCATAAAATTTTATTGCTTTATATAATTAAATGTTGAACCTCAAATATTATTTAATGAGACAAAATAGGTGACTTTGAAAAACATCCTTTAGGTGAACTTATATAATGTATTTGTTGGCAAAGGTAGTTTATGGTTTGGGAATATTGCTAAAAACAAACGTGGTTTTATGGTTAGAGAAAGTAAACCGCTCTCTAATAGATTATATACTTTTGAGAATAGCAAATACACATCAACCTATGAACAGGTGGCACTCATTACATTATGCATTAGGAAAGCACACATTTAATCCTCAAGGTGACCAGGTGCAAGTTGGACCAGATATGAGATCCTACCTTAAATTATCTTATAAGTGCAATTCACTAAATTTTGAAATGGAAACCTACTTAATAGAACCTAGAATGCTAGAACCACCTAAGAATTTGTACGGTGTAGAACGTACCATATAGGATTTGCGTATTGTTCAATATACATTTTTATTATATTTTAATTTTAGGATAAATTCCAACATGATAAGCCTATTAATGTTTTTTTTATAATAGCTTAAAAAAGTAAATTCCACACAAGATTTGGAAAGGCATCTATTAGCACACACTTCTACTCAAATGAAGCACAATTTCACATTTTAAATTCTTGCTTATAAGTTATAATGTTACGCAAACGCTATAATACCAATGACACGATTGATGATTTAAGACTATTTAGCCTTTGGTCATAGTGTTTGTCTTTTATTTTAACTTGTATATGTTTATTACTTCTTCTTCCTTTTTTTTTTTTTTGGTTTTCAGTAGAACTTGGAATATAGAAGTAAAAGTACAGTATTGTTTTCCATCTATCATTAGTTTTTAATCATCTTTATAGGTTGTGTGAGAAGTGCCTTAAATGTGACGATCTCTTGTATATTAGGAGTAGAAGGGGAGATTATTGTAAATATTTTTTTTATTTACTTATTTTAATTTTGGTGTTGCCTCCTCACCAATTTTAATGTCTCCTCTTGCAAGAACCACAAAAGCTAATAAAGCTCTTTGTGGGGGTGTGAGTACTCTTCTGGATAGAAGCTCTTACTCACAGGTTGACTGCTTACAGTCAATGATATCCCAGTTTACACAAACCCCCCCACACACTTTACTGTTGCCTATACATGAGATTAATAAAGTGTGATACATTTTTCAGATTGATTCTTGCCGCGTCCCTTTTTACTTTTTGTTGGTTACTTACTGTTGCCTACGTGTGTTGCTTACAGATATTAAGATTGATCGTTAACTGAATATTGCTACGTTAGGCTTGCTTACTACTACTCAGGTAGGACAGTAAGCGTCGCACGATTCAATTGTGCTAGCGAAAAGTTTAGGACTGTAACAGTTGGTATCAGAGCTTAGGTTATTCCAGTAGGAATAACCATGACGTAATAAGAAGAGTTTGCTCGAAGTTTAGAGGCTTCGAATGTGCAGGTTATAGATATTTCTCGGCGTCTTGATGCCTTACTACCGCTGAATCAGAGGATGACTGATGTAGAGACATCAAGTTAAGAAATCACCAAGAGGGTTGGTGAGATGGCTGAAGAATTCAGGGGTGCAATTGCCACTCTTCGGGAGGAATCTTATGTAGCTGTTGAAGGGCTAAGAAACGGGTTGGTGAGATATGCTACTGTAGAGACAGTGGAGGAGTTAAGGCAGCAAATCGCATTGTTGATGCGAGCTGTTGCAAATGCTCCCGCCCAAGCCTATGCTCAAGCTCAAGCTCCTGGTAATCAACCTAAAGTGCCTGAGCTGGCGTAAGAGATGCCAAAATGTTGGAGAACTTCATCTTCGACATGGAACAATATTTTATAGCTATAGGACATAATGATGAGGGCACAAAGGTCTCCATAGATACTATGTTCCTAATTGGTGATGCCAAGCTGTGGTGGCGCACCAAATATGAGCAGATACAGAACGGTATGGCACATGTAGATACATGAGCACAGTTGAGGACTGAGTTGCGAACTCAATTCTTCCTTGAGAATGTTGAGTACAATGCTAGGAAGAAGCTACGTGAGCTTCGCTATGGCGATAACATCCGGTAGTATGCCAGAGATTTTGCGGCACTTATGCTTGATATCAAGAGTGTAAACCCTTGTTTTCTAAGCCTTAACCTTAAGCCAGAAAGTCAATCGAAGACCTTAGGTCAACGGATCTTAAGTAAAACCCTACAGTTTAGATCCTGCAAACCCGAGTTCATAAATCAAGGAGTCGAAAAATAATTAAAGTGTTTAGAATAGTCCGTAATAATATTTGATTTATTAAAAATATCAGATTGGTTTATTTTTAGCTTATTTCGAACCCGTTTGGATACTGCTTTGGAAAGCGTGTCCTAGGGCTTGGAAAATTAAAAATATATCTTTAATATTTTTAGACTCGTATTTTTATAAGGATTTCAAAAATATCAAGTTTAGAATTTTTCGGATTTTAAAAATATCAGTTATAGCTCATATAGGCTTATTTTACTCTTACCGGTAACTAAATTATTAAATTTCTAAAAATAATTTAATTGATTATTTTATTTAAATCATAAAAATTCTGCCACTTAAATAAAAATATTTTTCTTAATTTATTTTATATATTTTCTTATTCAAAAAGCCACTTTATCAACCCATATCTCAAGTACACATCCATTATCATTACTACACATTATTATCTTTTCTTTCACTTTTTCTTACACTCCATTTCCCAAAATTGCAGCTGACCATTCCCCATAAATTAGCCACTTTTCATTATTTTTTATTATTTATTTGATATTTTAAAAGTCTCTTTTAGTTAGAAATGGAAGCTACAAGTTACACTTTCAAAATTACAATTTCAACTCAACTAAATCACCCCCTACACTACACAATAAATCACGTCAGCGCCACCCGTGCCCCCCCCCTCTCCTTATACAGCTGCTGTTTTATTATTTTTTAAAAGAAATTATTTAACACACTTTTATCTCTATGTAAACATCTCATTCCTTCCCTCTTTCACATTTATAAACCCTATATTTTTCCTCTCTCTTTTTCCCTCTCTTTTCTCTTCTTCCTTGCCTTGTCTTCTTAAAAACAAGCTGCCACCATTTTTTCCCTTGCTCATACATACTTTTTTTGCAAGTATTTGAGGTAATCTTTCTCTTTTAGCTCTCATAAGATGTTCTAGGATGATATTATGGGTGTTTCATGCATCAAAGGACATTCCACAAGCTTAAAAAGCTATGGATGATGATGCAAAGAATTGAAACACTCCTCTAGATGATGATCTCTTTTGTTCTTAGTATTTTTGTTATATTGAAGGCTTGTTTATCTTCTTGTTTTTGTGATAGCTTGTAGATCTAGAGTTTTACCAAGCTTTAGTTATGTTTATGTGTAGATCTAGAAGTTTAAGGCCTACTACCAAGTTTTTCTTATGTTCTCATGGTTGAATATTGAGTAGATCTTAGATTTGAGTTTGAATGAAAAAGTAAAATTCGTAACTTGTCAATGCACTATCTTGAAAACCCCCTTCCAAGTCTTAAAATGGACATTTTTGTTAAGAAAATGAAGGTTTGATGGATGTATATCATCAAGACTTCATCTTACAAGAATCAAAGTTGATTTTCAAAGTTTATTTTCAAAAACAAAAATTGTATTTTCGGATCAAGATAAAGATCTAAAATAAAAACATGTTTTCCAACTCAAAAATGAAGATTTTATTCAAGAAATGAAGGGTTCTTGAGATATGATATGTAATGGGTTGTTTTTCATGAGTTTTGATGAATTTTCTCAAGAGATATGTCCAAAATAAATTTATGAAAATTCGAATCTAGACCAAGACCCATTTTTGGAACCCATCATTCAACTTTAAAATGAAGATTTAGACAAAAATATAAGGGGCTCTTGGTATAAATATCTTAAGGAATGAATTTTCATAAGTTTAAATGAGTTTTCTTAAAAGGTATTGCTTAAATCAAGTGTTTTGTAAAAGACAAAATTTAGGTCTTGTCTTCATTGTAAACTTCAAAGAGGAAATTCGTAATTATGGGGAGACCAATTTTTAAAACCTTCTTTTAGATCTCAAAACAAGTATTTTATATTGAAAATGGAATGCTTTGATGATATATAATATAGGAAAAATTATTTTCATTGAACTAAGTAAGTTTTAGTAAAGGAATTACTCAAAACAAGACAATGAGTTTTGACTTGTAAATTTCGGTTTTATGAAAATGGATTTTTAGAAGTTTCATTTGAACTTTATGCTGGGATTAGATAAGTGTGTAATCTCTTAATTTTGTTTTGATAATCTCCTTACAAGTTTAGGACTAAAATAAGTTAATCTAAGTAGTTAAGTAGAGTAGATATGGCAATTTTTCACAAAGGTTCAATTCTTGGATTTTCGCAACCCTATTGTACAGTAAGTTTCTGACCCCTGACCTTAAATATTTGAATTAACTTTAGAAATAGATAGCTCTTTCGAAGTAGGTATAAATCGGTATATTATAAGCTAAATTCCGAGTTAAAATGAGTTAGATATGACCTTTTTAAGTTAAGGATTCAACCTAGGTGGAAATTGACGAACTTAGTAAATAAAATTGTTAAATTTAATAGAACTTCATAAGAGATACTCATTGAGGGTATTCCTTGTACTTAGGTGAATTGGAGGACGGGTTACTAACTTCCCGAGGACTATTACGACTAGTGGATTTCACTACATGGACAAGTGAGTTCATTTCTCAATTAATTATGCTCTTGGATGTGCTTGTAGTAGCAGTGGCATTAGACTTAAGAAAAGATAAAATTGTGATTGAATGGTGATCTAAACTTGCATGAATGAACGATAAGTATATCGAGGCAAGCTTTGTTGCAATAATCTTGTATGAGCTAGTATAGATTTGGAATGTCTAAAATATGTATGGTCACTTTTAAATTATCTAATTAATATACCATGATTATATAAAAATTGTACATGCATATCACGTAGTGAGTCACATATCATTGTCGAGTATGTCTTTGGTGGGACAAAGGTGTATATGGGAGGCAGCGGGTCTTTAATGAAGGGGACTAGGGTTGCATGACTTATGGACCACCCCATTCAAATAATGAAACTATGGTTGCATGACTTATGGACCAACATTAAAAATTGTGGTTGCATGTCTTATGGACCACCCCACTTAAGATTGGGACTATGGTTGCATGTCTTATGGACCAACTTTGGAGTTGTAGTTGCATGACTTATGAACTACCCCAAACCTCGAGTGGAGGGCGTAAATCCATTCACATATGACTACCGGCAAGTTATATGCCCTTTTGCTCATTTGCTTGTGCATTCATATGGTTGCTTAATTATAACTTGCTTGTATAGATATTTTAGCTTGGTCGAGTATGTTACTTGGAAAATGAATCTCACTAAGCAATTAGCTTATACCCCAACAGTTTTTGTTGCAGTGTTCCTATTTTTGGATGTTCCGAGAGGACATTTTGTGCAGGTTTATCACATTGGATTAAAGAGCTTTTGAGGAAGTCAGGACCTAGTATAGGCGTGGACTTCTAGGAAAATCTCTTTAATGTAAATTCAGATATATGTAATTGGAGCTAAACGATGTAGACTCCTATTATTTTGGCGGGGTATGCCCCCTTGGCTTTTGTAAAGTTTAACTATTTATCTTGTTGTGATTTATTCTTAATGCTATGTATGCTTTCTTAAGACTACTCGAATCAAAGTGTGATCCTAAAAGTTGTGAAAGTATACCTTACACTCGATATGTAAACTTATGGGATGACTAAGGTGGCCATACTTAAGTTTAAGTATCGCGTATGGTGGATTGTCGCGTTTAGGGTACCCTTTGGGGCGTGACAAAGAGTATGCGTGAAGATGATAAGCCGTTCTATTTCCTACAGAGATTAAAGCCATATGCTAGGAATGAGTTGCAGAGGCAACGAGTAGAGAATTTGACTCAAGCACAAACAGCCGCTGAGTGCTTGACAGACTACACCAATGATTCCAGAGGGAAGGGTGTGTCATCGGGACACGATGGTGGAAAGTCTGGCAAGTCGGGCAAAGCCAAAAGTGGGGGAGCCTCAAGTTCTAACAATCAAGGTAATGGAGGGGGCCAGAAGAAATTTAATGGTTCTCGACAGACGGGGAAAAATGGTGCTTCAAGCAGTGGCAAGAAGCCACCACTTGCTTGTTTCCTGTGTAACGGACCTCACAGGGTAGCAGAATGTCCAACTAAGGCTGCACTCAATGCCCTAACGAAGAAGGCAGAGGGTGTTTGTCCGAATGAGGAATCTGAGGAAGATTGTGAAGAGCAGCCCAGGATGGGAGCTTTACACATGTTGTCAGCCGTTGGGAAAGCCTCCACAGAGCCCAGCAAAACCAAGACTGACAACGAACTGATGTTTGTTCAGTTGCACATCAACGGCAAGATTGCCAGTGCAATGATTGATTCGGGAGCCACACACAATTTCATTGATGTGCCCGAAGCACAGAGATTGGGGCTAGTGTTATCTGATGATTCTAGCCAAATTAAAGCTGTAAACTCCAAGGCCTGTCCGGTTCAGGGAGTTGCAAAGAGTGTGAAAGTGAAGGTTGGAGATTGGAGCGGGAATCTCAACTTCACTGCTGTCCCTTTAGATGACTTCAGAATAGTCCTGGGGATAGAATTTCTGAGAAGCGCTCGAGTTGCTTCCTTGCCAGCAGCTGATTGCCTAATGTTTATGGGTGAGAAGCCATGTTGTGTGCCCATTCAGAGGAGGAAAGCTGATAGTGGGAGTAGCAGAGGTAAGAGCATTGGGGCAATGATGCTTTCAGCACTCTAATTGAAGCGAGGGCTCCAGCACCAAGAGCCAACATTCCTTGCTGTCTTGATAGAGAAAGAGGATGGAGGGAATGCTGAGATTTCGGGGGTAATTCAGAGTGTCCTGAAAGAGTATGGTTCCATTATGCCTGACAAGCTCCCGAAGGAGTTACCTCCAAGAAGGCCAATGGATCATGAAATTGAGTTGATCCCAAGTGCCAAGCCACCTGCCAAGGCTCCATATAGAATGTCACCTCCAAAACTAGCAGAATTGAGAAAGCAGCTTGATGAGTTGTTAGAGGCGGGTTTCATTCGTCCATCGAAAGCACCATACGGGGCTCTTGTTTTATTTTAGAAGAAACATGATGGGAGTTTGAGATTGTGTATTGATTAGCGGGCTCTCAACAAACTTACAGTGAGAAATCATTATCTCATTCCTCTTATTGCTGATTTGTTTGATCAACTGAGTGGTGCTAAATACTTCACCAAATTGGATCTTCGCTCAGGCTATCATCAAGTCCGCATTGCTAAGGGAGATGAGCCCAAAACTACTTGTGTAACTCGTTATGGGGCTTACGAATTCCTAGTGATGCCATTTGGTCTCACTAATGCTCCTGCAACCTTTTGTACTTTAATGAATAATGTTTTTCGTGACTATCTGGATAAATTTGTGGTTGTCTATCTAGACGACATTGTTGTGTATAGCAGGACATTGGAGGACCATGTGAAATACTTGCAGATGGTATTTCAGAAGTTGAAGGAAAACCATTTGTACGTGAAGCATGAGAAATGTGCTTTTGCCTATAAATGCATCAACTTTCTTGGGCATGTGATTGAAGAAGGGCACATCAGGAAGGATAGAGCCAAGGTAGATGCTATTAGAAAGTGGCCTATTCCAAGAAGTGTCACCGAGCTATGCTCGTTTCTTGGACTTGGCAATTATTACCGGCGATTTGTAGAGAGGTATTCCAGGAGGATTGCTCCCCTTACAGATCTTTTGAAGAAGGACCAAGTATGGTCTTGGAATGAGGAGTGTCAGGCTGCCTTCGAAGAGTTGAAGCGGGTTGTGACAGAGGAACCGGTCCTTGCCCTACCTGACATCTCTAAACCTTTTGAAGTCCATATGGATACCTCTAATATCACCTTAGGTGGAGTGTTGATCCAGGAGGGCCATCAAGTAGCATATGAGAGTCGGAAGCTGAACCCCACTGAGCACAGATACTCAGCACAGGAGAAGGAGCTGTTAGCTATTGTGCACTGCCTCAAAACGTGGAAGCATTACTTATTAGAGTCGAAGTTCCTTGTGAGAACTGATAATTCTGCTGCCAGCCATATTCTTACTCAACCGAAACTGTTAGCCAAGCAGGCGAGATGGCAGGAATTCCTTAGAGTTTGATATGGAGATTGTGTATCGCAGTAGGCGTACAAATTAGGTAGCAGATGCTTTGAGTAGAAGAGTAGATTTGACCTATTTAGCCGATATAGCCCAACAGTCTGCCAGTTGAGTTGCTGGTACTATCCAAGAGCAGATTAAAGAACACTTGGGCCAAGACCTGTTGGCCAAGAACTTGAGCAGTTGATTGAGGAGGGTAAGACTCATAGATTTTGGGTTGAAGGTGATTTGATCTATACCAAAGGTCGACGCCTGTATGTTCCCAAAGTGGGGAACTTGAGGAAGGTGCTCATGAGGGAGTGCCATGATACATTGTGGGCTGGTCATCCCAGATGGCAGAGGATGATGAGCTTGTTGAAGCAAGGTTATTATTGGTCGGATATGAAGGAAGATGTGATGAACTACACCAGAACGTGCTTAACTTGTCAGCAGGACAAGATCAAGAGGCAGAAACCTGCAGGGTTGTTGGAACCTCTTCCGGTACCTTCTCGTTCATGGGAGAGTGTCTCCATGGATTTCATCACCTATTTACCTAAAGTAGGTGAACTCTCATCCATCTTGGTTATAGTAGATAGGTTTTCAAAGTATGCCACCTTCATTCCAACCACGAAGAGTTCGAATGCTATAGAGACTGCCCAGCTTTTCTTCAAGCATGTTGTGAAGTTTTGGGGTGTGCCTCAAAACATTGTGAGTGATCGAGATGCCAGATTCACAGGGAAGTTCTGGGCTGAATTATTCAGTATTTTAGGGTCCGAACTCAGTATGTCCTCCAGCCACCATCCTCAGAGTGACGGACAGACAGAGCGGTTTAATGAGATGTTGGAGGAGTATTTGCGGCACTTTGTTGCTGCCAACCAGATGAATTGGGTAGATTTACTGGATATTACCTAGTTCTGTTTCAACATTCAACGGAGCTCTTCCTCCAACAAGAGCCCTATGGAAATTGTTATGGGTCAGTAACCACTGTTACCCCCACACAGTGGTAGCGCCTTATACAGGGAAATGCCCAAAAGCTTATATGTTTGCAAAGGATTGGAAGCAGAAATCTGAAGTTGCCAAGGTCTATCTTGAAAGAGCTTCCAGACGCATGAAGAAATGGGTAGATGAGAAGCGAAGACCCAGAGAATTCAATGTTGGAGATCAAGTCCTCATCAGGCTTTTTCCAGACCAGATCAGACCATTGAAGCATAAAAACAAAAGACTTATGCAGAAGTATGTTGGTCCAGTTCCTATCATCGCCAAGATTGGAAAAGCCGCCTACAAAGTGGAGCCTCCTAAAGGGTTGAAATTTCATCCTGTCTTTCATGTAAGTGTTTTGAAGCCATATTACTCTGACATGGAAGACCCAAAGCGTAATGAGTCAAAGCGGCCGAATGTCAAATTCAACTTCAACGTCAGAGAAGCCGTCGAAGACATCCTTGCTGAACGAAGTGTCAAAGATCCAACCACTGGAGCAGTACATACTAAATACCTAGTGAAGTGGAAAGATCGTGGAGAAGAAGACAACAGCTGGGAGATAGAAGAAGATCTTATGCCTCATGCTGAGAGGAGAGTAGTTAAAGTAAGGAAGATTCAAGCCTTAGGATAAACCTCCAGCACATCTTGCTGAGGACGTCAATAGATTAAGTGGGGGAGGGTGTGACGATCTCTTGTATATTAGGAGTAGAAGGGGGGATTATTGTAAATATTTTTTTTTATTTACTTATTTTAATTTTGGTGTTGCCTCCTCACCAATTTTAATGTCTCGTCCTATAAGAACCACAAAAGCTAATAAAGCTCTTTGTGGGGGTATGAGTACTCTTTTGGATAGAAGCTCTTACTCACCGGTTGACTGCCCACAGTCAATGATATCCCAGTTTACACAAACCCCCACACACACTTTACTGTTGTCTGTACATGAGATTAATAAAGTGTGATACATTTTCAGATTGATTCTTGCCCACGTTCCTTTTTATTTTTTGTTGGTTACTTACTGTTGCCTACGTGTGTTGCTTACAGATATTGAGATTGATCGTTAACTGAATATTGCTGCGTTAGGCTTGCTTACTACTACTTAGGTAGGACAGTAAGCGCCGCACGGTTCAATTGTGCTAGCAAAAAGTTTAGAATCGTGACATTAAAGCCTATATCTTAATACAAGTTCAAAGCTATGTATAAGGTATGGAAAGAATATACTATACCCTATTTAGTGGTAATAGGTTTTAGAAAAATAATACCTTGAGCCTACTCTATTCCTTAATACAAGTAACTTCTAGTTGATTGATTAGGATATCATAAAATATGGATGATAGGATGACCTACTTACCACTCTTCAATATTTACCAGTTCTTTTATTTAAATCTTTGACATTTTATTTTATATTATTTCATTTCATTTTAGTCTTTAATGTTTTCATACTTTATAAATATAAACTTTCAGTAGCTTCATTAAATTTTTCATCTATTCTTGAAATGCTTTTTGATCCATAATAATTAATTTAATAAAAGAATATTATAAGGTTTGTTTTGTTAGATAATATATTTAAAAAATTATGAGTTGAAAAAAAAAAAAGAAAAGGAAAAGAGTGAAAAAATAACAAAACAAATAAAACCCTCTTACCTTAAAGTTTAGCTAAGGTCATTTAAAGATACATAGCCATTTCTGCAGAGGAACTGTTGATAGGCCACAAAGAGAGCACTAGAGAGCGCTTGGATGTAATAACTAGATAAGATAAGGATAATTGAATAGCATAGTATAAACAATGGTGGATAATACAATTCTTCTGTACCATGTTTACACTAGATAAGATTCTTGTGCTGTCTATTGATTGATATGCATAAGTATAGCACATAATGCTATATTTTAACAATTATGCTTTTATGTTATCATATACATATATTATATATAACGACAAATGATGATTTAATGGTAGCTCTATAATGATAGGTGATGGAAACTTGTTGCTAGTGTTTTATTGGTGGAGGTGTTAACAGTAGTGGTGGCAACAACAATGAATGTAGCATAGGTGGTGTTGATACTAGCAGTGATGGTAGCAATAGTGGTTGTGTAACAATGGTATTAAGGTTGGAGTGGTAGAAAAATGAGAGAGTGGTGGTCGCAATATTTTGATGTCTCCATTAAGCTATTTTAATTTTGTCTAATTTTAATATTTTTGTACCATCAAAATATAAATATAAAGGACAAAAATTTAATGTTTTGTACAATACCATGAAGAGAGTCCTAACTAATCCTAAATCCATTTTGTAAATTAGATATGGTATAATAGCATTTGTCTAGTCTAATACCATATAAAATTAAGTAGCCAAATGCTACCAAAGAGCAAGATCTCCAATTTTGTCAATAGAATTAGTGATTTTTGCCACAATAATATGATCTCGTGGTAACAAAATAGAATATACACTTCGACGGCAGTGCGCTTTACATGAATTCATCATCACGATTGCATTTTCCATAACTTCCTTATAGTATTACATAATAGCGACTGGATTCGACAAAGAATTATGAAACATAGCTGCTAATAGGCCATATCAATCATGATCTAATAGGCCCAACACTAGCAAAATGGCCAGCAACAAAGTCCTTGAAACTTATCAAACGCTCTAGAGTACCTCGACCATGTGCCTCAACTATCTACCAGGTTAGAAGTTAATCTCCTTCTTAACCGCTTAAGGATTCAAACAAAGATCCTCCTTAACTGAGCTCCTCCTCTAAGAAGAGCACCTCCTTGTTTTCCAAGTCTCTTGGACGTACTCTATATCTCTGCACTTCACCGTATCTTCTTAGAGGTACCTTACACCTCCTCTACCCACTATGTCTTCACGGAGATACTCTAAACCTGCTTAAGATGTCCTAAGACAATGTTCCACTTACCCGACCACTCTCCTTGGATGACCACCACCATCATTTCAAGTCTGAGTCAGCTACCAGTAAAGCATCTGCACTCTCCTTACTTTCTTCCCTAAGGAATGCACTACATGGATAGAGAATATTCCACAATTTTTTTAATACAATAGAGGGGGGATATAAACTTTACTAATTCTACTTACGAGGCTAGTGATAACGACACATGGCTACAAGGCCATGGCATATAGAGCTATAAATGAGTTGAGCTAAGTCCAATGTCCAAAAATTATTAAGCTAAAGTCAAGTATGTTATCAAGGTTGAAATTTAAGATCAAGTTTTGCTCATTTATATAAATAAGCTTCATTTTGACATTGACCTTAAGTTCTATTTATTTACAAAACAAGCTCAAATTTAATTGAGTTTTTTACTTGAGTCTGAATTTTAAGTTTAACCTTATTTATCTTGATAAATAAGCTTTATTTTAAGATTGAGTTTTGACTCATTTTCATTTAAAATTTCCATATCCTTAATTTTTCTTGAACCTAAAAAGTAATAGACAAAAGTTGCAAATATATATATATATACACACACATACAAGTGTTAATTAGAAAAATAGTTTTTATTTCAATTATATATTTTAATATAATATATCATAAATACAAAATTTGGCCAACAATTTGTTTATGAATCTGCATATGAGCCGATCGAGCCTAAAGAAGAGACATTGAACTCTACTTATTTAAATATAAATACTGCTAATTTAAGCTTGAAATCGCATTATTACTATTTAAGGTCGAGTTAAAGCAACCTGACCCCAAATCGGTGAGCAATTTAGCTTGCATATACTATTGTAACATAATAGACTAGTTAGCCTTAGCCAATAGACCGTGTTTGGTGCCTCAAGTTGATTAAAAAAAAAAAAAAAAATTGGAACTCCCAAACTTCCATCCATTTCCAAATCCTCACTTTATCTCTTTCAATCCAAACAGGTTCCAATTACCTATAAAAGCCTTTCAATTTCGCCACCTTTGTTTCCCGAGAAAATGCGGACGAGAAAACGGTAGCCGTGTGTTTCTAGAGAAATAATAAAACCTCAATTGTGCTCTTACTTGAGTATAACTTGAAGGACTTTTACTCATTGACATTGAATAGTTGTTTCGGTTTGGCTAGGTCTTGTTTGTTCATACTGACAATCGACTTAGTCGCTGTGTTGCTAATGAATTTGTAGTAATTCTTGTTTCTGATTGAAGTTAGAATTCAGAAAGATTGTTCTCTGCGGAATTTAAGGTTTTAGTTTTAGTCAGTAGGGATTTTTGTTGATTCGTAGCGACGATTGACTTAGTGACTCTGTTCTTGATGAATTTGTAGAGATGTTTGTGTCCGATTAAAGTTAGAATTTGGATAGCTTGTTTCTTTGTGGAATTTGAGGTTTCAATTTTGGTCAATTGGGTTCTTTTCTTAGGGTTTAGCAATGAAGGCTTGCGTTTTTTACTTTCCAGAAGAAGTTTTGCATTTTGTGGAAGGATTGGAGGAATTGTTAGTTTAAGTTTGGGATTCATTTGATTGGTTGCCGCTTGAACAAGAAATGAGTGTGGTGGGTTTTGATATTGGCAATGAGAATTGCGTGATCGCGGTCGTGCAAGACCGGGGGATTGATGTCTTGTTGAATGATGAATCGAAACGGGAAACTCCAGCTGTGGTGTCGTTTGGGAGAAGCAGCGGTTTATGGGATCCGCGGGGCGGCCTCTGCAACTATGAACCCTAAGTCTACAATTTCTCAAATCAAAAGATTGATAGGGAGGAAATTCATGGAGTTAGGTATTCAGGATGAGTTAAAAAAGCTGCCTTTTGAGACTTGTGAAGGCCCAGATGGGAGTGTTTTAGTTAAGTTGCAGTATTTAGGAGAAACTCATACATTTTCGCCTGTTCAGATTTTGGGGATGCTGCTTGCGCATTTGAAGCAGATGACAGAGCGGAACCTTGGACTGCCTGTTTCTGAATGTGTGGTTGGGATTCCTTCCTACTTTACGGATTTGCAGCGGAGGGCTTTCTTGGATGCTGCTGCTATTGCAGGGTTGAAACCATTAAGATTGATGCATGATTGTACAGCAACTGCCCTTGGTTATGGCATATATAAAGCAGAAAGTATTGGCAGGAAAACCGCTAATGTAGTTTTTTTGATATTGGACAGTGTGATATGCAGGTATGTGTTGCGTCATTTGAGACCGGGCATATGAAGATACTTTCCCATGCATTTGATAGTAATTTAGGAGGGAGAGACTTTGATGAGGTTCTATTTAATCATTTTGCGTCACTTTTTAAGGATCAATATGATATTGATGTTGTCTCGAATGTTAAGGCGTCCATAAGGTTACGAGCATCTTGTGAGAAGTTGAAGAAAGTCCTCAGCGCAAATGCAGAAGCTCCACTTAATATAGAGTGCTTGATGGATGAGAAAGATGTTAAGGGCTTTATTAAGAGAGAAGAGTTTGAGAAGTTGTCATGGCACTTGCTGGAAAAGATTAAAATGCCTTGTCAAAAGGCCTTGAGTGATGCTGGTCTGACCGTGGGGGACATCCAGTCTGTAGAGCTGGTTGGATCAGGGTCTAGGATACCTGCTATCAGCAAGATGTTATCTGGTCTATTTCAGCGAGAGCTTAGTCGTACTGTTAATGCAAGTGAATGCGTGGCCCGTGGTTGTGCTCTTCAGGGTGCAATGCTTAGCCCCCTGTTTCGTGTTAGGGAGTACGAGGTGTGAACACTGTTCTCTATATTGCTTTTGGCGAATATCACTTAATACTGAGACTTCCATCCAGTGGCTTTTATTCGTGTTGGTTATGGAGAAAAAAAGCATCCGAGTAAGGAAAAAAGACTAGAAGTTACTTTATATACCTAGTAACCATACATTGGAAAATTTTTTCATGCTGCCTAGGACTTATTTTACTCACTTTCAAGGCCTCCTCTTTTATCTCCTCCAAATGTTCCCCGGCACAGGCTTTGAATTAAATATATTTGCATCAAATTTTCTATTAGATATTAGTTTTACTTTCCCCTTTATTGGTTTCGAGATTTGGTACATTTTAGCTCCTCCAAGATTTTGAATTGTTGGGAAAAAGGTCCAAATACCAAAATGAGATTGAAGATCTTGGAATTTTTCTGTTTTTGTGTAGTTGATCTCTTTTCCAAATAACATGTATAATTGACTTAGTTTTATGTATTTACTTATTTTTTTCATTCATTAACTGTATTATTCCTAGAGCTGGGAGGATTTAACGCCACTGCATGCTTTCATCATCAGGTCGAAGATTCGTTTCCCTTCTCGATAGGGTTCTCTTCAGATAAAGGTCCAATTCACATGCTTTCAAATTCTATCCTTTTCCCTAGAGGCCTCTCATTCCCAAATCTAAAGATTATTACGTTGAATAGAACGCATATGTTTCATTTGGAGGCTTATTATGCTGACCAACAAGAAGTACCATCTTGCATAGTACCAAAGATATGCACTTTCATGGTATATGCTTCTTACTGAATTTGCTATGGGTTTTGTTTTTTGATGGTACTTTGATCATTTCAGAGTAATATCATTGATCTGGAAAAGTAATGCTATGCTAGTGATATGGATTTCTAAAGGATCATTTATAGGTCTAAGCTAAGACCCAAATCCCAATTAACTTGTTGAAAAAGAAAGAAAAGAAAAATATCATTAACTTTATCTTTATTTTAAAGCGTTTTATTCTCCATTATGCCAGTCAAACCTCTAGGAGGAAGCTTTAAATCTTGATTCAAGCTTGCTGGTAAGTAAAATCTGGACCCCTAGAATTTATTTTCAGATATGATGACTCATCTGATGAGTTCTTACTTGGTTAAAAGGACAGAAACCAATTGATTGGACCTTTTGAGCATTTGGGTTGTTTTATTGTTATCATGAGAAAGAGGTTTCTTGATGGATGATTGTGTATAAACTCCGTGATTGGTCCTTTAATGTGTCATTAAAGATTTTGAGGTGCTACATTGCCCTATAATTTAATTACAAGGGGGCAAAAAAAGAGTGAACCCTTGAACCAGATTTCACCCAAAGGAATCTACATCTACTGCAAATTTCAGGTCTTTTCCCCAGTTTGTTTGAATGGTATTGGTGAAAGATTTTAGCAGGGTTTCCAGAAATGCTTAAGTTGGAGTTGGTTTTAGACACTGAAAAAGCCAGTGCCAGGGTTGAAAGATTACCCTTAGACTTTACCTTAGGAGGCCTGTGTGTTAGGACAATGTCTGCCCATCAATAGTCACCTTGGCACTGGCTGCTCATCATGTGAAAACATGATCCTGTTTTTGAGGAGAAACAACATGTTAACTTCACTTATTCCTGTAAATGCTCACATGTCCTGTAATTCTTCCTTTGATTCTCTGCATAAAAATACTTTCCTTCTATTTCTTCTTTTTGACTTGGTCTTTCTGCATTTTGCTTGGGTAGATCGGTCCTTTCCAGACCATTCAATCTTCTGCTGCCAAATTAAAGTTAAAGTGAGCCTCAACCTTCATGGGATTGTTACTATTGAGTCTGCAGTGGTATGTTTACATCAACAATCTTTTTATAAATATCCTTTAATTATGGAAGTTTATGTAATATATCTTTCCATCACTATGGCAGTTGCAAGATGACCAGCCCAACAATCATTCAAAGATGAGAGAGGCCAATCAGTTTAAGAAATCTGAAAAAGAATTTGATCGGGCTCCAGTTGATGCACTAATGATATGGATACCACTTCATCAAGCCTTTCTGTGAGTTCAGATTACTCAAGATTTAATTGTCTTCAACCTAGTGCAGATTGCAACATCATACTGTTTTGAGCTATTAATTGTTGAAAACAAAGCAGTATCTAAGTTGTTGAAGAAAGGACAGTTTTTATTGTAGGCACATTGTATGTAGAGTTCCTTGTCATCAACCAGATTCCCTTTGTATGTTGGAAATATGATGTCTTGGGTCTTTCTTGAATTGATACCGTGATATGCTGAATGGATGAAACTCGTGCTCTTGCTTCTTGTCGTCATTTAGCGTTCTCTTCATGTCTTCTATCTAAAATGGAAAAAAAATGTTGATTTTGTCTTATGATGATCAAACTTCTGAGTAGTATTCCAGAGAAGAGATGGAGGGAAAAAAACCATTAACTTTTGAGGCTCAACAGGCTGTTGGAGTGAGTGAAAATGAAGCTGCCAAAAGATTTGATGTCCCTGTAAGTGAGAGTGTTTATGGTGGAATGACCAAAGCTGAGCTTCTAGAAGCAGAAGAAAAAGAATCCCAGCTTGCACAACAGGATCTGGGGGTGGAACGTACTAAAAACAAGAAAAATGCTCTGGAATCTTATATTTATGAGATGCGTGATAAAGTAAATTTCTCTAATCAGTGCAACTTATTGCAAATCTATGCATGTATGCTGAATACTTTGTCAAAATTACTGTAACAGTGTACAGTTAGATTGTTGTCCTTTTTGTAACTTCTTATGTTGAAAGTGTTCATCAATTCATTGAATTGCCAATTCATAAACATTGTTGAGATCCAGTTTTGACAAATCATTTTGCTATGGTGCTGAAAGTTTGACAAGAATTATAATAGACGCAGTTGAATCTTCAAACTCGATAGAAAATTCCTCATCAGCTTTTTCTTTTCTTTTTTTTTTTTTGTGCCAGAGCTCTTCTATATGTTCATTTTTGAATTTTTGTATTTTGATTGGAAATAAAGATCTGCAAAAGCACTTCGGTTTCAAGGTCCAGTCCTTCTTGGAGATATAAATGAGATCATGTTTCCAGGTTTTTTTTATCACCAATTACTTTTTCATAGCTGTAAAATAGCTCATATTTTCCACTGGGAAAAAAAAAATTTCTCATGTCAAAACTCCAAGGCAGCTTAGGCATCTTAACTTTGAATCTTTATAGCTTAGATATTTTTGCCCCTCCCCCTTTTTTATTATTTATTTATATAATTGGCAAGCGCTGGCTGCCACAATTAACCAAACAAGCATTGGTTGCTAAGATGATGTAATTCATTAACAGATTTTAACTAATTATCGGAGCTTTGCGACTGACCTCGAGGTTGAAAAAATATCTGGTAATCTCCAAGAATTAGAGGAATGGCTTTATGAGGATGGAGCTGATGAGTCTGAAGAGGTTTACACAGGAAAACTCAGTTATTTGCATGAGGTGAGGACCATTATTTTGGAATTGTTGAGGCAGATTGTATACAATAATTAGATGATTTTTTTTTTTTAATGTCAGATTGTTGATCCAGTTGAATTGCGATATAAAGATGAAGAAGCCCGTTCACATGAGATAAACAGTCTATTAAAAAGTATATTTGAATACCGTAAGGCTGCAGAATCACTTCCAGCTGATCAGAGAAATGTGGTACGACTATATTCCTTTCATGAGATGAGGATGCCTGGCTTGTGTGCTGTTTGATCTAAGGTTAGCTGTTTCCAGGTAATTGATGAATGCAGTAAGGTAGAAGAATGGTTGAAGGAGAGAATCGAGCTGCAGGATTTACTGCCCAGGAATTCTAACCCTGTATTTTGGTCAAGTGAAATAAATGAGAAAGCTCATGCTCTACACGAGTATGTTTTCCCCAATACATTCTTTTTAGATATATACATATGCAGTGTACATTTATTGCCCAATTGGGATTACACTCGGTTCTGTCAAAGATTTTTATTAACCTGGTGAAGCGCCAGTGTTGATCTCCTTTGTAAGGTGCTAGATTGGTCCAGTTTAATTACGGAAGGAGACAGTGGGCCTCCCAGGAAATGAGAGAGTTAAAAATGAATTAGCTATTGGACTAAACTGATTTACATATAATTTGCAATTTTTTAAAATTTTGATAGTGCACATATACCTCCTTTCTTTATTAATTATTTTTATCAAATTGTGTGATTTTCATTAAATCTCATCATTTTTTTCTCTCTACTCTTCAGACCGGATGGATTTTCTTGAACCTTGTTTAGTATTTGCAGAGAATTAGCAGGATCAGTGACAAAGAAACCGAGTCCTAGAGATGAGTCCAATTCTAGAAACCAATCAGAGGAGATGCAAGTAGACTGATATCAACTTCCAGTGTATGAAGCTTTGTGGCAGTTGTAAATTGACACTTCCCTGACAAATCATGAGATTCGACTAATGAAGATTGGCATTTGACAGATCACACAATAACACTCTGCAGACTCTTCCACATGAAGTTCCTTTTGATGACAATCTACGAACAGCTACTGCCATGCTATTAATCAATTTTACATCGTTTGGATCATATATGAGATTGCAGAGATTAAGGCACTTGGCTTTGTGATGGATGCATTGGTGAGAGTGCTTCTCCTCTCCGCACCTGAATGGAGCAAAATGTCAATGTGGAAACTAGAATTTTGTAATGTGCAATTATACCTTAATCTCTTGCACTTCAAATTGCTATGATCATTATCTTGCAGCGGATATTGTGTTGGCTATGCCAATAGTATCTATCATTTTCAAGTTGAAAATATAAAGCATTTTTGGTGGCCCCCCTGGTTGGTCACTACTTCTATTGACTATTGTGGTCTTATGCTTATGCATTAAAAGATTAATATTGTTAAATCAGGAGTTTCATACAGTCAAAGAAACTAATAAGCACTCGCAAGTGCGTGTTTTAATGTTTAAACCTTGGCTGTTCAAAATTCATGGAGAGTAATTACTCTCCTCGTCTATCTCCTTGGTTAACGCAGACCTTGCCACAGATGTTATTTATTCCGTCCATCATTTAGAAATAGGAGAACAAACGGACTGTTTTCTTTCATGTTTCCATGATGATTATGGAGTTACCCCACCAGATAACTTTTCTGGTCATGGGAAGAAAGTTGATAAATGAGGAATTCCTTGGTTGATAGCTAATTAACCAAAATGTTATCGTGGTTTTCTTGTTTGGATCAACTGATCAGTTCTTTAGAAGAGGCTCTTTCTTGTCTTCCCATTTGTCCAAACGTTGCTTAGCCTTCTCCACCTGAAATTTCAGAACAAAGGTGTGTAAATTTAACTTGTAACTGATCTGATTAACATTTTTAATTTTTGCAATTTATTTTGGTTGTTAAATATTCTTTACCTCTTTATTCCAGTCTGTTCGATATGTTACCCATATTAGAATGAGAGTTTGCATGACGGTACCGCCGATCATCCCAGACCATATTCCCTGAAATGATTTTGGACAAACTGGACATTGATAACCTTAACGTTGTGATGTTAATCGTTATCTTTAATCTTATCATCTTAACCATTGACAAGGAAAGGGAAAAAAAAAATAAAAGCCTTCCATATTTTGGTTGGGTAGTCCTAACCCTATAGTGTTAAAATCAAGCTTGATTAGAATAAAAAAGTTGAAGCTTAACTCAAATTCAAATAAGATTAAATTTTTAAACCTGAGTTTGACTTAAAATAATACTCCTAAGCTTGGATTTAACTCAAATGGATTTGATAAGACCAAAAAATACGTTGTTTTTGTTAGACTAAATTATACGTGTGTGTGTATATATATACACACCTTTTAAATACATCATAAGCTTGAATAAATTCGCAAACCGACAAATCAAATACGTTGAAACTCAACCTTAAGCTTGATAGTTACTCAAATTAATAGAGCTCGAGGTTGACTCCATTGTGAGTTTGAGTTAATTGTAGCATAGTCAATCTTATCTTGAATTATTACCGAGTCAAATATGAGTCATTTGTGAATAGGTGTGATGTATAAATGAGATGCATATATATGATTTTAATTAATATAGGAAACAAAAGTAGTGCCAAAACTATTAATATTTTGATAAATAGGATAATGAATCACATGGGTTTTTATTTTTTTTTTCTAAATGTGATACTAAAATCCTATATATATATCAATGAATCAATGGAAAATGCACCTAGAAATAGGTATAACCATCATCGTAGCACATACATTCCTTGCATAAATTACCTCAAGCATGTAGGCAAACCTTGGTGTTATGTTTGTTACAATGGCTATATAAAGGATAAGGTTTTTACCTGAACGCCGAGACCAAACTTGAATCCCAGAACACACCAATTGGTATTCCAACTACATAATAACATCCCACATTAACGTATGCTACGAAGGCCTGCCATCCGCATCCCACAGCTACACCTGCATAAAACCCATGAAATGGGGAAAAATTTTGAGAATTAGCCAAAGTGTCTGCATCCTGTTCCATTGCATATGAGAGATCAACGGATGGTCTCATTTGATGGCTTATTTTAATAAGAATTGTTTAATTATTTATCATTGCTCTTAATCTGGTCATATACTTAGCTCGAGTAAATACTTAGGGTGTGAACGTGACTATGCCATAATTAAAAATATGAGAGACAAAATACGAAACTTACATGAAATATAACACAATAACCCTAACTATAATTCTAATATAAATTAATTATTCATTACCACGATTTTATTATTTTTAGTACTATCTAAAATACCACGTACTCATCTTATAAAGATTCGTAATCAATAAAATAAAACATTACAACAGATATTATTTTTAACCCAAATCCATTTGCCATTTACAGGAAGTAAAAACATTAAAGCTCATTTCATTATCTACTCGCTTATTGCCTCACGTTTTCATTTTGAAATACAATCAAAATATATTTTCAATTTTTTCATAGTACTTCATAATATATTATTTGAAATTACATTATTAGATTCATGATGTATATTACGTTCATGAAAAATATAAGATAGAAAATATCTGATTAAATTGTTGAAGATTACTAGATTGATAAGTTTATTTGAAGTTAATAGTGTTGGAAACTTAGTTCGAAAATTTTATATTATAGAAATGCAATAGAAATTTTCATAAATTCTATAGGATGCCTTTTACCATGTAGATTCTAGTAGGGCATGGGTTCCATCAGATTTTTATGTATTATAGATTAGATTCTGATTTCGAATTTATGACTTATATTTATAGGAAGGAGAATGTAGGGACCTCATTCTTTACTCATCCCATACCATTCATCTCTATACATAATGACTCTATGTATGTAAATGGAATAATTATTCTAATCCTACATCCCTACCCAATTGGTTCTCAATCTTCTCATGCTCTTTCATTTCGACATTGATGATTGGTTTATGTCAAATCGCAAAATATGTAATAATCATCTTCACAATCCTCTCAAGAACTAACTAGCTAACATTTCTCAATTATCAAGGGACATTACTTAGAAATCTGGACATTTATTGCAGATGCAGCATAAAAGTACATAGAGCGAAATTGACTACCTTAAATATTATGACCCAACTACTTTGGGTCTCAGGTGGCCCACAAAGTATATTTAATAGCAAGAACTACCCTAAGTACCATATTTTCTAAAGGGATCATTTTTTTCTCCTTTCTTATTACAATTATGTTACATTTCGTATAGATAAATTATTTAAAATGAAATGAATTAGAGTGGAAGGAATGAAATGAAATGCGTAGTGAAATGGTAAATTTATTCCTTTATAAATACATGATGGATTGGAATTGAATTGAATAGACATGGTATTTATAGAAAAAATATACTTAATAATAAATGTGAATAATAATTGTGTAAAAGGATGAAAACATAATAAAATAATAAATGAGAATGGAATCATTATAAGAAATATGTGTTTTAGTAATAAAAATTTTATTTTTAAACGTAAATTTTTACGGAAATTAAATTTAAATGATTTAAATACGTAGACTTATCTACGGTCTCAACATTAAAGATAAGATAACGCAAGGTACAAAATGTACGAAATTAGCAAAAGCAATCTTTGCTTGTCCCAGGTGTTTAGAATTTTGGTGATTGATTGATAATTGATTGAATATTCGCGTCTGTCTCCCACTACCTACTTTTCTATTCGGAAATGGTAACTTTGCCATGTGATCTTGAACGGATGCACGTGCCCATCTGTTCAAGTTGCTTCAGTCTTTTTTTCATGAATTACATACATGTAATAGAGTTCTTGCACATGTACTATGATTTATGATCTATCAAACCGTTTCAACCTCAACTTAAATCTATTGGCCAAAAAAAAAAAAAATTGAACTTACATCTTTCTAACTCGGAAAAAAAAAAATTCAAAATACCTTTATTTTGCATCTTTGATAAATTAGTGTCTTAATTCTTATTTTTTATAATTTTGGTATCTCTAAATATACTAATATGATTAAAAAAAAAAAGTAAAATTAGAGATACCATAAATATAGACACTTTCAATATCATTTTTTCTTTTAATTTGTGTGGAATTATCTAAATTTTATCTTTTAACTTATTTATTATACTTTATTGTTTTTTTTATAATTATTTTGGGCAATTTACTTTTATTAAATCATGATCGTTTAGACTTTACAAACTTTAACATTTATATGTAGATATCATCACAGGTCGGTTTCAAACCAAGAATCGACCCCACCCATCACCAATGGTTCTTAAATCGAGAAGGGAATGATTGGTCCGAACCAGCAAAGGACTTATTAGATCTAGTGGATCCTTACTATTCTACACCCCAAAATTGTCTGACTCAGTGGTTTTAGAAGCACTAGTTCAAGAACAGATAGAATCGGCGGTTTCTGCAGTTGTATGTCACAAAAATTTTAAAAAAAAAATGGAAAGGAAACAAAAGAAAAGAAAATTATAAAAAAAAAGTAATTAAAAAAAAATATTTAAAACTATTTTCACATCAATAGTAAAAAATTTATTTCTTACTCACGTCATTTAATGGGTTGTTCAGTTTATATAGACTTCTAATCAAAATATACTTTTCTTTCTTAACAAATATGTAACCTGTTTTTATATTGTAGAGACTTATTTATATTTTGAATATTTTATAGTGACATCTTACTAGCATGACAACTAAAAAAGTGTAAGTGATTATACATAAATAAATGTATACTTGTAGAATTTTTTTAACTAATGGGCTATAAACAATTAATGTTAAGCTCAATATTTTTTCAAGTTAAAAGTTTATTTTGTAACTATTTTCTTTCTTAAATTAAGTAAATTATTTATTGATTTTTTTTGTTTTTTATTTCATGGTTCCTGGTACTTTTAGAATCGAAATCGAATTGTGGTAACCGATGGTTTATAAGAACCGGGAACTAGTGGGACTTGGTTTTGATTCTGGACATGAACCGATCCATGATGACCTCTATTTATATGTTATGACATATAATTATATTTTAAAATGGATAGACGGTATTTATATTTTATTTTTTCAGTAGAGCATGATTGAGCGGTAAGGGAAAAATCAATTCCAAATGCAAATAAACAACAAATATATTATAGCCATTCAAGAGACTATAAAATAAAATGTAATTAAAATTCATATTGAACTGGATCACTTTGATTATTCCAATTCAGATTGAAATTGTATATTCAACCATAAAATCTAGTTTGATTTATATTTAGCACATGAACCAAACCGAATCATTTTTTTTCTCTCTCCAACTTAATTAATGCCTAGCAATTAACATTTTATCAATGTTATTGCACTCAAACCAGTGATTGATACCCAAATGTTAAGGGATCAAAGATTGAAAGAGTCTAATTAGATTGAACTAAAGTAAAAAAAATATATATAAGATATGACTCAAATTTTGTTTATAAAGCAATAAAATGTCCAATGTCTTCAGAGTCATAGGTTGATAGTTTTCGATTTTCATCCTTTGTTTTCTTTAAATTTACATTTATCTTCTGAATAAATTGGTACATTCTCTTGAAAAAAAAATAAATAAAAAGAAAGAAGGTCCTCTAGGAACATGATTGATACATTATTTTGAGATTATTTCAATATTAATTTATTAGTTTAGAGTATTATATTATAGTATATTTGGAGAAGAAAGTATATATTTTTGGATTGTTTCTCTTATTTATGACTTATCTGCCTCAGTTATATGTTTGATTTATATTTGTTTAAGGTCTATCATGAGAAAATTATCGCACTTGCTTTAACGATGATATTATATCCTTCATTCATTAAAAGTGGTAAAAAAATAACGAAAAGGTATATAAAATAAAAAGCAGACGAACGAAAAAGCCCGAATGCTGGTGTCGGGTGGGGGATGAAAGAAAAACTTACCAGACAAGACTGGCTGGACTCCGTTGAGTACGAGGGTGACGGCCAAGAAAGGGCAAAGTTCAGAGACAGCATTAGCCACAGTTTCACCTTCAGTGAATGCATAACTTATAACATGTCGCAACGCCAACACTACCACGGCTTCCACCAGAGCCACCATGAAAGACACCAAGTTCACCACCAGAACCGAGAATGCTGCCGATTTTGGATGTCCTGCTCCCAGCTCATTACCCACTCTCACACTGATGTCTCGATTGATAAAATTCAAATGAGAATTAAGATTGGAGACCTCAAAATAAAAATAAAAATAAAATAGCAAGTTAAAAATATTATATATCCATATATATCTACCTTTAAGATTGCAAACAAATCGAGTGAAGATGGTACGATAAGCTCAACTTGCAATTTCAATGCTCGAACTCAATTCAAGTTCAACTGAGGTTAAGATTTTAAACTTGACTTTGGCTCAAAATAACGCTATATAATCTTATGTTCAAATCGATTAAGCTCGTTTAGGCTCAACTTATTAAAAAAAATATTTTTAATTCTAATTAAAATAATATCAATATACAAACTCAATTTTAATTCAATTAACATTTATATTTGGTTGAACTCGATAGATTTCGATTAAGCTTATGGGCTAATCGAGCTAAACATAGAAAACTCAAATTTGGCTCAATAAACTATTTGAGTACCTCGAATTCAAGATCAACTCAACTATTTTCAAATCTAACTCAAGTAAATATTGAACTGAACTCAAGTAGTTTGTGAACTAGCTTGATTCATTAGCAATATTATCTATTTTATCAATATCTTCCATTTAGGTTGTGCTTGTGAAGTCTAATATGATCTCAAGTGTAACTAGGGATTATTTCCTATGAACTAGCCTACTAGTTTTTAAAATTTTTAGAGGGATAATATCAAAACTGATATCTCAACTTTTGTAAAAATTTAATTAGATACTTAAAATTTGGTTTTCAATAATTTGGTACCTGAATAAAGTTTTTGTGGATTTTTTTCATACATGAAGTTTGATTTTGACAATTTTAATATATGAATAAAATCTTTGCGGACTTTTTTGATACTCAAGATCAAACTTCATATATTTTATTGACTTTTGTAAAAAGTTAAGGTACCATTTTTATCATTTAACCAATTTTTTAATTTCATTTAAAATTAATTGGAATTTTTATTTATTTCTTTTCTATCCCTTGATTTCTTTAATTGTCATTTTCAGGGTGTCCTAATGTATATACAAAAACTGCCCTTAGGATTTCATAGTGCAATTGATGGTAACAAATTTCCTCCCCTATCATATTTACAAAAAATAAAATTGATCCTTAATAAACACTTTTAAAACTATTTTTGTATGTCATTTTTGCTTAAAACATTTTCCAAGGGCATGAAAGCAACTGGTGATACAAGAATAAAAGACATAATTATTTTTTACCATCAATGTTCGAGGCCAGTCCGCAGAGAGTGAAATTTATTACCTTGCAGCGGCATTAAAGCCAACGGAGACCATAAAGAGCAGCCCAGATATTGCCATGCTGTAACATTGGAAACCACACATACAATAACCAAATTAAAAGATTGATTAAAATTGCTGCGTGACATGAAATGAAAAATTATAGCAAGATTACAACGAATATATCTCTAATAAGTTAGAAATATACAAGTTTAAGCATTCCATTAAAGGAGGGGGGAAAAAACTAGAAATATAGGCACTTATGATATCTTTCCTGAAGGAATCTATACGTCAACGTAATTGTGCTGCAACTTGCTTCCATGATAAAGAATATATTCAAGGTATAGGGAATATTGAATTATTCTTTATCTTTGTTAAAAAGAAAAGAAGAATTGGAATAACCCTAATTATGAGTAAGTTACATAAGAAGGTCCTATCGTTTGGAGATAAGTTTATTTGAGATCTCAGTGTTTTGAAAAGTTCAAAAGAGATCTCAATTTTTGGAGAAGTGGTTCAATTGATGTCTCCATTAATATGTATGCACTGATAAAAGAAATATTAATTAAAACTCAAAATACATTTTTTCAAACATTAAGACCTCTTTTAAACTTTTCAAAACATTAGGATAAAATGAATTTATCCCCAAAGTTTAGACATTCTAATGAAATTTATCTCTCTAATTATCCCATCACTCATAGCCCACAACACATTGCCATGTAGAATAGATTCGACTCCCTATATAAATCTAGCGCAAAATATTGCATATATATATATATATAATGAATTATTATAAGACAACTGAGTTTTAGTACAAAAATTATCGTCGTTGATTCTATTTTGAAGATATAAGTTATTTTTTTATTTTCCGTTTCAAAATTTATGTTTTTAAAATTCAATTTTCTTGGGATAAATCCAATCATTTTAATATAATTCATGTGTTTACATAATGTATCATTGATATTGCATGCGTTATTTGTGCTATGTATAAGATTGTTTTACATTTTTTTGTTCCATTTTTTGGTTTTGGGATTGTAGAGTACATAAATTGCAATTTAAAATGTTAATTTCTTTTAATATTTGCCAATCGGAATCTTCTGTGGCTTTGGTTAACCAAACCATGTATTTTACCCATAATTTTAGTCATCTTAATCTCCACTTTTTCTGTCTTGTCGGTTTCTTTGTGGAGTGAAGCTGCATCCTTATCTTAATACCAAGCCATGATTTACAATAACACTAATTATAGGTCAATTATACCAAAAGATTCTAACATTTTCTAATAAATTTATTTGAGATATTAATGTTTAAAAAAGTTAAAAGAGGTCCTAATGTTTGAAAAAGTGGGTCAAGTAAGGTCTCAATGTTTTTCAGTGGTTCAAAAAGAAGTTCCAACATTTGCAAAAATGGATCAGTTAAGGTTTTCATTGGCATGTATCATAGGAAAGATATTTAATTAAAACTTAAAAAACCCTTCTTCTAGGATCTCTATTGACATGTATTAATAAGGGAAATACTTAATTAAAACTCAAAAAACACTTTTTCATATGTTAGTACTCCTTTTGAACTTTTCGAAATATTGATACATTAAATGAACTTACTCCAAATGTTGAGATCTTCAAATGTAATTTATCCATTTAATTATCTTGACACTCATAGCCCATAACACATTGCCACATAGAATAGATTCGGCTCTCTATATGAACTTAGCCCAAAATTATATATATATGTATGTATGTATGTATTTATATGAAAAATAAATCATTATAAAAAAACTAAGCTTTAGAGACAAAACTTCTATATTTAAAAGTAAATTTTTATTATAAAAATCATCATGACTGATTTTATTTATAGTGATATAAGTTATTTTATTTATTTTCCTTTCTAAAATTTATGTTTTTAAAAATCAATTTTCTTATCATAAATTCAATCATTTTAATATAATTCATGTGTTTACATAATGTATCGTTGATACTGCATGCATTATTTATGCTATGTATAAGACTGTTTTACTCTCTCTTTTTTTTTTCCCCTTTTTTGGTTTTGGGATTGTAGAGTACATAAATTTCAATTTAAAATATTGATTTCTTTAATAATTGCCAATCGGAATGGTTTTGGTTAACCAAACCATGTACTTTACCCATAATTTTATTCACTTAATCTCTACTTTTTTCTGTCTTGTCTGTTTCTTTGTGAAATGAAGCTACATCATCATCGCATATGCCCATCATTTTTACATTTTTTGGGGTCCAAATCCAATCATTTTTATACGTTTTAGCGAATAAAAAAAATATTAATTTTTATTCTTACACAAGATCCATATGCATGCAGCCAAGAATCCACATCTTTCTGGTCCAAAAAAAAAAAAAAAAAAAAAAGGGAAAAAAAATCTATGCGGTCATGATTGTGTTAACTGAGATAATATAAACCTTACAGTTTATTTGCTCCAATGGCGTGCACTGAATAAGATAAGCTTATTGCATACAGACCATATGGTTCCCATGCAAACATCCTAATTTTGAACCATTGACATATATTTATTTTTACTTCCATTATTAAAAAAAAAAAAAAAAGCTTTGATTAAAGCGTGTCATGATGTGCTCAATGGTTCAAGAAACAAATTGATAGAAGTCTTCCGTATGATTTATAAAAAGATTTAAAATGTCTTTTTATAGAACATGTGTACATAGATTTTTTTTTTTTTTTTAACTAGAAGAAGCATATTAAAAAGTATTTTAGAAATTTTTGGTCTTGTTACTTACATAAACCGTAAAAATGAAAATTTCTACGGTATTTTTTTTTTTATAATGTTATTACAATAAGGAAGAAGAAGATTAAAAGCTTATTCATCCATTTAAGAGATCAGTGTTTATGTCATCAGATTACAATGTTATTGATCAATTTTCATTAATGAATGTTGATTTCACTACCAAAATTATTTTAACTTAATGGTATGAATATTAATCTTCTAATTTGGATGGAGTTAATTCCATTCTTTCCCAACTTTGTAATTAAAAAAAAAATTATTGATTACATGAAGAATGAAATGTAAGTTTTCTTCATTTTAATATCTTAATAAGCCCTTTTTGAGATTTCACAAACATTTTCATAATCATATTATGCAATATGAAAATAATCATTTACAACTACTCTTTATCTTTTTATAATGATAAATATATATATATGCACACTATATCCATATTATGATTCATTCATTCTTTTATTTGGATTTATCATGAATGGCAGGAGAAATTTAATTAGAAAATATAATTATATTTATATACGTACATAATAACTACCAAATGAGATGATAATATATAGGAAAAAAATAAAATTTAAATTTTCTTACCATATAGAAAGTGAATCAAGGGCAAGCTCAGGATCATCGAGCAATCCAGCGATTAGGACCAAAATCTGAAAATACCACGTCTCTAAGCAAAGCATGACAGCCGATGCAGCCGATATTTCACAAATTCCCAAAGTCCAGAAAATGCTTCCAATTTAAATCCTGTCCAAGTCTTCCGACACTTGCTACTTGTCACGATATAAATAAATTGGGCCCCAACTATTATCCACCACGACAGGCTCAGCGCCAGTGATGCCCCTATTAATCCCCACCCGAGTTTGTAGACAGCCACCCAGCTGATGAGCAGGTGCACCACCAGTGTGGCGGCCGATATATAGGCGCTCGGCGCCACTATGCTCTGTGCCTGTACGATACTTCAAACATTACTCATAAAATAAAAACGAATTAATATTCAATATGGTATATAACATTTCTCGTTTTATCTTATTTTCAAATTATAAATATTTTTCGAAAGGAAAGACCGTCATTAATCCCTAAATTAAAAAAAAGTATATAAAATTTATAAAATTATATTATTAATTTTAATGGACCGATCTATTAATAGTATAGATTCACTGTGATCATGATCACACTGTTGAAATAGTTAATATACAAAATTTTAAATTTATTTTAATAGTCAAATAATTAATCGATGAGTTCAACTAATAGAAGCTTATTTTTATACTGTAAACATATATAATATATATATTTTTAAAGATATATATTTTAAAGCAAGGCCTGCATTTATAGTTTTCAAGAAAGGATTTCCAGAATAATCAAGTTTTAAATTCAAGCCCTTAAACGTGAGATAAAAAAATTAATCCCATTTTTTGGAACATTGTAAATTCGGGTTTTTTGCTTGTAGTTTTCCCTTTCTCATAATACAACTCTATATATTAATAAATACCTGGAGAAACTTCTGAATTGGGAAATTGGCAGCGTATCCGAATATTTGCGGAATTAAGCCGTAGACGAACACCGCGGCATCGGAGGCCAAGGCCTCCGATTCGCCGAGGAGGAGTAGAATAGGTTTGGATAGGACGTAGATAACGGTGACAGGGATACCGGTTATCGCTAGAACTATTGTTGCTCTTTGTAGATATATGCCTAGCATTTCGTAACGATGTGCGCCGAAGGCTTGTCCACATAGTGTCTCCACTGCACTTCCCATGCCAAGCTGCACATAAGAAAAACAACATTATATTAAAACATCAGAACACGATGAAGACACCTACAAATGTTGATTGTACGCATTTATTGTTCTTATACGGATTTCACTTAGGACGTGTCCTGTGTTTGTTTCACCGATATTTTCTGAAATTTCTCACATCTCTTATAATCAGAACTTCAAAATCATTAAATGTTATAGTATTAATTTCAATTGGTTCATTGTGACTAATGGTTTTTAGCAGTAAGTGTTGACATGAGATAAGTTAGGAATCAATATCTGATAACAATAATCAATCATGATAGAGAACTTCAATTGAAAACGGAGAAAAACTGGTTTCTGATTCTAGAGAGTATTTTTCATAGTTGTTAATCACTGTCATCGGTAACATATCACTATACCAACTTCCATACCTCACTCATCTTTGAAGCTATTATGATGATTTAATCGTAGGATAGGGGTATAATACTTGTATTATCACAATTGGCTTATTCTCTCCCGAAAAAATATGATCTAATTGTGGTGAAACACTAGGTTACATGCTATTGTTTACCATGAGACCATAGCGAAGAGCTGAATCCCACTGTTGCCAAGCGATGCGGCGGCGAGCTGGAGGTTGCCGAGGTGGCCGGCGAACACACGGGTGGACAGAGACATGAAGTTATTAATCATGTACACCATGACGGCCGGGGCGGCGAGGCGGGATAGAAGCTTAAGCTCAATCCAAGTGGCGGATAGGAGGCGCTTGGAGTATGGCAATTGGGTGTCGGTTAGTACCTTCTCTAGTCGAGAGTCAACTCTATGTGGTGAAACACCTGAAGTTGATGGTTCTACTAATTCACCATCGTCTCCATTTTCTTCGATTCTATGTGATAACGGTGGATTGCAGTTCAGGGGTTGATGGATATCGTCTTGATTGTCCATGGTTATGACAATCTCTGTTGAGTTCTTGAGATTTGCTTAAATGTTGTTCGTATGCTGTCCTTAGAATCTATTGGCAATTAAGAGCAGGGACTAGCTGGCATTTATATAAGTCATCATTATTTTGTCCTCGTATGTATGTCTCCATTTGCCTGTCTTTTTATTTATTAGAATGTCTTAAGAAAAGGGATTAGATGCTTATTCTTTTTGCATAATTCTTCAAAGATAGTTGAAAAGTATATTCTCAAAAATCATTGAGTAGGTATAAAAAAATTTTAAATCTTTGAAGTGCGATTTTTATTCTTAATTTTTCTTTAGAAAAATATGATATACATTTAACATAGCATCTATTAAAAGCTACATCCTTCCAATTTTATTATATTTCTTAAATACTGTTTAAAGACCACATATAGTGAATGTTTTAGAGTATACCGATGGCTTAAGGCACATGTTTATATTTCAAATAGTTATTAAAAGTGAAAGAACATGTTTTGGAGTACAGCACCGTGTTTGACAACTTTTAGTAAAATGAAAATGGAGAGAAACCTATAGAAAAGAAATAAAAGGAAAAGAAAATTACAGAAACATTTTTTTTCCCTGTTCGGTTATGATCAATAATGGAAATGGATTGAAAAATTTCTCATATTTTCCGAATGCAAAAAAAAAAAAAAAAAAAGGAGAGAGAGAAATTAATTAATGATTAATCAATCTGATACTTTACCAAAAAATTAATGGTTAATCTTTATACTTAAAAAATAAATAATACGGTCTTATTTGTCCGCCTTTTTTAAGGGTATTTTGTTACTTCTTATAATTTCCCTTTCTTTTCTTTTATTTCTGTTCAAATTTATAGAGGAACAAAAATAAATTTAGATATTCTCAATATTATTGGTTAGATGTTTAAAGCATGTTCTCATTTTCACATAACTTTTTAATAAAACTGCTGTACCTTTAACACACCAAATAAAAGCAAGGATCACATATAGTAAAGGTTTTATAATTTTATGTATGGCTTACAACATATGTTCATATTTCAAAAAGTTATGGATAATGAATATAAATGTTTCTAAATACAACATCATGTTTGACAACTATTAGATAAAGCGAAAATGGAAAAAATTTATAGAAAGAAAAAAGAAAAGAAAAAGTAAGTAAAATAATGGAAACATAAATTTTTCCCTTGTTTGGATATGAGTAATGAAAATGGATTGAATTTTTTTCACTTATATTTGCTTAATGCAAAAGAAATAAAACCAATAATAAAAGATAAACTAATTGATGATTAATCTATATTATGCTTGAAAACATGGAGTAATATTTTTTGTTCTATTTGGTTTATCTTATTTTGATCATTTTAACATATTGTTTTTATTGTTTTCAAGTAGATTATTTATCAAGAAATAGATACATATGAAAAATAGACATTTTCACTCATAAATAAATCAAAAAGGCCAAATACAAGTCAGCTAAATATAAGATACATATAAAATACATATGCAAATCATATACAAATAAGATACATGTAAAAATTAGAAAATCCAAATAAACTCTCTATTATTTTTTTTTTTTTTTTGGGCCAACCAAAGGGATAATTTATTCAAAGATTAACCAGGGTCCAAAGAAGTAAAAACATAAGAACTAGTCCCAGCTAAATTTAAATCATCAAAAGATAGTAACTACAATCCACCAATCAAAAGGACGTATTCTCTTCTTAGTGTTAGAAGCTACCCACTTTGCAATTAAATTTGCATCTCTAGAAACAAACTTGAAAATAAGCAAAGCATCATCTATAGAATCAAGAAGAATGTGAACTTTCAAGAAAAAAAGGTTTGGATGCCTAGGGTAGCAGTGTCTTCCGTTCCTTTAAAGCCTTAACCAACCTGAGACAAACTGTTTCAAAGACAACCTTCTACCAACCCATCTCCATAATAAAAAAAAAAAAAAAATGCCATGTTTTAAGGCCAAATTCTCAGCTGCTTCTACACATGGGGCTTGACAAATGAGGGAACAACCACATAGTAAAGCATTAGACAAGTCATAGCCTACTAAAACTAGGCACATCTTGGTAGATGGATCCACCCATGAAGCATCGGGATTTACCCTAAAAAAACTACTATAGTGTAAAGCGTCTCCTCCTCATTCAAACAAAGTAAATCGATCCTTGCTCACTAGTACATCGAGCTGATTACTATTATTCTCATCAAAATTTACATCAAAACAACTAGGTACCATACAACCTCTCCTATAAGAAACCCTACCTCTCTATCTCCTCACAACACCTTCTTATCCAATAAACCAAGACTTCAACTCCTAACCATAAGGCACTTCATCCACTTCGAAAGCTCAACATTATCATAACAACCTTTTCTTTCCACTAATTCTTTACCTAAAAAACTGCCCTCCAAAGATCTGGCTTCTTGTGACTATATAGTGCATCGCATCGTTCCTTCTAGATGAACCAAGCAACCTCTATACATCTCACTTGGGTCACACGATGCTTAGAACGACCAACAAACAAGCTTTTCACAACAATAGACCACCATTCATGTAAAGAATGAAACTTTGCCTTGTTAATCCTCACACCCAAATTGGCAAACCAAACACATCTTCACCATTCATAGCACAATAGCATATGCTCCACAAATTTAGTTTCATCACAACAAGAACAAGAAGGATTAATAGAAACATGTCTATGACATAGATTATTCAAATTGGGAAGAACATTCGTGAGGTCCTCCAAAAGAAATGGAAAATTTTTAGTAAAGTATTGGCATGCCAATAAATTTCCAAGTATGTTTAGGAATAGAAACTATGAAGCTTTAACCTAGCTTAACTCATGTTTATTGACTTCAGGAAGTGATATGTGAATTTGACACTAAATTCTCCACCACGATCAATGGGCTAAATTAACTTATCTTTAGCCGTCGGATCAATCAAACGTATACTTTCAATCACTTTCCTTTCATCATCTAAAATCCATTGACTAATAGCTCCCAAATCCCATCTTCGATCCTCCTAGTTCTTTGGATTGCACACTTTCAAACTTGGATTGATAAGTTAGCCATTTCCAATACTTCTCCTAGGCATAAAAGGAAGCCATTTATCCATCACTATAAACACACTTTCACCATTCCTAACCTACTACACTGTGCCATCAAAAAGAATATTCCTACCCTCTAGGAAAATATTGTCCTTTAATCACCCTAGCCTAAAGAGCATCTAGGTTAAAGAAAAACCTCTAAGCTATCTTAGTGAGGGGATTTAAGTTGAAAAGATGCAAATTCTTAAAGCCTATACCACCCAACTCCCTAATACTAGTAAGCCTCTCTTAGTTTATCCAATGAATATGAATCTAGTCATCCTTCTATCCCCACCAAAATTTAGCTAATAGAGCATTCATTTGATTACACCAACTGAGAGGGAATTTAAAAATGCCCATGGAATAAGTAGGAATTACACACGCTATAACTTTAATTAATCCAAGCTCAGCTTTAGCTCCATAATAGAACCTGTGCATCAGCAGCTTTAAGAAGAACCTTATAGAAAACATCTACTACTAAGATAAACAATAAAGGTGATAATGGATCACCTTCCCATATTCCATGACTAGGTAAAATTTCACTAACCGCCTTACTATTAATTATTAAACTGAAACTCACACTACAAACACACACCATAATCCCTTCTACCCATTACTCAGCAAATCCCATTTTTAGCATAACAACTTTTAAAAAGTCCCATTTCACTCTATTATAAGCCTTACTCATGTCAAGTTTGATAGTACAATATCCTAGATTTCCTTTCCTTTTGTTCTGTAGAAAATGAAAACATTCATAGGCAATCACAATATTATCTTGAATCAAATGACTTGACACGAAAGCACTTTGGTTTTCGGATATGAACTCATTGAGGAACAATTTGAGCCGATTGCCCAAAATTATAAAGAAAATTTTATACAAATTGTTACAAAGACTTAAGGGACGAAATTTGACTCATAGACATAGGATTAAGAACTTTAGGAATCAAGATAAGATCAAATATGATTAAGACGGGAGGACATGTATATGAGTAGAAAAATCTTTAATGATAGATGTTACTAATGGACCTACTATATTCCAATAAGTTTGAAAAAAGATACCGAGAAAGCCGAAACAAACCCTTTATACACAAATCTACATTTTTAGGGTATTTAGTAACTTCTCAAAATTTTCACTAATTTACTTTTATTTCTTTCTAAATTTTGAGAGAACCAAAATTAATTTAATAAAAAGGAATTCCACTTATTCTCTCCATTCCATTCTCATTCCATTAAATTAACAAAACACACTTGCAATTATATCTAATTATAATTTATATCCTTATGTTTCTGCTAATTTCCACGTCAAATGCTATGGAAGAGTTACCTTCCACATATAATTTTAGGATATGTTTAAAATTTTCCAAAACTTTGTCTGTAATACGGGATGAATGTGACACTAGTTTATACCATATTATTAGCAGATCTGTGACATTAGTCTACCATGCATAAATCTTGTAAGAGAAACTTTGTGGAATATGAGATGATGTAAGATGGCATTCATCGTTTTTGGGTTTTGCATATTGATAGGGATGATTCATGCGCTTTCCTTGTCATTCTCATTCATTAAAAACGTCTGTATATGAGAATAATAACAAAGATTTGAACGGCTGCTATACATTTTTCAAATTTTTTTTTTATTTTTTTCTTTTCTAGGGACTTGATATTCCTTTTTGTAGACGCTACCTGGAAGAAATAAAGATAATGGATGCACGCTTTCTCAAGGCTCCACTCACATGAGGGATAGGTGTCTCCCACCCCGATATCGATGAAGTTTAAACCTGAAAGCTTCTACAGAAATAGCTTTTAGATAGGGCCAATAGCTGGCTTCCAAGAGGGGAAAAATATTAAAGAATAAAGATGAAGAGGGGTTGGGGGAATTCGTGATGCATTTAGTTATCACAGTACATGCTTTAACAAATTCTTCCTATAATGGTTTGCAGTCGTCCACGTTGTCCCATATGTTCTTGATTCTCCATCCATATCACAATTGGGGGAAAGACAATGCTTGTGTAGGTTACTTATTTGTCTAATAAATATAAGATATGCAAATCTTCTTTTCAGAGGTACAGTTTTAGCTAGAGGAAAATTTTACCCTTTTATTTTTTTAAGCTGATCGATCCTATATAATTGTTGCATGAATCAAATCTATTTTACCATAATCAAACTATATCTTAATATATTATTTTAAGTTAATCTTTATGATCAATTTAATATTAGTATTATAGACAGAATCAATGTGTAAGGAGACCATAAAAGTTTACCAAGGTGAAATATGTGATTCATATTAAAAGGAAAGTTCACTATTTTTTTGACTGAATTGTTTTTACTCAGCCAATAAAATAATTATATGAATTTATACATGAATATGAATGTTCTAGACAATCATAAAATACATGAACGAGACTATAGAATTTTCATAAAATAGTAAAAGGGTTCTACATTTTAACAATTAAAAGATCTCTTCAATTATTGAGGTTAGACTGCAAATAAGCCAAGTTAGTCATGAGCTATTCAAACTCAGCTTAACTTAACAAGTAGATTTTAAGTCCAAAGTATTGCTTGTTTATCTAAAAAAAGCAAAACTCTACCTGATGTCTAGGTTCATGAGTCTACTTTTGAGCAAGTTTGTTTAGGCTCATTTCAAAATATTATATGTACATATATAAGTTGAATTTTATCCATTAATTAATTTATTTATTTATTTATTTTGTATATTCAACTTCGATTTTTATTTTATTTTTTAAGCTTGCAAGCTTTTCGAGTTTAGCTTAGCTTAGCTTGAGCTTGAGATGAATCTAGTTTCGCAAAACAAGTCGAGTTCAAGCTTGAATTTCATCTCAAATAAAAAAATTTGGATCATACCCAAACTTAACAATTTTTAAATGAGCGAAATTCGAGTGTTTGAAAACCTCCTTTGACTTAATTTAAATTATATATGGCCTTAATTAAGACATTCTATTAATATAAAACTTTCCATGTAATTTCAAATCGAGAGCTTCTACGGTTTCGTCGACGCGAACATTTCGTCATTAATCTAACCGTTAAAATAAATATAGTAAATGGAATATTAACTATTTTAGTTATTCGATCACGATTGAATATAGTGTAAACTGTTGCATGGTGATGAGACCAATCCCATCAAAATTAGTAGAGAGACTATAGAATTTCCCTTTCAAATCTCATATTGATGAGCAAAGCTTACAAGACATTATTTCAAGCCATGGACCATTATAGTTTGACACATCAACAACATTATTACAATTAGACCCACCTATGTACAGTATATATGTGGGTACACAATGTATTTTTATACTCATATTATTCATGGACGAGACAGCAATACAAGTGTATGAAAAAAAAAAAAGTCTTGATATGCACAAAATTTTAATATTAATTGGTTTTATCTAAGGATGAGTAATTAAATTGAAACAATATGCCTCGTGGCTATCACGCTACACGTGACCTAAGGAAACAATACGTATGAAGATGATCAAGAGAGAATTGCGTAGGGAGAAGGAGTATGCAGTCTCAATAGGCTCTAATATACGAGTGATAGGTAAAGGAGTTAGAAAGCATCAATCTCACTAAATATCACAAATATCGTATGCATTCTTGAGTAAATCAAGCGATTGATTCACAAAGGTAGAAATCTAGCAACATAATGGCGTTTATCTAAGATTTCATTTTTTTGCAAATGAAGTGGAGACTATAGGTGTTTATAGAGATCTAGCTGTCAATATCATCTATCGAATAAGACAGACGATCAATGGCTAGGATGAGCTCTCTCATAGTGGATATATATGTGGGCTCTCTTATGGACTCAGGCCCATTAAAACCTCCATTTGTAATGTGTGTAAGCCAATTTGAGAGAGGTTGGAATTGGGCAAGTCAATTCCAACGAGCCCTATTTCAAGCCTTTCATGCCAAAACTCTCTTGATTATCCTAATTAACTTTGCCTATCTCTTTAAGCCACGTTGCATTAACCTAAAGAGATAATTCGAATAAAAATTAGGCTTAAACCTTTTACAATCAGATTCATACATTGACACCCCTTCTGAGAGATTATAAGAGAAATCTTTTGTAGAGAAACTTGGAGATTGTTTCCTTTCCTCTCTCCTCTTTCCTCCATTCTCCACCCTTGCATGCGATGGGCTATATGTATTAGGAAGCTTGCCAACCTAAGGTCCTTCAATATGTTGCATTATCATCAAGTGATGGTTGACAAGTTTCAATATAAGTAGTTTAAGATCCTTCAATACAAGACAACTAACTTTTAAAGATAATGTCATAAAAATCATCATCGTTGATCCTATCTTTAAAAATATAAGCTATCTTAAAATTAATGGCATATTCAAATAGGCACATATCATCCTATAATAGAAATTAACTAGTTAATGGCATATTCTACCATGCAATGACATTTTGATCTATTCTGACCAAACAAACATAACATTAAAAAATGAAAAAAAAAATTAAATGCAAATAATTAGTCATTTTTTCCTTTTTAATTTATCTGCTAAATTCTCTTTAATAACATCTCTCAACAACAAAAAAATAAAAGTGAAGCAAAAGAAAATTCAGATCTCCAATATGAAATTTATCAAATTTTCATATCATCTCATAATAGAAACTAATAACATTGAGGGCCAAATTACTTGGAGGTACTTTGACTAAGGCTTCATGCTCAATGCCAATACTAAAGAAAAACTGTCACATGTTTAAGAGAGAAATTTGTGGGAGATCATATATTAATGATGTCATGGAAAATAGAAAAACTAGTGATGACATTGACGATGGTGGGGTTTCGTCATCCAAGCGATAGGGTCATGTATGTTTTATTGCAAGGAAAAGAAATCTTATGCATTTATTGCCTTTTAGTTATTTTATGAGAGTGTAGTAGGAGAAATAAATCATAATTTTATTGCATTTAGCTAATTATATGTGCCGTTTAATTTCTCATAATCATGCTACAATCCAAATAAGGTATAATTTTATTGAATATGATAACAAATTGGTTGAAATCCTATTCTGTAAAACCAAACAAGATGTAAAAGGAATTTTCAATTTTGTGTTCATCAGTGCAGTTATTTTTTGGCCATCCAACAGTGCAGTTTTTAACTCCTTCAATGTTGCAGTTATCCATAAATGAACGTAACCTTGAGAAGTTTTACACCATTGAGTTTATGTCAATGTATTATGATACAAACATATCTCAGAAATAATTCTAGATACTGATATAAGGATTTTAATTAGATGAATTTGGGGAAAAAAAAAAAGGGGTCAAATATGGATCATGTGCAATTAAAGCTAGATATAAATTAATTTTACGATAATGTTTTGCAGAATTTTCTTGAGATATGGTCAAGCGGTACAATTCCAGCAAATGAACTATTCATTACCAAGGTCCACATTTAGTCATGCTCAATGTTGGAAGCTTCATGCAACATTCTCATGAGCAGGTCCTTTTGCTTGTATCTAGAACAATTCTTTTTTTTTTTTCTAAATTTATAGAATATAATAAACTTAACATTGATTTCATTATTCCTTGGGGAAACATTTCTAGATATCACAAGTTTTAGAAATAAAACTAAGGGGAATTTTTTATAAATAAAAAATAAAAAAATCCTTAAACAATTAATTAAAATTGTAAACAAATCACCTAAACTTTCGAAGTATGACTTTACTCATAACTTTTCAAAATATACAAATAACCAATGAACTATTTGTTTATGGATAAATTTAGACTCGGGATTAAAACTAATTGGAGTATAAAAACATTATTGTGACCTTTAACTAGCTTCACGCGTGGTCTGGTTACCCAAGGCCGAGTGCATTATTTGTTGGCCAGTCCGCTTGGCCATTAATGTCCCCTCGGCATGAGGTCACCGGACTTTCACAATGCGACTCCACTCCCGGCCTGTATCCCTAGAAAGTGGCTTTGTGGCATTTTACTAAGGTTTAATATTATTACTATCACAAGAATAATCCAACTTATTTGATGACGAATCTAGTTTTAAAAGAAAAATATTTTTACGATGCATGGCTCCATTATAAAAAGTTGAAAATTTTGTTTGTGATTGATGTTTGTTGATTGATATGCAAATGTATTAATATCTATATTATTAAAGCCAAAGCACCTACTTTGGTGTCTTTAGATTTTTAACTTTTTTATTATTTATTTATAATTTAGTTATCATGGTTTTATAACTTCTTTTTCAAAATATAAACTACTCCTTCATAATCCTTTTTTAAACTATAACTACTTTCCTTATCTTTTCGCTTTTAAAAATTTTATTTTATTGTGAAATAAGAAAATTAATAATCTTAAATTTAAAATCTAAAAAAAATCTACCATTGAAAATTAATATTAGACAATAAAAAATTAAGATTTTTCATGGTTATTATTAATTTTGCACACACAGCACGGGTGCAACATCTGCTAGTGTGTGTGTATTTGTATCTGTATGTGGTGTGTCATCCTTTTACTACTTATAAGTGTAGAATAGCTACAAAATAATTTACGTAACTCACCATTTTATGATATAAATTTTAGGTGACGAAAGTTATGTGGCCTTAGTCCTTTACTACACTAAAGTCATTCTCTAAAAATTCAATTTTTAGAACTTTATCAAGCGCTTGCTTGACATTTGGTTTGTAGTGGGATTATTATCTTTGAATAACTACTAAGGAATAGCTTGCTAGCAAAATACATTTTCTTTATTTAATAGATATAAATATCTATTACCAAGGAATAGTTATCTTACTATTAGATCAATAAGAGTGCCTTTAAACTATTACCAAGGAATAGCTTTCAAATTTTCATTTTAGAAATTGAAAGAAATCACAAAATATGAAATCATCAAAATGAACTTGTACTTGGAAGAAACAAGATAATCTATGGTCTTGAGAGTTTGATCATCTTGATAGTAGTTGCATCAATTCCATTACCATTACTCTTTATTCGAATATAACCTTTAGTTATGGTAATAGATGATGATGTTTTTCAATATGTTTGTTCTCATCTAGTTTTTCTTTTGGAATAGGAAAAAAGCAAATACAAGCGATACCCATAAAGCCAAGGGCAACAGGTTTCTTTTTTCCAATACTCACAGAGCTTAAAGGATACTGCTTATATTACAAACAAACACCATTTGGAATTTTGAAGGCACTTCTGCATATCTTTGAGAACCTTCTTAGACATTGTTGCCCTCATTCAATTTTTTTCATGGTACTCATGAATATCACTAGGGGACAGGAGATGATTTCATGCTCAATTTTACAGGATATTGTTATTAATTCCTGAGGATATTAAATCGAGAGTGGTGAAAAAAGGGCCGGCAGGTGCTTCACCTTTTATTTTTTATTTTTATCTTTGAATGTTCTTCAATAATTTTCAATATATTTTATTTAATAGTTTTTATTAAATTAATTATATGAGACTAATGGTATTGTGACACATGTCCCTATAATGCCATTAAATAATGTCAACAAATTTTAATAAAATCTAGGTTACCTTTCGTAAAAAATATTTAACTTAGGTCATCTCTTTGTAAATGAACCAAAATGCAAGTTATTTTTTTGTAATTTACCTGTATTAGATAATATAAATGTACGCTCAATGATAGTGTGAGAAAATATATTTAGCTTAATATGTAACATAAGAGTATATATAAAAAAATAAAAAATTTACCTTTTTTTTATTTTATACATCGGACTATTATATATATATGTTATGCGCATATATATTATACATCATAAGTCAAAAGCAAATTAAAAAGTTGGGAAAATAAAATGAAGTAGTAAAGAAAACAAATATTAAATATAAACCATAAGAAATAAGTTTCAATTAAAAAAAAAAAAGAAAAGAATATAAAATAAAAATGAAAAATTGATGTAATAAAGATAATAAAGAATAAAGGAAAAAAAAAATACATGAAGGACTAGTACTATTTGGTGCACATTAATTAATGTAGAATAAGTTACAATTACTTTCTTCTTATGTTCTTTATTTCACCTACAAAGGTGGAATTGTCGTTACATTTTTACTTCATTAATGTAGTTATATTAATTAGCTTTTCTATCCGACCACCGATTGATTATTCATATTTATTATTCCGTTCTATTCAATATTTGAGTACAAACAAACCAATCAAATTCTCATTTCTTTCCTTATTCTATTCAATTCTATTTCAAATGATTCTTGTATACTAAATACAACATTAGTGGATTCAATATGAACCTTACAGTACTAGGGAAAAGAAAAATAAATAATTTTTACCTTTACAAAAATCAAAATTTCGGAAAAAGTATTTAATCTCTTTTCATTTTCGCTGTCTTTTTTAAAAGATTGTCGTTTCAATTTCCGATTCCTAGCAGAGGAGTGAAAATTTTTTGATTCGATTTGAATAATTACAGATTTTAAAAATATTGGTGATAAAATGGGAAAGAGAACAATATCACTTTAATGAATATGTAAAAAAAAAAAAAGTAAATATTTATATTAGAGAGAGATAAAAGTGGATAGTTAATTATGGATAGTTGTCCCTAAAAAAATTGCAATTTCCAAATAAAAGTAGGAAGAGCCTGAATTAACAAATAAAATCATAAATGAAAAATGACTTAAGGATATAAGATGGAAAAGTGGAGTGTTATAAATATAAATAAAATCTAAAACTATGACAGTAGAATGAGTACTTTCTACAATAATTATTACCCATAATTTACACAATCTCTCTCTATATATATCAGAATTTTATAAATAATTTGGAGTCGGCTGTAGACTGATTTCTGGTGTTTTCTACTCTGTTTGTGTTCTTGAAGGACTTTCATGTTACTATGGTTAATGAAGTTGTGTTTTCAATGGTTGGGGGGAGGGGGAGGAGGGAAGGGAGAGAGAGAGATTTCTACCATATATATATATATATATATATATAATATATAAATCATACTGGTGCATAACACTTAATATATATTTTCTTCTCATTAATTTGTTGTTTTTAAGGTGCTTTACAAATACACTTACTTATCTGTTCTCTATGTGTCTTCTATCTTGAAATGGAGCTTGTAGGTAAATTTTTGAAAAATGAGTTTTCAAACCCAATTTTATTATACTAAAATATACAATATAACTAGAGTTGCAAACAAGTCGAGTCAAAGTAGTATAGTGCTAAGTTTGAGCTCAACTTGGTTAAGCTCGTTTAGACTAGATTTATTAAAATATATTTAATTCTAATTTAAATAATACTAAACCCAGACTCGATTGAATTCGATTAATATTTATACTCGACTCGAGCTCGATTAGACTCACAAGCTAATTGAGCTAAATATAAGAAGCTCGAGCTTAACTCAATAAACTACTTGAGTAGCTCAATCCCGAGCTTAGCTCAACTATTCTCGAATTAATATTGATCCAAGCTCAAATAGTTTGTGAAACTGCTTGGTTCATTTGCATCCTCATATAATACTAAAAAAAAAAATTAAAATCAAGGATAAAATAGAATGCTCTTTTATTAAAAGGTTCTAAGGTCTAAACGCTAAAGTTTAAATGTAGAAAGTTGACCGCATGTAAAACAAATATATAAAAAATACATTTGCAATTTTATTCTTATTTTTCTTACTTATATTTCCTCTTGGAATATATTTAAATATTCAATGAAAAAAATTATATATTCTTTCTTAGCATTTGACTTCTTTTCATTTTAGTTCCTTTATTTATAATTGTATTATCTATTTTAGAAGCATAGTCTACTCGGTCAATCTCTAAATATAAAGTTCTAGTAACATCTATGGATTTTTTTTTTTTTTTCCGCTTAGGAATTTAGCTCACATATTCATTTTTAATTATAAGAGAGTATTTTCTGAGATTTTAAAGAACTAAATGATGCCTAATCGAATAGAATTGTTAAAAAAATAACCGTGGTACTATATATACACGATAAAATATATAATGATTATGGTATAAACAAATGAAAGAATGCTGTCAACTAATCATTTATAATTTATATTTAACTTCATATAATTTTGATATTGTAGGTTTATATAAATTTGCCACTTGTACATTCGAACCTCATGTACAATTGAAAGCTTAATTGGGTTAGGCCCATTTTATGTTACGAAGATGCTCAGGGATTTAAAAGCCAGCGGACTAGTCACTAGTGTCAATGAGCTTCACACAAAATTTAGATAATAAAAAACCAGTAACTAGATTTGTCCACTTTATAGCAAATTTTTTTCTTTATGTTTTCCCTGCATATATATCTTATTTTCATCTTGTTTTACCTGCGTCTCACAACTCACAGATGCACAAATAAAGCACATGGCATGGGTACATCCCTAAACGTAATACTCTCTGCAAGATCTATACTTAGGTAGGTAACAAGGGGACGTGATAAGAAAAATTGCATAGTAAAGTATAAGGAATATGGGATGGTATAATTTATTTGTAATGTATTTGGTATGCATAGTATTAGACATGAATTATTGAACTATCTATTGTTTGATATTCTAAAGTATAAGAATGTTATAAAATATTTGAATTGTCCAGTAATAAGATGATTTGTCACATTTTTCACATGATATTTTTTCTCTTTAAATTGGTCCAGTACACTTAAAGACATATTATTCGATAAGCACATGGCAACAACCAAATAAGGACCTAGATTTATTCTTATAAATTTACGAACCAAATGAAACTAGATATAAAAATAACAAATGTAAGAATAAGATAATGTAATTTGGACAAACCTCTTAGATTACTCTTTAAAAAAAAAAAAAAAAAGACAAGAAGAAAAAGAGAAAAAATAAGGATAAAATTGGCAAATCGACACTTATCTAAGTGATTAAGTTACCAATCATGCTGCCTTTGCCATAGTCAATAATGGCATACCACACTAGCCTAAAAATTAATGATCACAAATGATTAAAAAAAAATGTATTATTCCTTATGGTTGCGGAGTTTGTACTGTATATAGTGCTTGGTTCATGACTTTGTCATTATGCTTGAGGAACTTGAAGTATGTATAGGACTTATGAGTATTGAGGGATTCAATTAGAATGACTTATAATATTAAAAAGAAAAAGAAAAAGGGGAATGATTTGTGATTAAAGTGGACTAAAATTAGAGTAGACGATCAATTATGATTTTCCAAAAGATGAATTATTCAAAAAAAAAAAAAGATAAAAATATTGAAAGTACACCAAAATGTTGATTTTCCCTACTCTACAAAAGATGAAGTCTTATTCCATTGGATTGGGGAGAGGGAGGGAAGGAGGGGGAGATAGAGTTATGTCTCTTCCAATGCCTTGTTATATCCTGGATTGTTAACTTGGGACACTTTGGTCCGGTCACGAGATTTCTAGTTGATTACTCAGTTGATAAAAGTGGCTCCGTCACATCATCCCATGTGGCCAGACGTTTCTTTGCCTTCTCAACCTGATAATAATTATATAGGCAAGGTTTCAACCCAAATGAAAGTAAGTTAATGAATGCGGAGGAATAACAATGAGGCTAATTTATAGAAAATGGTTATATGTGTATTTTATATGGGTTTCGAGTTGATTAGATTGTTGACGGAAGAAGATTTTAATCTCAACAACTTCCTATTGTTTTATCACTGGATAACTCAATTTAAAATAATAATAAATCAAGAAAGAAAGAGATAGAATGACAAAAAAAAAAAAAAAGGGGGGTAAAACGAGAAGGAAAACATATTTAAATTTTATCAAATTTTCATTTACTTTATTTTATTAAAAAAATAGAAAAGATAACCAAGAAAGTCTCATATATATATATATATATATATATATATGTGAAACTGATTCGTGATCTTTTCTTTAAGAAATTATTTTTGATTGATAATCGCTATAACTTAGTTTGGAAATTTTTCTAATAAGGATTAATTTTCCACTTATTCTGTTTTTATTCCTAAACATTTTATGTATGATACAAGTTTTTACTATCCTTTACTAGATATATGAATCAAGTTTCCATTAGTGTGAAAGCTTGAGACGCCTACAAAAACTTTCATCTAAATTGTGATGATAATTATCTCTGGATCTACAACAGCACAATTTTGGCAGGATAAAATAAGAAACCAAAAGGATTTCAACTTCTGTGTTTGTCCTATGTTAGAAGACCTGAAAACCCTAATGTCTAGATGACCTGCAGCTATATAAGACTGTTAGGTTACTTTCCAAATCAGCAATCTTTGTCATTCGTGTTAAGTTCAATTTCATTTTCTAAAAGCTAATTGATTAAATCACCATAATAAGGTGAAGCCATTGTTTATCTCCCATCCATGTTCTTAAGAAAAGTTTACAATAATTAGGGTCCCTAAATGAATACTCCCAGGACCATTAAATAAAGAACAAAAAGGATTTTTCATATCTTTTAAATCACATATTTGATGAAACATCACTCCTAATCTTAAGTAAGAAGGGTAGGTTAAATGCTCCCTCTCATTATAATGCTAAAAAAATAAATAAACACAGAAAAATATCATTAAGTAAATATAATAATACCTACTACATTCCCAGAGTATACACTCCAATGAATCCTTAGTAAAATGATCATAAATAGCAATAGTCTTGGAATTTCAACATCAATTTAGAGCAAGTCTATTCATTTTCAATGGTATAAGAGGCCAAGTCACACTATAAAACCTATATAAACCTAACTAATATATAATATATATATATATTCCAACAACCAAACCAAAAGTTTATCGGTTTATAATACTAATTATATTAGTAAGTGCGTCTATCCTTCTACCATATGATTATCATCATTTAGTGCGTCATCCTACAAATAAAACCACACAAATCCTTATACATCCATTTGTTTTGAGAAATCGTCAAGTCAATGAAGGAAAATTTTACCCTACATGTATGTTTTGTGTAAAAGCCATGTACGTCAGAAAAATTACCTCTGTGTCCCAGTTCGTACGAAGAGTGAACCATATTAAAATTATTGTTTGGATTAAAGTTCCTCCAATCATTCCAGACCAAATTCCCTGCATTACATCATATGCAAATAATTTTGCCATCAATATAATCTTAAGATGGATTATTTTAAATATTTTTTCTCATTAATCTAACAGGTTAATATATATACTCTAACATTTAAGATGATTTGATATTGGATAATGGTCAGGGATAGGGGAAAAAACCAACTATACACAGTGCCCAAATCAAACAACAAATTAAAAGTTTCATTTTCTTTAATGGTTTAGTTAACAAGGTTTATTATAATATAGTTTATGATAAATTCATTTATAGTCTAAAAGTTTAATCTTATAAAAAATTACACATTTCAAATGAAAATTAAATTTTAATTGTAAATATGTTCGTTAAAATCTAAATACAGTTACAAGCCAAATCGTAATTTAAACCAAATCCAAATTAGCAAAAATTACACATAATATATATATATATATTTTTTTTATTTTAGTGGAAAATAAAAATTGTTGTAATAATAAAGTATTTTCAAGTTAATGATAAATTTCCACCTGTCGACACCAAATATGCTTATGCATGTGTGTGTGTGTACTTTGGCTAGTTTTATCAAAAAAATCTTTATCAAAATGACATAACATATATAACGTTTAGTGGGAAATTAGAACAATTAAAAAATTGATATTTGTATTATTACTATAGACAAACTGCCCAAGTGGTTAACCTTATATTATTTGTATAAAAAACACAAACTTTAGAATTACAGCATGTCCATTGTACAAAACTACGCATGCATCAAGATAAAAAATCTCTTACCATCAATTACAATTTATCATTTGATGAGAAAGCTATATATGTATATATATATATATATATATGCGAGACTATTATACAACAATAATTTACCCTCTCCATTCTTTGTTTTTTTCATCGTTTCACTCATTCAAGATACATGATATTAAGTGAAAGGAAGGTATCGCATCATATCACGAAATCACGCAAAATATCTTAGAAATTTTAAAAACTTCAAACATTGATCTATAAATTAAAGGAAATAGGAAAAAAAAATAAAAGAATTGAACGGATCGAAATCTCCTATAATTGGAAAGGAACATACCTTCACTCCAAGATTAAACGTAAATCCAAGCACACAGCCAAGCGGAATGCCAACAACGTAATAACATCCTACGTTGACATAGGCGACTATTGCTTGCCATCCACACCCTACAGCTACCCCTACAAAATCAAAATCATTTGTTGCCATCAATATCAATTAACAACAAGCCATTGCCTTTCCCCTTTTTCTGTTGAGTGTGATGTTCAACTACAAGCCCTAGGGACCAAAATTTTAAGATCACTGCAATTCATATCTAAGACTATTAGGTGTTTCAGTAAAGGATTTTGGCATTTTGCTACTTTGTATTTTCATATTTGCATATGTTACACTAGGATGTGTGGGGAAAGAAAAAAAAAAATGGCTTATCTTTAGCAATACTCTCTACTAAAAATGTGCTAAATAAAATTATGGACCACTGATCTTACTTGTTTTATGTGACACACTAGGTGTTGTCAAAAATAAGTAGGCTTATTAATCTTCTTTTCAGATGCATGACTTTTAAGTAAATAATAAGAAAAGAGTAAGAGAAGAATGTGGCAAGGAGAAATCTATTTGATTTGCCAATCACGATTGTATAATTGATGTCCAAGACGGGACATATGTTGTAATTGTAAAAAGGACTTGTAAGTACATTATTGGGTCATACCTGTTCCTTCTTACAAAAAAAAAAAATAATAATAATAATAAAAACACTCAAACATTCTTGTATAAATTAAATAATCTATAAAACGATAATAGATGCTTTATTACATAGAGCCAATTTATATCATAATTAATTTTTACTACAAAACATTTCAAATCAATTCTTAATATTTCTTATTGGTTCTATCAATGGATGGCCTCCAAAGGTTTTTGGAAAGTGGGAAAAAAAGGAACAAATATAAAAAGCTTCTTCACAAATGCTAAAGATAGAGCTAAATTTATGCGAAGGTACTGCTTGACATATTATGGGTATGTGGGCAGCAGACCAATCAACAAATATAAAAAGGGAAGAACTAACCAAATAATTGTTCTTTTCCCCAATGTTATTGCTTTTCTAAAATACATGAGCTGAATTCTCAAAAACTAGGAACGACAGTGATTCTCTTGACAATTATATAATTCTAAATAGAAGGCAAGATTCTGGACACCATTATTCTTTCTAAGCTATACTTGAGATGGAGATAAATTGCTTTATCAGTTGTCTATGTGCCAAAACAAATAAAACCTCATATAATATACTTTTGCACTATTCCAAACTGCTTAGCTAAATGTAATTATAAAGGGTGCAACAACAAGATGTTAGATTACAAAATATAATATTAGAGATAAATAAGTAAGAATATAGAAATTTCATACGAAAAACCTCAAGCAAAGAATCAAGCTTGAGTAAAAGTTCAATAAATAAGAGATATGGACCTTTTTCATCGGAGCAAAGAGTAAGAAAATTTGCTTTCCATGCTACTAAATTTTACTATGTAATATGCCTTATGTCTTAAGAGGAAAAATCAAACCCAACTCTTTTTTTAAATCTTTAATACACACATAGTGTGATTATACACACAATAACAAACATTTAAACCCTAATATTTAATAAAGAAATTAATATGTGTAGCAAGCTTGCAAGCCTTATCAACCCAATGTATTGGTCTTTTCATCTTTTAAGTCATACTAGCCTTAGAGGTAGTGGGCGATAGAAATGAATTGGAACACTAAAAGATGAGAAACATTTAGGCCAAATTATAAAGTGAAACATTGCATTTCACTACATGTGGGTAAAGTCACATGAATTACAAAAGAAAAATAAATAATGTTTATAAGCTTAAGGTAATAATCAACAAGAAAGCACTAGTTCGAAACTAATAAGTCAAATGGTTGATAGCTTGATTTAACTCTTAGTTACTTTTGAGTTTGGGCACTACAAAAGTATTATCAAGATAAGATACAACCATGAGCCTAAAAGTATTACCTAGTTAAATACCTCCCTTACCAGTTGTCTATCCTAGTCTATTAATCCATTAAATAGACTCACAAAAATTTACCTCTATTAGATTCATCTTCCTCATCGTTATTCTTCAAATCCAAGTCTCATGAAATTTTCAACACCCTTTCTAAGATAAACCAATTTTTCATAGCATTATATTGGATAAAGAGATGCAGCCACACCATATATGATTTAAAAAAAAAAAAAATTCTTTTGTCTTAGTCAATATATATGAGATTGGTCTAATGAATTATTGAAAGGCTAAGATTTTTGTGTAACTATGACCAGATCATTAAAATACTTATCATATTAACTCCAATAAATTTTTGAATACTCATATGATGGGTTGGATGAGATAAAAAATTAAGAGATCCTTTGTATTTTCTCCTAAAATCAAAATAATAAGACAAAACACAATAAACGTATTCGATTCATAATTATAAATTTTATGTCTACTTACATAAAAAATGGTGAGAGTAAATTAGATTGATAGTTATCAATGTTTGAAGAGAAGTTCAAAGCTTACTTGTTTATGTCAATTTGTCACTTAGTTTAAACATTTTTTCCCTTTTTTTTTAATCCATTTAAAATATTAATCTTTTATTTAACTTATTTTGTGAGTGTTAATTATTTTTCTTTAACTACTTAAAATATTAATATATTATTTAAACTTTTCTTCCAATATTAATGTTTCTTGGTGTGTGTGTGTGTGTATATATTATACAAGGTAATAAAGTTACGAATGTGGTAATTAAATTGACGCGATTTACCAGATAAAACCGGTTGTATGCCACCTAGAATGATGGCCAAAGCCAGGAAAGGTGAGAGATCAGCAACAGCATCCGAGACCGCGGAACCACTGGTGAAAATGTAGCTTATGTAATGTCGAAAAATAAGGACCAAAATTGCTATCGCCACTGAAATTAGGAAAGAACTTGACGTCACTACTACAACCGCAAATGCTGCTGATTTTGGATGTCCAGCCCCTAATTCATTGCTCACTCTCACACTGCAAAATTAATTATAAAATATTATAAATAATACCACGGCACCCATTTCAATTTGGTACCTTGTGCTAAGGCTACTTAACTTTAATATTTGAATATTGATCTTTTATCAAGATTGATCAAAATCGCCTATATAGTCAATACCTCTTCTTTGTGTAAATTCCATTCATTCATGGAAAACACGATAAAGTTTTTATAGTTTCTATTTTTTTCATCCTATTTCTTATCTTTTTTTCTTGAAAATTTATATCATTTATCTCGAACCAAAGTAAAACCACAGTATTAGGTTAAACAGGAAATGGATGCTACACCAATATGCAGGTAATTGTTATAATATAATTGGACGGAAGCACCGTTTAATATAATTTCTTAATTATTACAAAATTAAAATGCATGGAGACAATTGTTATCATCTTTTTAGCATTCATAGTAAAATCTTTTTGTTTTCAATTAGATGAGTCATACACGAAATAATGAGTGTAAATATTTTCGAATGTTATTGCTAGTAAAAATTATCGCACTCACTGTATTTACATATCTTAAAATCAAGGTTCCATATACGAGTTGCTGGTTGTTACTATTTGGTAGGAGCAATAACTGACCTTGCAGCCGCATTAAAACCCACAGAGATCATGAACACCCACGCAATAGTCATACTGCACATTAAAAAACACAGCGACGACTTTACAGCGTCAGTACTCAAATCAATTAATGTGAAAAAAAAAATGCCAAATTTAAAGTAATAATAAGAAATTGTCAATAGATCCAAATATAATAATGTACAATTAAAGTAGCTTTTTGTTTTTAATAGTATGTTCTACCAAACACAACCAAAAATTAAATTCACGAGACACTCCAATTTTCAAGTTCAGACTAACACATACCTGTAGGCTGTAACATGGATTGGACCCTTATTATTGTACAAATTCATCAATAGACCATTTATATATAACTAAAAATCATGTTATTAACTATTAACATGTATAACCAATGGTTCTTTTACTTTAAATATCATTATGTATAATTAATGATTGAAAGGATAAAGACGAATTTGAAAATGCGTCAGTGTTATTATAAGTTAGTGAAATTTGAAAATTTGATGAAATTTATTTGATGACAATGGACAAGATACAAAATCAACGAAATTACCTATTTCGGTTCCATTTGGCTTTTATAGGTGGACCCTAGAGAAAAGTAACAATTTTAATGCTCCAAAGTCCAAACATCAGTAACAGGACCACTAATATTGACGTTGGAATTTAATATCCCGGGCACGTTGCCCTCCATGGTATTTAGACTTTAATATACCTTTTTGCAATCAAATACCCTAAACCTAGAGATCTTCAATAGAACCGGATACATCGAGTTCATAACATCTTTTCATTTTAAATGCTAAGGTATATACAACCATGTGTCTATGCTATTTTATTTATTTATTTTCTTTTTGAATTATCTCCTTTTTTTTTTCCTTTTAACTACTATGCATTACTAATTTTAACAAAGAGAAATTAAATCGATCTCCCATTAGAAGTCTCCTTTATAAAATCTTTTGACTCCAATATTGTCTCTTTTTCTATTGACTTGACTTTCTAAATGATAATATTTTTACAAATGATAATAAGATTTGAAAAGTCTAACCTACTTTTAGTCTAGTCTACGTATGAAATCCTATAAAAAAAATATTTTTACAATATTATCAACAGCACTTGCAATTATATCTTTTCATCACTAAAATAAATATAATAACTGATATAATAATTATTTTATTTAATAGTATGATTATGATTAGATATTAATCTAAGATCTTAAATAATCAGAATGAATGATGAAAATATAAAATTAAAAACAAAACGAAAAAAAGCCTAATAACAATCTGATACATAGAAAAACACCAAAATGGTCATAATTTCTGCTCATAAACGATGTAGATTTTAATATAAAAAACATATGAGTGATTTTTATCTTTATATATGGGGGCGTTGACATTATTTTTAATGTGAGATGATAAAAGAAAACAACAAGTAATGTGCATTTCTTACCAGACAGACAGAGAGTCCAAGGCGATCTCAGCATTGGGTAGCAACCCAGCAATCAACACCAATATTTGAAAATACCATATTTCCAAACACAACATTATTGCCGATGCAATCGACAGTTTCAAGAAATCCCATAAACCCGAAAACGCTTGGATACTAAACCCTCTCCATGTCTCCTTACACCGTCGACTCATCACGATGTAGATGAATTGTGCAATCACAATGACCCACCAAGAGAAACTCAACACCAATGCCGCACCTAGCAGTCCAAACCCTAGCTTATATATCGCCAACCAACTTAATAATACGTGCACCACAAATGTCCCCGCGGCTATATATGCACTAGGGAAGACTATACTTTGTGCTTGTAGAAATTTTTGAATCGGAAAATTCACGGCATATGCAAAAATTTGTGGAATCAATCCATACACAAATAATTCAGTTGCTGATGCAATGGAACTTGATTCTCCAAGTAGAAGCAATATTTGCTTGGAGAATATATAAATTATCATTAGTGGAATACCCGTAGCCATTAGAAGTATGGTTGATCTTTGAAGATATATTCCCAACATTTCAAATTTGCCTGCCCCGTAAGCTTGCCCACATAGTGTCTCGACTGCACTTCCCATTCCAAGCTACTACATGCAAAAATGAAATTAATCATAAACCCTAAAATGAAAAATTATTCCAATCCTGTACTAAACAAAAAGTACACAATAGACATTATTATACAAATAATACCTACATTTTGCTAATGAAGGATAAAAAAATAAAATAAATAAATAAAATAGTTCACATCAGATATCAAGGAACAGTAAACTAAAATATAAATGATAAGCTAGTGAATCTAAATAGCCCTAGGTATTTTAGACGGAAAGGGGAAAAAAAGTTACGATTAATTAATGTAACCTAATTCCATATTAACGACTCCACATACAAATATAGGGCCTAAGAACTTCCAACAAGGGGCATCACAGTCCAGCGTCTCACGGCACAAGATCCAAATAAATTAAAAAGAAAAATGGGTCTAAGAGTATCTAACCTGACAAAGACTAAACTAAGCTCAAAAAAGCTAATAAAATCTCAAGATAATGAAAAAAACAAATCCAATTAAATTACTTAAGCATTTTATATACACAAAACTACCATCAACTAATTCAACCCAATTCTAAATTAACTCCACCTACAAATATCTAGGGCTCATACACTTCCAACATTATTGTATACCTTGACATTTTTTCAATAGATGAGACAAAAAGCTTGAAAAGCAATTATGTAGAAATTTTTTTCATATTAAATATGTTCCGATAAAAATTTCTAAAATCTTATTCATTCTCACGGTAGGTTTCACATAAAAGATGCAATGCAAGAACACTAAACGATTTTTACCATCATGCCATAAGCAAAATTTTGGATGCCATTGTTGCCAAGGAAAGCAGCAGCGAGCTCAATATTACCGAGGTGACCACATAGGATCAGAGTGGACATAGCAGTGATATTATTAACCACGTAGACGAAAACCGTAGGGCCAGCGAGGCGGAAGAGGATGTTGAGCTCAATCCAAGTGGCTTTCCGGAAGCGATTGAACTTGGAAAGACTTTCATCAGTCAAGACTTCCTCTAGCTGGAAGCTAACACCTTCACCTTGAAATGAGTGTTTGGATTGCAACATTGGTTCATGTAACTCCCCATTATGGTTGTCACTTATTGTTGATGAAACTATGTTATCCCTTCCTGAGGAATCCATAGTGTCCACGTCTATGTCCCTCCTACTTTGCTATAGTTTTAGTTTTTATGCAAATTTATTATAAAGGAATTAGGATGTAGTAGTAGGTAGAGTGAATGGTCACTTGAAAGAATCAAATATTCTTGTTGGAGATAAGAAGCAAGAAGCCACATGAATTCAAAATTTATATAGATCATCGGTTTATGACATACACAAAACTTATTATAAAACATGCGATTTATTCAAATATTAACCGAGACGTCTGTATTTTAGATAGTGTAAAGTAAGCCAATTTGAGGAAGCGTAAAGTGCATGTTTTGTATGCGATTTTGTAATGGTATTATTGTAATTAACTATGTACAAATCTTATTATGATAATTAATTTTTTCAGGGTTAAAAAAAAAACCCTCATAATAACTCAATCTTGTATATGTCGTTAAGTGAGACACAGTACATCTCACAAACTACACAAGCTAGAACTTAGAAGATATAAAATCTTAGGTTAAATTAAAATCTAGAGATTTGAATGTTCTGCAGATTAATTGGAATGCATTAGCCAGCACTTGGCCCATAACGATCGATCAAAAAGTATGCGTTTCTTATCTTCTTACTTGAGATGTTTTTCATCTGAGGTTTATAAGGAGTCATTCCTATAAGTAGGTTTGTAAAACATTTTTATGCATAAATGAGAATATATTTCCATACCAAAACATTCTAATTTTGACAAAGTGGATTTACTACAAGCTCTATACTCAATGATTTCTACCCAAAGCTTAACTGTAATTCTTTGTTTTGTTTAATCATTATAGCGGAGAGGAAGGAATCCAACCTAGTATCTCTCATTAAAGAGATTAGAGAAGATGTTACTAAGCTACAAGTCATTGGCTAATAGAATTTTTCATGTAAATCTCTCTATATAGGTTTTCCCATATGCATATTTTTTTATTATTGTTGATATAATGTTTTGTACTATAAAATGTATTTATTTGAAACTTTTATATTAAATAGATTTGTATAGTTATCCAATGATCTAGAAGTTCAAGTAATAATCCCATATGCTTTTATATTTGTTGATTTATAATTTTTCACTTATGAAATATGAGAGATTTTAAATTGAAAACCATAAAGAGAACCATTTAATTAAATAAATTTGATTTGAGAGCATCTTACCTCTATATGAATAAAATTAGATTAAAATAAGATGATCTAAAAGTTTAAGTCTATAGTTTTATTTATTTCTTTTTTAATCCCTTGATTTCTTTAAATTGTCATTTCCAGGGTGTCCTTAGGTTTCCTAGTATAGTATAGTAACAAATTCCCTCCCTATTATTTTTACAAAATAAAATTGATCCTCACTTAACACTTGAGAACTATATTTTAACTCGTTTTGGCTTAAAACATTTTCCAAGGGCATGAAAGCAGACTGGGGACATAAATAAGAGATATTATTATTTTTACCATTAAGTTAATAGACAGTCGGCAGAAAACGAATTCATTACTACCTTACAGTGCATTAAAGCCAACGCAGAGCACAATGAGCAGCCCAGACGCTGCCACGCTGTAACATTCGAAACCACACATACAAAAACCAAATTAAAAGATTGATGAAATGAAAAACTATAATAAGATTACAAAGTATATATATCTTTAATAAGTTACAAAATATACAAGTTTAAGCATTCTATAAAGGAAAAAAAAAAAACTAGAAATATAGGCACTTTTGGTATCTTTCCTGAAGGAATTGTGCTTTAACTTGCTTCCATGATGATGAATATATTCGAGCACAGGGGATATGAATTACTCCTAATCGCTGTTAAAAAGAAAAGAAGAATTGGAATAACTCTAATCATCCCGACACTCATAGCCCACAACACATGGCCGCATAGAATATCCCTTCATTTTCTTATATGTTCCAATCCGAACTATGTGCGTATATTCAGACCGAAGCCTGGTTATCACGGGTCCTGATTGAACAATATTAGGCCTTCATCTTTCTTACTATTTGGTTTAATATTTTAGAGGAGCATTACGTCAATAATGAAACCTTTTAAGATATGCTCAGTTCATGGCTCTCTATGTTTCATATGAATTGTACAATATAAATTTAGCGCAAATATATATAATATATATATATGAAAAGTAAATCATTATAACAAAATTAGGTTAAAGATAAAATTTTTATTTAAATATAAATTTTTATTATAAAAATCATCGTTTCTGATTTTATTGAAAAAATATAAACTATTTTATTTATTTTTCATTACAAAACTTATGTTTTTAGAGGTTAATTTTCTTGTAATAAATCTCATCATTTTTATATAATTCATGAGTTTACATGATGCATCGTTGCTGTCGCATGCGTTATTCATGCCATGTATAAGGCTGTTTTACATTTTTTTTTTTTTTTTGTGCCCTTTGTTGGTTTTGGGATCGTAGAGTACATAAATTGCAATTTAAAATACTGATTTCTTTTAATAATTGCCAATCGGAATCTTCTGTGGTTTTTCGTTGACCAAACCATGTATTTTACCCATAATTTTATTCATCTTAATCTCTAATTTTTTCTGTCTTGTCTGTTTCTTTGTGTAGTGAAGCTCCATCAGCATCTCATACTCCCATCATTTTTACATTTTTCTGGTCCAAATCCAATCATTTTTATAAGTTTTAGTGGAGAAAAAAAATATTATTTTTTTTTTTCTTATACAAAATCCATATGCATACAGCCAAGTTGATGCGGACAAGCCCAAAGCAGATACATCGCCAGCCTAAATTCAAGACCTTCGGCCTTCAATCTCTAGACTGACAGCTTTGTTTATTAGCATTATTTTAAAAAGTTTTATTGATTCTTTTTTTTTTTTTTTGAGATTATAATAGTCTTTAGGACTTTTGATAGTATAATTTTTATTTTAAACAATTGAAACCTTACTTCTAAAGAGTTTTCTCTATAAGATTGTATCTTTTTGCAATTCTTGTTCTATTCACACTATTTCAGTGTCATATGCATCCACATCTTTCTCGTCAAAAAAGTAAAATCTATACTCTCATGATCGTGTTAACTGAAATAATATAAACCTTATAGTGTATTTGCTCCAATAGCGCACTGAATAAGATAAGCTCATCGCATGTAGACCGTCTAGTTCCCATGTAAACATCCTAATTTTGAACAATTGACATTTATTTATTTACTTTTACTTCTAATATAAAAATAAAAAGCTTTAATTAAAGCTTCTGGTGATGTACTCAATGGTTCAAAAACCAAATTCATAGAAGTCCTCCGTTATGATTTTATACATATCTTTGAAAAACCTCCTAATATCACAAGTAGAATGTCTTTTTATAGAACATGTGTATGTATATTTTTTTTTAACTAGAAAATGCATATAAAAAATTATTTTAGATATTTTTGAGGTCTTGTTACTTATTTAATACGTAAAAATGAAAATTTCTATAGTATTTTTAAAAATGTCATTACAATAAGAAAGAAAAAGATTAAAAACTTATCTATCCATTTGGGAGAACAGTAAATACTATCAGGTTACAAAAGTTATTGATCAATTTTCATTAATGAATGTTGATTTTACTATCAAAATTATTTTAACTTAATGGTATCAATATTGATCTTCTAATTGGGATGGACCTAATTCAATTCTTTCCCAACTTTGTTAAAAAAAAAAAAAAAAAAAGATTATTGATTACATGAAGATTGAAATTTAAGTTTTCTTTATTTAACATCTTAATAAGTCCCTTTTGGGATACCATTATCAATTTCATAGTCATATTATGCAATATGGAAATAATCATTTACAAATGCACATAGTATGATTTATTCGTTCTTTTATTTAGATTTATCATGTATGGTAGGAGAAATTTAATTAGGAAGCATAATTATATTTATATACATATATAATAACTACCCAATGCAATTATAATATATAGGAAAAAAGTAATATTTAAATTTTTCTTACCATATAGAAAGTGAATCAAGGGCAAGCTCAGGATGATCAAGCAATCCAGCGACTAGGACCAAAATCGGAAAATACCACGTCTCTAAGCAAAGCAGGACAGCCGATGCAGCCGATAATTTCACAAATTCCCAGAGTTCAGAAAATGCTTCCAATTTAAATCTTGTCCAAGTCCGACATTTGCTACTTGTCACGATATAAATAAATTGGGCCCCAACTATTATCCACCCCGACAGGCTCAGCGCCAGCGATGCCCTTATTAGTCCCCAGCCGTGTGTGTAGACAGCCACCCAGCTGATGAGCAGGTGCACAACCAGTGTGGCGCCGATATATTAATATAGGCCCTCAGCGCCACTATGCTTCGCGCCTGTATCACACATCAAACATCAATCAATACAACGAAAAAAGATTTAGGAGAATGATGTGGTCTGTCTGTCTTTTCACTGAATTAGTTTTGTCAGTATGTATTTTAGTCATTTTGACATCATATATTTTTTGTTATTTTTAAACAGATATTTATAAAAATATATATATCAATAAAAACTAACAATTTTACATATGAACAAATTAAAGAGATATGATACATATATGTTACAGATAGATATCTGATACAAATATGATACAAATAAAAATCAATAATCCAAACAGATACTTAATAACTCAAATTTATATCCAATCATAATTTCACAATGAAAATATCTAGGGAATTCTAAACTTTATTGATAGAATTTTTTAATTGTAATTAACCATCTAACTATTTAAATATATTATAAGTAATATATGAAGTATTTAAATAATGAGATCACTATTAGTTATACATCGAGCTGTTAAATAATAAATGGACCCATTTCATTAATGACATGTTTGGTATATAGGAATAGACCGAAATGGAATCACGATTCCAATTTTCATTCCCTTTTCCCAATGTTTGAAATCATTTTCAAAAACTAGAATCGCGATTTCTTGGAAACAATTATTCTGGCTTCTAAGTGAAATTTGATTCTGCCCTCTTAGAGGTGGAATTCCAATTCTATTCTATTCATATATATGGTTATTTTTTAATTACATTTTTATCCTACACTTATTTATTATTTACATTTAATATGAATTATATTTTTGACGAATCTTATTAAATAATCATTCCATTCTGTAAATGATTCCAAATATAGAAATGAATTTATCATTCCCTTATTCAATCCATTAGGGTGAACACAAAAACCGAATATTTAGAATAGCCGAATTAAAACTGTAAAACCAATAAAAAAAAGGTTAACCAGTCCATCAGTTTCTATTTAGGATAAGCATTTTTTATTTTTCAATTTTTTATTTCGGTTTTGGTTTATAGATAGTAAAAACTGATGGTTTTGGTTACCAATCATATTTATAAATATATATATAATTTATACATAGTCATATAATTATTTTTAAAAAATATAAATAGAGGGATGTCGAAACCCCTCAACATAGCTGTAACACTTTGGAACTCTACCCGCCACATGCCACACGTTTTGACTTTTGGTGCAAATACTTTCCAGAGGGTCACCCATAACAGGATTGCTCTGCACAGAGCACGCTTAACTTTGGAGTTTTGACGAACTTCAAGTGATAAGTCATTTTATTCTATATTTTTCATAGGATTTTATGCTTAATTAGCTAAAAATCTCTGATAAAATCCTGAAAAAATCATGCTTTTGATAAATAATGTTGTTTTACAGCTCTTAGAATCAATTAAGGAGTCAACAAATGTTTTAATGCAGATTTGGAGTAAAAACGACAATTAAAGTAAAAAATGCAGAAGTCAAGCTCTGAAAAGACATAGCCGAGGCTAAATAGAGAAAGAAGACAGCAAAAATTGGTGTATCGAGCCTTAAATATGAGCCTTCGAAACAACCATCGACTTCAATCAAAGCGATCGAGCATCATTTTGAAGAAAATACATTGTCGAACCTCAAAACTCGACCCTCGACAATTGTGTTGCTAAACCAACTCTTCAACAAAATTTCCTCGAGTCTCAATAATTTGACCCTCAACTCTCTCAATTTTACCCTCGATAAAGCAATGGACAAAAACGCACAGTTTATTTAAGAATTCCCTGAAGTCAAGCCTAATTTTGCTGAAATATAAGCCTCAACCAATAGAGCACGCAACCCTTAATGAGTATTTTCACAGATTATTTGCGCGTGTGAAAAGGTACCAAATTCTATTAGAAAGGATCTGTCGAATCTGCCACGTGTCAAATAAAAGATGGCCATACTTTATGTACCTAGTAGTCTACAAATAAACATGCAAGCATGCATCGTAAAATATGTACCAACAGTGTAAATCAATTTTAACATAGAGTAGATTTCTGAAATGATTTTTGAGTAAAAGAATTTCCATTTCTTTTTACTTGAAAATTTTCTCTATTTTCTGGGTAAAATCACTTTAACCCATTGTTTGTAATTTTCTATGATTTTCTGAGCAATTAATTGATTCATCTGTTGAACTTGTTTTATTTCTTCTAATTTGTGCTTATTTTAATAAATCAATGGAGAAATAAACTCCTACAACTTAGGGATTACGAATCCAATTCCTAATTTAGATCGATTTCAAATGCGCTTTCAAGTAAATTTGATTGGGTGTTTGTAATTAGTAACTTAAATTTAACTTATAGTTTTTAAAGAAATGGTGCATTCTTTTAGATCCACGATTGATTTCAATTGAATAGATCAAGAGACCATTCGATTGAATAGATCTGTGGTTGTTAATAGAGTTAATCCTAATTACCTCTTGCCAAGTAATAGGTAAGACTTCCTATCACTTGTTTCAAAAATTCATTGAGCTGTCTTTTTAAAACAATGGATTCCTATTCTTTATGCGGATCTAGTTAAAACTTCAGATTACTAGTTTTAGCTAGATCTAGAACTATGACTTCGAGAGGAGCTTTAGTTTAAATTAGAGAATCCGGCGGTATAAACATACAATTTCAACAACTTTTAAGAAGTTTTTATGCTTAGAAATCATTCTGATAAGGAATTGGTGAAGTAACCCTGTACTATTTTATAGAAGTTACAGGGTTATTTCTAATTTTACCTATAAATATTTGTTAATATTTTTAACTTAGTATAGTTTATTTTTCCTTTATGTTCTTCTAAAATCTTTCTTCGGGTAGAAAATTAATAGGATTGAGAGTATACTAGATGCCAATCATTCCCTTGGGACCGACCTAAATCATTTACTATGCTACAATTGATGGGTGTGCTTGCCATGTGAGACTGTAGTTGTTGATTTAAAAAAATTTATAAATTTGAAAAAATCGGTCAATGATTAGTGGAATTTAAACCTTGAATTTCACAAATCACATTTTATTAACACAACAACTTAAAATCCACCTCAAAACACCAAACCAAGTTTTCTAATGCCGTTGCCAGGGAATGGTGTTGGATTTAATCTTTGAAGCCCAGCAGGTCAATAGTAGAAACAAATTTGCATTTGTTGTTCTAGCCACCTTTTGCATATTCATTGTTTTAGGTTAACCATCTTTCTTCTGTAGTCTCTGTTTGTTTGTTTTGCAATATAGTTATTTTGTTTAGAATGAAGCAACACATGTCACTTCTGATTCAACGATTGGAGGATGCTTTGAGCCGACAACAAGAAGGATTTTCTCCCCATCAACAGTATGGTAACCAATATCTCTTAGATATATGTTATCAACCTTTTGCCAATGATTACTCAGGAATGTGTTGGAGCCCCCCACAGAAATGGAGTCCTTATCCTCAATATAACAATTTGGAACCTAGGGACTTCAACTCTCATTCCAACTTTAAGGAAACCCTCATTTCTTTCATCAAAGAAACCAATAAGCAATTTCAATAGACTAAGTTCGCACTTGAAAGCCATTCGAGATCTCTTGCAAAGTTGGAAACCAAAGAAAGTAATGTTGTAATCATGCTTAGAGAAAGAATTATGGAGGAAGTTCATGTTGTTTCCCTCAAAAGTGTAGACAATTAGGAAAAATGAGAGAAGAAAAGAGAGTTGAAAAAGAATAAGGAAAAGAAATGAGAAAAGAAAATAGGAAGGAAAGAGAAGAAGAAGAGAAAGCTGAAAGAGATCAAGAAAAAGAAATGTGTAAAGAAAATAAAACAGATACAAAAGAAAAAGAAGAAAAAGAAATTGAGCAAGAGAGGGGTGTATCTCCTATTGAACCATGCAGACCTCCTTTACCTTACCCTGCGAGGGCGAAAAGGAGACGAGATAAGGAATAGTTTAAAAAGTTCTTAGAACTATTCAAGCAACTGCATATAAACCTGTCTTTGGTTGACGCACTTGCACAAATGATAAAGTATGCAAAATTCTTGAAAAGTTGCTTTCCAATAAGAAGAGATTGGAGGAGGTATCCGTAGTGACCCTTGAAAGAGACTATTCTATAGTTTTGTTGAACAAACTTCTCGAGAAAAAGAAAGATCCAAGGAGTTTCCTTATACCATGTTTGATAGGAAGTCTCCCCGTGGAAAAGGCATAAGCTAATATAGGGGCAAGCATTAACTTCATGCTTTATACCATGTTCAAGAAACTAGGGTTAAGAGAACCAAAACTGTTAAGAATAAGTTTATAATTGGCTGACAGATCTACTTGATACCCTAAGGGAATAGTTGAGGATTTTCTTGTTAAAGTCCAGAACTTCATCTTTCCTGCTGATTTTGTGATTCTTGACATGGACGAAAACATTGATGTCCTTTTAATTTTGGGAAGACCATTCCTAGCAACTACAGGAGCAATTATTGATGTTAAAAATGGGAAGTTAGCGCTAAGAAGGGGGATGATGAAATGATGATAAAATTATCAAGGAGTGCAAAACAAGGGATAATAAATGATGATGATTGTTCGATACTGGAGTTTATGGATGATGAGATTCTTAACTCAGACCAAAATTTGACTGACAAGCTCTATTTTAGGGAAGAGAATATAGATGAAGATGAGCTTATGAAGGAATCATTGAAGAGGGGAGTTGGAGAGCAATTGAAGAAAGTGGGATGAGGTCAGAACAGGATAATGCTAAGCAACTAAAACCCTCCATTGAAGAGCCACCAGAATCAGAGCTGAAAGAGTTACCCAATCATTTGGAATATGCTTTCTTGGAAGATGGCTGCAAACAACCTGTAATTATATCCTCAAAACGCAATGAGGAGTAGAACAAAAAGCTTTTGGAGATTTTGAGAAAACATAAGAAAGCTATAACATGGAAAATTGTGGACATCAAAGGTATAAGTCCTACCTTCTGCACACACAAAATCCTTATGGAAGACACTTTCAAACTGGTGGTCCAACCACAGAGACGTCTGAACCCAACATGAAGGAAGTGGTGAAGAAGGAAGTATTGAAACTTTTAGATGCATGGATTATTTATCCCATTTCTATAGTGCTTGGGTAAGCCTCGCACAAGTGTACCAAGAAAGGGCGAATAACAGTGGTTCCCAATTATCAAAATGAATTAATACCAATTCGGACTGTCACTGGTTCATGGGTTTGTATAGACTACAAAAAATTGAATGATGCCACCAGAAAAGACCATTTTCCCTTGCCTTTTATCATCAGATGCTTGAGAGATTAGCAGGGCATGAGTACTACTGTTTCCTTGACGGATGTCTGGGTATTTCAGATACCTATAGCTCCCGAAGACTAAGAGAAAACAACGTTTACATGCCCTGATGGAACTTTTGCATACAGAAGAATGCCCTTCGGGCTATGCAACGCTTCAGCAACATTCCAAAGGTGCATGATAGCTATTTTTGAAGAATATGTGGAGGACATAATGAAGTTTTCATGGATGATTTCTCTGTGTTCGAAAACATTTACAATTGTCTTAAAATTTTATACAAGGTCCTCCAAAGGTGTAAAGATACAAATCTCGTGCTGAGTTGTGAGAAGTGCCATTTCATGGTACAAGAAGGAATCATCTTAGGACACAGAATCTCAAGGAAGGGTATCGAGGTGGATACAACAAAAGTTAACACTATTGCAAAACTACCACCACCCACAACAATCAAGGGCATTAGAAGTTTTTGGGTCAACGCTGGCTTTTACAAAAGATTCATTCCGGACTTTTCAAAAATAGCCAAACCCTTGACCAAACTCTTGACAAGATTCCCCATTCATTTTCATGAGGAATGCAACACAACATTTGAGCTACTCAAGTAAAAGCTCACACAAGCACCTATAATGGTAGCTCTGGATTGGAATTTCCCTTTCGAACTCATGTGTGATGTTAGCGATTCAGCAATAGGAGTAGTTTTGGGGCAGAGAAGAAACAAGCACTTCCAACCAATCCACTATGCTAGCAGGGCCACTCAAGCAAATTATACAACAACAGAGAAGGAGCTGTTCGTAGTCATCTTCGCATTCGAAAAGTTCAGGTCTTATTTAATTCTTTTAAAAGTCACTATTTTTACTAATCACTCTGCTTTAAAATATTTGCTTGCAAAACTTGATGCAAAACCTAGGTTGATTATATGGATTTTATTATTACAAGAGTTTGATTTGGACATTAAAGATAAAAAAGGTGTAAGAATTTAGCTACATATCATTTTATCACGTCTTGATAATCCATATGAGAGTGAATCTAAGGTTAAAATTGAAGAAACATTTCCAGATGAAAAACTATGTTCTGTGTGCACCATAGATAATTTCGAGCCTTAGTTTGCAGATATAGCCAATTACTTGATCGATAAAGAAATTCCCACAGAGTTAATTATCACCAAAAGAAAAAGTTTTTTTTTCTGTTTTGAAATATTATTACTGGGAAGATCCTTTCCTTTTTCGAATATGCTTTGACCAAGTAATTTAACAATGCGTTTCTCATGAAGAAGGCCGAAAAATCTTAATTTATTGTCATAGTAGACCAACTGGGGAACACTATGGTGCAAATAGAACATCACATAAGGTTTTAGAGGCTAGATTTTTGGCCATCAATTTTCAAGGATGCAAAGGCTTTGATTTCAACATGTGACAGTGGTCAAAGACAGGGAATATCTCGAAGAATGATGAAATGCCCTAAAGATTTATCTTAGAATTGAAATCTTTGATGCTTGGGGTATAGACTTCATGGGACCTTTTCCCACGTCTTTTGGCAACAAATATATCCTGGTAGCTGTCGATTATGTTTCAAAATGGGTGGAAGCTCAGGCTTGTTCTACTAATGATGCCATAATAGCCACAAAATTTTTAAAGAAGCTGTTTTCAAGATTTGGATGTCATCGTGCCTTAATCAATGATAAGAGTACCCATTTTTGCAATGACCAAATGGAAAACGTTTAAAAAGGTATGGAGTACATCACAAGGTATCCACCCCGTGTTAGCCCCAAACTAGTGGACAAGCTGAGGTTTCTAACAAAGAACTTAGGTAAGTTTTGGAAAAAACTGTGGCATCCAATAGAAAAGATTGGGTTAGAAAGTTAGATGTTGCGCTTTGGGCATATAGAACAGCTTTCAAAACTCCTTTGGGAACAACCCCATACAGGATAGTGTATAGACAAGCATGCCATTTACCCGTCAAGCTAGAACATAAAGCATACTGGGCTATTAAGTTGCTAAATCTTGATCTCACAAAGGCTGGAAAGAAAGATTTTTGTAAGTAAATGAATTGGATGAACTACGACTGTGGCCTATGAGAACAACAAGATATACAAGGAGAAGTTAAAAAGTGGCATGATTCAAAAATCCGGTTTCCACATGAATTCCAAAAAGGAGACAAGGTGCTACTGTTTAACTCTAGATTAAAACTTTGTCCAGGAAAACTCTAATCCAGGTGGTCAGGGCCCTTTCAAGTGCACAAGGTATTTCCTCATGAAGCTGTTAAGATTGAAGAAAAAGATGGAGAAATCTTTAAGGCCAATTGTCAAAGATTAAAACTGTATAAAGCACCATCTCAAAATTCCACAATGATTGAAGAAATAAACCCGATGCACCCTCATGATAGATAAAGGTTTTTAAAAAAAATGTAGATTCTTCCTTTCTTTTTTATGTCTTTTATCTATTTCTTTATGCTTAAATTTTTGTCCACAACTCTATCGAGGCCCTGATTGAGCCTCGATAATAACATATCTCTCTGCTAAGTTCTTTGTGAATTACAGACTTAACAGGTCTCGACACCCTTGAGCTTATGTAAGAGAGAAGTTTTCTTAAGTTCTCAATTTCCTTTTAATTGTGCTTTGATAAAATTGAAACCCCCTATCATTCATATAAATGAAAACATTGTGAACAATGTTTGACTTAAGTGTGGGGAGTGGTTAAATAAGATAAATGGGTCTAATAACTTAATAAATTACATGAATAGAGTATATATTGATATAGATCAAATTTTCCACGTAAATTCATAAGAATTCAATTAGATGGTTAAAACTTGACAAAAAATCACTTAGCTAAATGAATTATGAAATTATCTTGAAACTGAACAATTTTTACCTTGTTTAAATCACTTGATAGTATCCATGTGAAGTACTTTTACTCATTGTTTAGTTTAGAGTTTTAGAGCTGGAATTAGCTTAAGCTTAGTAAGGTTACTCAATCTTCTTATAAAAGCTTAAATGGTCAGTATGTTTCCCAATTTAGTCATTTTGAGAGATGTTTTAATTTATGGTGAATGATCAAATGATAATCATAACCTGATGATTTTTCCTTGTGCATACTAACTAAAAAAAAATAAAAAGAAACATGTGCTTAAAATTGGAATAGGTTTGGGTTGGTCCCTCAAAAGACCAACTTCTTATCCCCTTTTTCAATTTCAAAAGCCAAAAAAAAAAAAAAGCAAAAAGATGCGTGGAACACCTTGTCCAGAGGTAAAGAAAAGATGCAGGAAACACCCTATTCCTTTGAAGCTTTAAATGATAAATAAAATTAACAAATCAAAAGCATAAACAAGAAAAAATTCAGGGGATGATTCGATAAACATGCATTTACTCTAGATTACTTGCTTAGAGAAATGATTAATAGATTACATATATTTATGTATAAGGGGATAAAAGATGACTGAGTTCTTTTTTACTCTGATTGATCTTTTAAATAATTTTTGCTTAAATTTAGATAAGCCAATTGATTTCTGCAAAAGTAAATTTATTTCAGTCAGTAAAGATAATTATTTTTTTTTTTGAATGCTGAGATGATTTACACCTGAAATATTTAAGTTAATTAAACCATTCATGATTTGTTTTCTTAAATAAGTCTTGTGATCTTTAATGTATTCTATTTACTTGAGGACAAGCAAAGACTTAAGTGTGGGGGAATTTGATAAGTTATTTTTATTCTATATTTTTCATAGGATTTTAAGCTTAATTTACTAAGAATCTCTGATAAAATCTTGCAAAAATCATGCTTTTGATAAATAATGTTGTTTTACAGCTCTTAGAATCAATTAAGGAGTAAACAAGTGTTTTAATACAGATTTGGAGCAAAAACAACAATTAAAGTAAAAAAGTGGAGAAGTCGAGCCCTGAAAAGACATAGCCAAGGTCAAATAGAGAAAGAAGACAGCAAAAATTGGTCTATTGAGCTTTAAATATGAGCCTTCGAAACGACCCTCGACATCATTCGAAGCTTTCGAGCATCATTTTGAAGAAGATACATTGTTAAGCGTCAAGACTCGACCCTCGACAATTGTGTTACCATACCAATTCTTCAACAAAATTTCCTCAAGCCTCAATAATTTGACCATTGACTCTCTCAATTTTACCCTTGATAGAGTAATGGAAAAAACACATAGTTTACTTAAGAATTCCTTGAAGTCGAGCCTGATCCTTCTGAAATATAAGCATTAATAGAGCACGCGACCCTCGATGAGTGTTTTCACAGATTATTTGTGCATGTGAAAAGTTACCAAATTCTGTTAGAAAGGATCTGTCGAAACTGCCACGTGTCAAATAAAGATGGTCATGCTTTTTGCACCTAATAGTCTACAAAAATAAACGTGCAAGCATGTATTGTAAAGTATGTACCAACAGTGTAAATCTCTTTTAACATAGAGTAGATTTCTAAAAGGATTTTTGAGTAAAAGAATTTTTGTTTCTTTTTACTTGAAAATTTCCTGTATTGTCTAGGTAAAATCAATTTAACCCATTGTTTGTAATTTTTTATGATTTTCTGAGCAATTAATTTATTCATCTTTTGAGCTTGTTTTATTTTTTCTAATTTGTGCCTATTTTGATAAATCTATGGAGAAATGAACTCCTACAACTTAGGGATTATGAATCCAATTCATGATTTAGACTGATTTCAAATGCGCTTTCAAGTAAATTTGATTAGGTGTTTGTAATTAGTAACTTGAATTTAACTTATGGTTTTTAAAGGAACGGTGCATTCTTTTAGATCCACGATTGATTTTAATTGAATAGATTGAAAGATCATTCGATCGAGTAGATCTATGGTTGCAAATAAAGTCAATCTTAATTACCTCTTGCCAAGGAATGGGTGAAGACTACCAGTCACTTGTTTCAAAAATTCATTGAGTTGTCTTTTTAAACAATGGATTCATGTTCTTTATGCGGATCTAGTTAAAACTTTAGATTACTGGTTTTAGCTAGATCTAGAATTACTGACTTCGAAAGGAGCTTTAGTTTAAATTAGAGAATCCAGCGGTATAAACATACCAGTTCGACAACTTTTAAGAAGTTTTTATCCTTAGAAATCATTTTGATAAGGAATTGGTGAAGTAATCTTGAGCTACTATTTTATAGAAGTTACATGCTTATTTCTAATTTTACCATTAAACATTTGTTAATATTTCTAACTTAGTATAGTTTATTTTCCTTTATGTTCTTCTAAAATCTTTCTTTAGTTAGATAATTAATAGAATTGAGAGTATACTAGATGCCAATCATTCCTTGAGACCAACCTAAATCATTTACTATACTACAATTGATGGGTGCGCTTACCCTGTGAGACTATAGTTGTTGATTTAGAAAATATTTATAAATTTTAAAAACTCGGTCAATGATCAATGAAATTTGAACCTTGAATTTCACCAAATCACATTTTATTAACACAACAACTTAAAATCCACCTCAAAACACCAAACGACCTAGCCACTACACCAAAACGCGCCTCTCTGTGATTAGAGTTCCACAATCTATATTTGAGGAGTATCACATACTCCCCCGCTTAAACAAATTCATAGAAGTCCTCGTATAAAAGAGAAATTATTCCCCTTCTAAGTTTCCTTCATTTGATGGTGAAGTCTTCATAAAATTATATTAGTAATTAGTTTATTAACTAACAAAGTTTCAGTTGATAACATAAAAATAAGGGAAATCAACAATTAATGTATACTTGTTTTGTTTTTTTCTCCAGTCCCAAGAGCTACTGTTTCTTTACAATAATTTTGATTCACATGATATATTGATTTTGTAAGTAAGTTCTATCTATGTACTTACTAAGAGGCTATATATGAAATTTCCGTTACTGTATAATTACAGCTTGTTCTGAGAAGTTTTTGATGAACTACCAAGTCTTAAGTTAACATATAAAAAAAATATAAACACTAAAAGTAACTTTCATGCTTAGCATGTATGATTTTACTCATGCTTACCTTCTCAGTAAGTTGTACAGAGAGTAAAATTCCACTAAAATTTTTGCTTGGATGGGATGGGGTGTTTTGGGTTCCTTCTTTCTCTTGGTTTCCTAGAATAATATTAGTAGCAATAGAAGTTTACAATTTTTTATATAATTATAAGAAAAATACTTTAATTTTTTTTACGAATATATTAAAAATGCGGTTAAGTACAAGTTATGCATAACCATTATGTTAAGTGGTAAAAACCAAAAATCGAAAAATTAACCTAAAAAAATGGTTAACTTTTAAGGCGGTCAACCGTTTATAATGGATCAGTTTATGATTGGATAATTAAAAAACTGATAATTACGATTAGGTTTTAAAAAAAAGCCATGGATCAGTTAATCAAACCGTGAACAACCTTACAATCCATTGCATTCCTACAATTTGAATCTATTCTATTTTAAAGGATTTTAGTATACCAAACGTGACTTAAAAACATGATGAAATTATAAATATTTTCCAAAATATTTAATATTGAATAGTGGTGGGATCACGAACTAGATGATTTTCATTGATGTATTGTAGAAGTTCCAAAAGAATTAATATTCAACCTAGTATGGTATAAAGCATTTCCTATTTTATCTTATTTTTCGCATAGCAAATATTTTTTAACGGAAAAAAAAATTAGTCACTTAATTTAAAAGAAATAATATTCAATATGGTATATAACATTTTTCGTTTTATCTTATTTTCAAATGGTAAATATTTTTTTGTAAGGAAAAAAATTGCGTTAATCACTAAAATTTAAAATAAATAAATAATATATATATATATAGTCTTAATACATAGCATTTTCCATTTTATCTTATTTCTATATTGTAGATGTTTTTAAAAGAAAGGAGTTGCATTTGTGTAGTTTTCGAAAAAAGGAGGTTTAGATTTTTTAACCACATGTTTAAGGCCTCTATTTAATAAGTTATTCTCACTTAAGGATTTTCACAAATAGTAAATAGATGGAGGCCTAAACGAGTTGCTTTTAAAATGATTAGACCTTTAAAGGCCAGATAAGAAAAAAAAAAAAAAAAGGATTTAATCCCATATTTTGGAGCATTGCAAATTCGGGATTTTTCTCTGCAGTTTTCTCTTCTCATAGTACAACTCTATATATTAATAAATACCTGGAGAAACTTTTGTATTGGGAAATTGGCAGCGTATCCGAATATTTGAGGAATTAGGCCGTAGATGAGCACCGCGGCATCGGAGGCCAAGGCCTCCGATACGCCGAGAAAGAGTAGAATAGGTTTAGATGGGACATAGATGACGGTGACAGGGATACAGGTTATCACTAGAACTATTGTTGCTCTTTGTAGATATATGCCTAGCATTTCGTAACGATGTGCGCCGAAGGCTTGTCCACATAGTGTCTCCACTGCACTTCCCAGCCCAAGCTGCACATAACAAAAACAACATTAAAACATCAGCACACGATGGAGACAGGAAAAGGTTTCGCTGTCCCAGCATTATGTCTCAATCCCGTTTTAAGCAATAATAACATAGCACGTATATATAGAGTGATAATAACTATTTGTTTCATTTTGAGAATATTTTTATTTTTTATATCTATTTAACATGTGCCAAGTGTCTATTGGTTAGGATAACTTGAAAACATTATACGCATATTTATTGTTCTTATACGAATTTCACTTGAGATGTCGTTGTGTGTTTGTTTCACCTATATTTTCTGAAATTTCTCAAATCTCTTATAATCAGAACTTCAAATCATTAACATTATCGTATTAATCTCGATTTGGTCATTGTGACTAATCGTTTTTAGCGGTAAGTGGTAATATGAGATAAAAGTGGGAATCTATAGCTGATAAAAATAATCAATCATGATAGAGAACTTCAATTGAAAATGGAGAAAAACTAGCTTCGAATTCTAAGAGTATTTTTCATAGTTCTTAACCACTGTCATCGGTAACATATCACTATGACCGCCATCTATATATTAACTTTTGTATTAACAATTAGATGTCACTTCTATATTTTTTTAATCATTAGTCTTATTAATTAGTTAACGATCCAAATTTTATCTAATTATGATGATATCATTAAAAATTAAAATATTTAATATATTATTTATTATAATTATTTTAATAATAAGATGATTGATTTAACGATACCATTCAGGAAGTCATTGGAATTCCAGTCATCAATATTTTGTCCTTATGTGTTCCTATTTGTCAGTCTCTATTAGAATGTTTCTTAAAGGTTAAGATGCCTATAACTATTTATCTTTGCATAATTCTTCAAAGATAGTTGCAATTATAACCTTAATTATTGATGAGGCATATATAAACTTAAAATTTTTAAGGCATGATTTTGTTTATAACTTTTTAAAATATGCTAGACATCTAACATCGCATCGATTAAAAGCTCTTCATCCTTATTTAGGGCCACAAAGATATACTCTACATCAAATTTACCAAACATCTCCGACATTATTAAAAGACCATATATAATGAATATTTTAGAGTTACAAGCTAGAGTTAGGCAAATTAGCTAAAAGGATCGAGTCGCGCCAGGTCAACCCGCTTGGGTCCATGGGCTAAACGGCCCATTTAATAAACGGGTCAAGAAATCATAACCCATTTAATAAACAGGCCAAAATTTCTTAGCCCGAGCCTGAGCCCGACCCTCTTTAGCCTGTATGTTAAACAAGTCGAGCCAATTACTATGGTTAGTCGTTACATTTATATACAATACTAAAAAATAATTTTTCATAATATTTTAAAGAAGAATATATATATATATATCTATATATATATGCACACTTTACATAATATGATTCAAAAAAAATTTTATTCCATTTAGTTTCGACATTCACGTTAATTGTAACTTTGGTTTTGTTTGAAAACTTTTTTTTTTTTTATAATGAAATCATATTGGTTCCAGTTAGGTCGGTTTATGATTCAATTTTTTATTTTTTTAAATACACATCAAAGTAAAATATGATATTTCTAATATATGTATAATGCATAATTATGTGCTTGGAAAATTTTCAAAAATGTCGGTGACTTGCCTAAGGTCGGTTCTCTTCCGTTTCTTAATTTTTTTTTTAGGCTATTCGTTTCTCAATTCTTACATGGAGAAAATTGACATTTGTTGGACTTCACCTGACTTTCACAACTTAACTCTGCAGTGAAACACCCTACTAATTTGTTTTGATATACATTTTTTTCCAGATTTATTTTGTTATTTTTATTTTTGTTTGAATTTTTTCAGCATTTTTAAGTTTAAACTTTTATTATTATTTTTATTTAGTTAGCAAGCTAGTTCAACCTATCACGAGCTAGCTTTCTTTGGCCCTCGAGTTAAATGGGTCAGGCTTTTTTGGTCCTCCTTTTTCTTTTTCAGGGGGTAAATGTCCCATGGATCATGAACTATTTGCACTACTTTAGTTAGAAATGGCTTGAGTCTCTCGTAGGATGCAATCGGAGCGGGTCGTTATAAGGTACCCACCCGCCCGTCCTGCTAAAAACCCTATAGGGTCAAACTCTATAGGGTTTAGGGTCGGGTTTTGAGTTGTACTAATAACCCGTTGGGAAAACCCGAACCGATATAATTAAAAAAATTAAAATTTTAGTTTAAAGAATCTACTTGTTCATTAATTGAATGATGCTTTTCATATATGTATTTATTAAAAATTAATAAAAAAATACATTAAAAATTTATTTATTTATTTTATATTTCCATCTCTTACCCAATAAGCACGTATAATAGCAAAAAGCAACATACTATTTATAATATTTTCTCTTTCATGAAGAGTCGTCTCAACCTCTCCAAAAGGTTGTTTTGCAAAGAATAAAAATAGGAATATATAAATATGAGGGAAGGAGAGTATTTTCCTTCCAAACAAGGAAAGCCTCATAAAGAGTGAAAGTTGGGATATCGGCGTTGTGGCCTATGCGCAAGGATGGAGGTGTATTTAGAGCCTTCAACATGAGGAAGGTGAAAAAACGAAAGAAGAGTCATAAAAATACAAAATTAAAAAAAAAAAAAGATTTCAATTTGCATTAATTGAACTCTGGTCGGGTTTGGATCGGGTCGGGTTCTAGGACACCACTTTTATAGCCGGGTCGGGTTCTAGGACTTAATGACCCGTCCTAGACCCACCTTGTTTACATTCCTAATCTCTCGTTTATATTTCATAATGTTGTAAAACAGGGAAAGGACGTGTTTTGGAGTACATCGTGTTTGACAACTTTTAGGTAAAATGAAAATGGAAAGAAATCCTTTGAAAAGAAGGGGGAAAAAAAGGAAGGAGAATTATAATGACATTATATATATATATATTCCTGTTAGACTATGAATAATGGAAATGGATTGAAATTTTTCTCATACTTTCAAAATATAAAAAAAAAAAGAAAAAAAATTGAGAAATTAATTAATGATTGATTAGCCTAACATTTTACCTAAAAATTGATGATCAATCTTTACACTAAAAAAATAAGATTATTATTTGTTGTGACCAACCAAAAAAAAATGATTATTATTTGTCATGGCCAAAAAGGAAAAACTTTACTTATCTTTTTTTTAAAGGATATTCTACAATCCTATTGATAGGACCATTCGGTCAACTATCTAACCTTTAAAATAAATATAGTAATGAGAATATTAACTATTTTAGTAGTTCGATCAAAGTTGGGTATGATGTGAGTCGTTGGATAGTGACAAGACCGGTCTAGTCAAAATTAATAAAAAGATCTAGAATTTTTTCTATTCTATAACTTGTTGAAATTTCCCTTCTTTCCTTTGATTCTCCAAATTTGTAGAGGAACGAAAGTATATTTAGATATTCTCAAAAGTATTGGTTAGATGTTGAAACAAACAATTGATTTGTCTAATTATTCATCTTACCATTAAAATAAATATAGTAATTGATATATTAAACATTTCAATGGTACAATCACAAATGGGTGTGAATCCAAATTATTAGATAACCAATTAGATTGCACCATAAAACAACGTAATGGAACCATAGAATTTTCAATATTTAAAAAAAAATCTTCATTTTTACATAACTTTTTTTTTTCTTTTTGTAAAAATGTTGTATCTTTAACATAGCAAAAAGCCCTATGTTGTTACTAGAAGGACCACGTATATTGAATGTTTTAGAATTTCAACTATGGCTTGGAACATATGTTTATACAAATGTTATGTATAGTAAAAGTACATATTTTTATGAGAACTTCTATAGTCCGGTTAACGAGATTAGCATGACAAGTAATAACTAATAAAACTTATCTTATTAAAAAATATGATAGAAGCACAGAAATTTTTCACATTTCTAAAACAACATCATGTTTGACAACTTTTAGGTAAAGCAAAAATGAAAAGAAATCTGTTGAAAAAGGTGAATAATGGAAATATAACTTTTTTCCTTGTTTGGATATGAGTAATGGAAATGGATTCAAAAAAATTTTTCCCCACACTTGCTTAATGCAAAAGAAGTAAAAACAATAATAAAAGAGAAATAATTGACGCTTCAAAACATAGAAAGTTTTATTTACCTCTGTTTTTTTTTTCTTTTTTTGGTATTTTTTAATTTCTTTAATTTTTCACCAATTGGCTTTTATTTCTCTTCAAATTTCAAGAGAAACAAAAATAATTTAAATAAAATAAGAATTCCACTTGTTTCCACCCACTCCACTCTCATTCCATGAAATTAACCAAACACATCTACGAACACATGCATTTATTTCCTTAGGTTTCTGTTAATTTCCACATCATATACTATATATTTCACATATAATTTTAGGACATGTTTAAAATTTTCCAAAACTTTGTTCGTAATATGGGAAGAATGTGACATTAGTTTTTATCTTACTATTAGCAGAACGTGACATTAGTCTACCATGTATAAATCTTGTAAGAGAAACTTTGATGGAATATTAGATATATGATGTAAGATGGATTTCAGTGTTATTGGGGTTTTGTTTATTGATAAGGATGTTTCATGCGCTTTCCTTGTCATGTCATTCATGGAAAAGTCAATGAGAATAAGACCAAAGATTTCGACGGTTGCTATGCATTTTTCAATTTTCTTTTTTTTTTTTTAATTTCTTCTTTTCTTGGGACTTGATAGTTCTTTCTGTAGACACTTCCTATAATGGTTTGTAGTCGTCTATGTTGTCCCTATATGTTCTAGATTCTCCATCCATATCGCTATTGCGCTAACGATGATGCCATCGTTCAGTTTAGGAAAAGGAAAATTTTATAGTTTTGTGCTTTATTATTATTTTTTAATGAGATCGATTCTATGTAATTATTGTATAAATTAAATCTACTCTAACTCTAATCAAATATTTACTATATATATTTTTTATATTAATTTTTTATAATCAATTATTAATGATGGTATTATGGACAAAATGGACATCTAAGAAAACCATTGAAGTTCTTTTGGGTAAAAGGTAAGGAAAGTGTAATATTTCTTTTCCTGAATTATTTTTATCCACTCAACAAAATAATAATAAGAATTGATATATTAGTCATTTCAATAGTCTACCTTGATAGTTATACATAAAAATATAAATATTCTTCAATAGACAATCCTATGAAAACATAGATGAAACTACAGGATTTTTTTGAAGTAGAAAAGGATTCTACATTTTAACAATTAAAAAGTCTCTTAAGTTATTAAGAATATGTCTGCAAACAAGCTATTTTTCTCATGAACTACTCAAGCTCCACTCGACTTAAGCTTGTTTAATAAACAAGTTGACCACTTATAAGGCAATAAAGGGACTAGGCTGCCAAACTCTTGAGAATAATCCCTATATGCGCTCAAATTTGTTGATAAGTAGGTCAAATCTAGCAATTAAGTGGAAAAATCAAATAATAGATCTAGTAATTGTATTATTTAGTTTATAAGCTATTAACTATGATATATGTCAGCCCAAATAAGCAATATTATGAGACTGTAAGTTATTTTAGGTATCAAGGTTACTGTTAATTTATTTGTGCATATAGATTTAGAATTTTGATATATATGCTATGTATGATGTGTTTGTTGTGGTTTGATGTCCTTATTTGTCCACTTGTTTGCTATGAGATTTTGGGACCTCTTGTTTCATATATATTATATGAGTACTTAAAATCTATAGATTGATCCTATATGAGGTTTTGGAATTTTCGAATTGAACATTATGTAGTCTCAAGATTTGTCAATCCACCTTATTGGATGATGAATTTGGTTTCTTAATTAAAACATTTTTATGAACACGGTTCATATAAAAAAGTTGAAAAATTTTATGTGTGATTGATGTTTCTTGATTGAGATGCTAATGTATTAATTCATGCATACATACATACATACATATATATATATTTGTGTTTGTATGTGGTGTGGCATCCTTTTACGACTTATGAGTACATAATAGATCCATAATGGATTATATAACCCACCATTTTATGATATAAATTTTAGGTGATAAATGGAATGTGGTCTTAGTCCTTTACTACATTAAGGTCATTCTTTAGAAATTAAATTTCTAATTAGAACCTTATCAAGTGCCTCCATGATGACATGGTTTGCAGTGGGAATTATTATCTTTAAATAATTACCAAGGAATAGCTTGCTAGCAAAATACATTTTCTTTATTTAATGGATATAAATAACCATTACCAAGGAATAGTTATCTCCGTGCTAGATTAATGGGAGTTCCTTTAGGGTATGTTAGTTCCCTCTTATTCTGATTGTTTTAGTATTTTATTTTTGTTATTTTTCAATATATATTTATAAAAAAAAGCTATAGATAAAAAATATATATTTTTATTCATAAAAATATCAAATAAATTAGCTACAAATAAAATATAGATATAAATACATATTAAATAAAGATAAAATATGAATTAAAACCAAACAATCTAAACAAACCGAAAAATAACAAAAAAAAAAGAAAAAAGAAATTAAAAAAAGCACCGCCTATTGATTAGTAGGCCCTACATGCTAGTCAAGGGACCGTGGATGCTGCATAGAAAATATACGTGGAAGGTTTTAGAAAATAACTTATAAATCATAAGTTACAACGTAAGAGTACGGAAATGGCCATCTCCTTTGCAAAAATAAATAAAAAATATTCCCTGATCCCGTTACCTTCCACTGGAATAATATGTTTTTACACATTACACCTGGTTCAGATGAATAAAATAAAATAAAAAATAATAATTTTTTATTTAATAATTAGGTATATTTTCGAAATAAAATTTGTTTTTTAATTACGAATAGTTATTCCATCAGTAAAAAGAAAGAATAAGGATTTCTTATCTATTATATGTTATACAGATAGACATTCTTCTGATGAAATTTTTACAAATGAAATAAAAAAATAATTATTTTATAATAATAAAGTTGAAATACCGATTTTTATTCTATCAAATATATTTTTAGCACTGCCTAGTTTTTCTAATTGGACATAGGCACGAAGTGGAATGGTCCCGTGCTCTAATTATCCCACCGTGTCAACTTCTATACTTCAGACCTGGCCAATGGGGAAGGGGGTTGACCCACATGTGGTCTTGCGACTCTTGCCTGGTCCACAGGTCCACAATCGAGACTCGAGCAGAATTCTCCTCTACAAGCGTAGAAGCTTATGTTATTTTGGCACGACGCATGAATTAATATAGAGTGGAATTACATGTTTTGAAGCATTTTTAAGAGCTAAATTTGTAACTCCGAGTACTTGGTCATTCGGATACCGAGTGGAATTTGATTTTATTGACAAAGGTGGAATTGGTCTTCCATTTTACTCTCATTAATGTTAATTATATTAATTATCTTTTTTTTTTCCTTTAACTACCGATTTATTATTATTACTAAGGATGTCTTTTGTAAATAGACATATCATTCTATTCCATATTTGTACATAAACATACGAATGAATTTATTATTTCTTTACACATTTTATTCAATTCTATTTTAAATGTTTTATGTGTATTAGAGATAACTGTAGTGAATTCAATACGAATCTCACAAGCAAAATGAAAAAATAATTTTTTTTTTCATTGCAAAAATCACAAGTTCGAAAAGGGTATTAATCTCTTTTCCTTTTTACTGTCTTTTTTAAAAGATTGTTGTTTCAGTTTCCAATTCCAAGAAGAGGAGTGAAAATTTTTGGATTCCATTTGAATACTCACAAGTTTTAAAAAATGTTGGTGATAATATGGGAAAGAGTATAATATCAACTTAGTGAATATAAAAAAAAAAAGGTAAATATTTGTATTAGAGAGAGATAAAAGTGGATAGTTAATTCTGGATAGTGGTCCTCAGAAAATTGCAATTTCCAAATAAAAGTAGGGAGTAATGATTAACAAACATCTTATGGTTAAAATTAATTATAAACCTTTTATAAAATTAATTTTCTAAATTAACAAATAGAAAAAAAAATGAGGGTTAAAATGTGAAATCATAAATGAAAAGAAAAAAAATGATATAACGATACAATATAACATGGGAAAGTGGAGTCGGCCGTAGAATGATTTATGGTATTTTTCACGTGGTTGTGTTCTTAAAGGACTTTCGTGTTTCCATAGTGTAATGAAGTTGGTTTTCACGGGGAAAAAAAAAAGATTGAGATTTCTACAAAATATATATATATATATATATATATATAAACATGTGGTGTATAAAACTTAATATCTTTTTCCTTCTCATTAATTTGTTGTTTTTAAGGTACTTTCCAAATACACTTGCTTCTTCGTTCTCTATGTGCAAGAAGTCTGTAAGCAATTTGATTGTAACCGAGTCAAGTTCGAGTTTGAGCTACTCAAGTAGTTACTAAATTTAATTAAGTATTAAAATACTCGATTCGAGTAGCTTACGAGTCTATTCGAGCTCTTTACATGTTTTACCAAAAATTATAAAATTTGTGTTTTTCCTATTTTCAAAGCCTATTTTCATGTTTTTTTTTTTTCTCTTCATATCCAATGATCTATTTACTATATTTAAGACCAAGAGATTTAAGAACCCTATTCTATTTTTGAATTCTAACTTTTCTATTTTATTTTGATGTTTACAGAAATGATCTACCGTAATCTAGTCGAGTTCAAGTTTATCGAGCATTAATTCTAGTAATTATGAGCTTGGAACAAAAAAAGCTCAATCGAGTTCGAGCACGAGCTCAAGTTTTAAGTTTTTTATTCAAGTCGATTTCAAACTTGATTGTATCATCTCGACTCAACTCATTTACAGCTCTAAGTCTCCTTCTATCTTGAAATGGAGCTTATAAATCATAAATTTTTGAAAAATGAGGTTTCACACCCAATTTTATTAGTCTAAAGTATACTATACAACTAAAAACAATTTTAAAAAAAATATTAAAATCAAGTGTAAAATTGAATACATTTTTATTAAAAGATTTGAAATTTTAAACGCTGGAGTTTAAAGGTAGTTTAGTAAAGCACATGTAGAATAGATATAAAAGAAGTACACTTGCAATTTCATACTTATTTTTATTGCTTAGATTTTCTCTTGGAATATATTTGAATGATGAATGATAAAAGTTCTTTATTCTTTCTTAGCAATCAACTTCTTTTCATTTTACTTGTTTTTAGCTTCTTTTATAATTGTATAATCTATTATAATCATGTTATACTCTATCAATCACCAAATATAAACTTTTAGCTATGAAGTATATGTGTAAATAGTTTATATTTATTATGTTGAGCTAGCTTAATGAGCTGGATTAAGTTGTATAGAGTTAGTTAGTCAAGCCTACACTATAAATAGAATAACTTCTCTTTGTAGCAAGTGACATCACTTAATATCAATTTTCTTTTACTCTCATCTTCTTCTTATGGCTTACTAGGGTTCTTGTTTCTTTTAGTTTGAGCTTCGATCTTTGGTTCATGATTCAGCTGCTACTTCACATGGTATCGTAGCCTTGATCGTACATCTTCTTTCCTATGATAACTATTATTGAATGTTCTTTGTTTGTTGTGCATTTTTTGCTTTTCGAGTTTGTGAATATAGCGGATGCGATGATAACAGATCCATTACACTTTTCTAAATCAAATAATCAAGGAATGGTCTTAGGAAATATTATCTTTAATGGCTCGAATTTCTAGCATGAAATAGGTAAATTAAATTGCCTTTAGGCACTAAACTCAAATTAGGTTTTCTTGATGGATCATTTGTTAAACCTAAAGAAAATTCTACCAATTTTATTAAATGGACACGATGTGATTATATGGTCTGATGCTGGCTTTTAAATTCTATGATCACTAAGATGTCTTAGAACTTTCTTTATGTGCAATCAACTAAGGATTTGTGGAAAGAACTTACTAATCAGTAGAACAAGCTAATGATCCATTGATTTTTCAAATTCGACTCGAGATTACAAGCTTAAGGTAAGGTACTTAGTCTATTACAGCCTATCATAACAAGTTAAGATGTTTCTAGGATGAATTGCAAGACATGCACCCATATTTGATGTGTTTGTTTGATAGGAGTGACTTCTGTAATTGTTCTTTAAATGACCGTTTAGACAAGTATGATTCTTAGTCAAAATTGGTACAATTTTTTATAGGACTTTTGATGCTTTTGAGGTTTTAAGAATAAGATTTTGTAAGTAGATCCTCTGCCTCTTGTCAATAGAGCTTTATATTTGGTGTTGCAAGTAGAGAAGCAAAAAGAGTTTTAAATTTGACGATTTTAGAGGAAGGTTTTACTGTTTTTGCAATAGCATCTCAATTTACTTCTCATTTTCCTACTAAAACAATAGCTTCTAATAAGAAAGATTTCAAAAAGACTAAGCTGAAATGTCGAAATTGTAATCAAGAGGGTCATAGTGTTGAGTCATGTTTTGAATTGACAGGATGTCCAAGGTGGTACAAGGGACAAAAGAATAAGAGATTAGGTGTTAATGCTAGATCTAATGCTGCTCGGGCTGATACCAAACATGCTAATATTTCTGCTGGAATGAATTATTTCACTTGTGATACTCTTTTTTATTATGGTTCTAATAGTAAGAATAATGATTCTATTGACTCCTCTCTTGTGTAAGCTGTAATCCTCCTAATTTTACATAACCTGATTATAATTAATAATTACTAAAATATAATTTAGAATCATAAAGAACTATAATAAAAAGTTACAAAAGTCACTCCTGATTTTTTGTGATTTAAGAATATAAAAGTGAGAACAAATTTGATCACAGATAAAAAAGATTAGAATCCTTACTAATAAAAAAATAATTCAAAATACAAAATGTAACTACCATAACTCTAGACAATAAATTATCGATGATAAGACGATCATTACTATAAACTGGATCCTTCGATCTTAAGTTCAACAGTTAGAAAATAAATCTTATACTCGTTAAAATAATAACACAATGATTTTTGTATTATCTCTAACATTTTAAAATCTTGAAGTAGCATTACAAAATTTATTATTATCAATTATCAAAATAAATAATTCTTAGGACAAGATCCCATAGCTGGTATAGAAAACTCAATATGTGAGTATAATTAACTCTAAATTTCAAAAGGAATATAGAACGATTAATCGATAGAGCCTATAGGCTACAAAAAGTTAACATAAGGATGAATCACTAGAATTATAAATACATAGTAGAAAATGTAAATAGATCCATAACTAACAATCTAGACTTCAAATAAAAATTTGGATCGCATCATTAACTACTTAGAAAACTTGGAGTCTATAGGAACTAAAATCCTAATTTGACCTATCAGGCCTAGATTACCTTAATTGTGTAAGGTAAAACACTAAAAATACTTAATTGCATAAACTCCAAACTCAAGATTTGAACTTAAAGATAATATAGAAATATTGTAGAAGCCTAAGATAAACTTTCAAAGATAAAACCCCTACATAAGTTATATATAAATACGTATATGACTTAGTATTTGACAAATAACTTAGATATTAATTAAACAAGTATTAGATTAAGCAATATATGTATATATACGGTGGAAATTGCAGCAAGAAGGCAGATGCTCATTCTTGGAAAATTCTTCACGTCATTACCTTCCACTTGAGCCAAATTATACTCAAGCCAAATGAAAATGATGTGATAGCCAATGAGGAGTATGTCCACACCAATATGCAGAAAAATCAGCTCCAAATCTTACCTAACTTCGCCGTGAATTGCAGGCTACAAAGGAGACAACACATAACAAGTTGATCTAATTTCTTCCACCATGAATTCTATAGAATCTCTTAGGAATAGACCAAGCCAACCCAAATTTCTCCTTATCACTGTGGATATTAGCTGCAAATGAGACATAATTTCTCAAGTTGTTGCACATGTTCTCATTGTGTGTAATCCTAGACATTTTAGGTGGAACTCAAGTCAACAACCTTGACAATTTAAATTATATTTTTAATTGAATAAGTTACATATATATAACTTACATTAGAAATAAAATATAAACAGCCAGCTGCTTTTCTCTTGGAAATTTCCCAACACCCCTTGCTCTACAAGTTGAGCTAAATTGTCTTCAAAAGTAAAGAGACAAGGATAAATGAACTAATGAAAAGCCTCCAAGTAACCTAGGTAACTAATGAACAAAATACAAGCTCTTAATCTACTTGCAAGACAGGCAACAATTATTCCTAATTCTCTAATTCTCGTAAGTTGCAGCTGCTAAAGAAGAGACAACAAGCTTTGAAAGTCTCTTTTTTCACCATATATAGCTTTAGGAAGTAGATAGCCCACAACTTTTACAAGTTGACCCAATAATGACCAATAAAAACTCCTCAAATAGACACATAGATAGAAGAATGTTCACTTGAAAATCTATTGTCTCAAACATATACATAACCCGACTCTTAAAGCCTCCAAAATCACATACATGAATTGAGCATTCCTCCAAGTAGCCATCACATCCAAAACATTTCTACTTGCACACACAAAAAAAAAAAAATACAACTCATATCTAGCTTATATAAAATAGGTATAATATATAAACATTAAACAACTTGTAATTGGCCTCTAATCTTTCCCTAAATTCCCCTAAGCAGCAGCAGCCAAAGAGATAACAAATTTGCAAGTTGTTGCACTTATCTCCACTGTGAAGGACCATAGGATTTCTAGGAAAACTCAATCCAACAAACGTTGACAATTTGACTTCTTTAAACTCTAATAAGAGCACATCAAATAGACACATAGATAGTCAAATATTGACTTAAGAAATCTGCAATTTAAACACACAAAAACCGACCTTAGAAGCTCTAAAAATTGCAAACACAAAATGTAACCTTCAATCCACAATTTTACACTGAATAACTAACCCAACTTGCACCATTCATATGGTATGTTCAAGATTTTTATAAATGACAATAATAAATAAGCCAACAAACACATTTAATCCCCCATCAGGCCAACTCGCAAATGAAATAAACCAACAAAACAAACAACCTTTTCTCCTCTACAAAACTCTAATGTGACTGACATAAAAGGGACAATAAAACCAAAGCAAAAAGCCCTTATTTTTCCCAAAAATCCACCATGAAAGCCCCATCTTCCATCAACACTAAACACAACAAACAAACTACAATTTTCCACTAGAACACCACTGTGACACATTAGATCATCTTAACAACACCATGAGCAATACTTAAACAAATAAAACCTATACACCAACCGTAAGCTTCAAGAAGAAAAAGAGCATGCAATAGCATAACACAAACAAGGCCTTAGGAATCAAGAACCAGAGGTAAGAATGGTATTGACTTAGCTAAATTATTCCTAGACATATAACTACTCACTATCCTATCTACTAACATAGGTTATGGTTCACACAAAGAGAGGGAAGCTTGTTATATTCAACCATCTAACGAAGGTAAAATTTATACCATCTTAAAAATTTACATTATGTTCATAAATAGAAACTAGGAAATTGATGGATTAGGTTGTTATGGAAAATCATACATGTTTGAATTAATAGATATCTCTCTTGTGAATGTGACAAAATGAATCACCTATAAGAGTTGATATTACCTTTACAAGTTTGGGTTGCTTAGGAATGTAGATATATCAACTTGAAAGTTTGGAACACTAAGCTTTAAAATTCAGTTCATAGGAGAGAAGAACCAAAACCATGTCGAGCTATAACAAAGCTAACTTAAAAATTTGTTAAAATGCATCTAAGACATAATTTGAAGAAAGAATTTAACAAAAGTAACTTTAGAAACCTAGCAAGGAAGCTCAACTCTAAGATTATAGCATGAACCATCTCCTAAAAATAAGAAAAATTGCAAAACAACTCATCCATCCCTCCAGCACAGGCCATGCAGAAGGTAGGGAAGAAAATAGACAAGTGTGTTCCCTCCCATCAGTATAGCCCTGCAGCCCCTAGTGCAGAACTTTACAACTTTATTTTTCCCTTTCTATTCAACATGAAACCAAATCAAACTTTTAGGATTGCATCCTATAAATCAGGATTTTATGTTTACAAGCAGAAGACGCACCCACAATGCATATGCAAATAAAATAACCCAACATATATAAATTAAATAGATATATTATTTTGACAAGTTGGAAGATGATAACGTTAATTAATCCTAGAAATTAGGAAATTAATTACAAATCATAATTACAATTGTATTTTCCACATGTAACTTCATCATGTTGGGTAATTGTCATGCACAAATATAGTATTAGAGTTTTAGATCCATATATAAAGATACATGTAAACCTTTGTTTTCTTAGCAAAAGTGAGCTTGATTTCAGAAAACTTAAAACTGGGAACCGAAACTCTAAAAGAATATCCCTGGACCAATAGGACCTGGAAACCCTATGTCCGACAATGCCAAGACTGAAACCCTGGAAGATTAGAAACAAGTTAACTCCGAAGTAAAACTCTAAATCGAGAAATCAACCGGAAACCCTAAGTCAACAAAACCTCAAGAAACCCTAGCAGTTGGATCCGACAATCCCATGTTCTCAAACCAAGAAATTGGAATATGAGTAGAAAGTGTAGAATGATTCGTATTAACATTAGGATGCTTAACAATATCAGATGAGTAGATTTTCAACCTATTTCGAGCCCGATCGAATACAAATCTTGAAAAGGATGTCCCAAGGCTCGGGATATTAATTATATAATATTAGTACCGTTAGATTTGTAATTTCATAATATTTCCAAATATATCAATTATATGATTTTTCGAGTTATAAAAGTTACAGTTATAACTTTTTTATCGTATTTTTATTACTACTAGTAATTTAAGTGTCTAATAAACTTTTTGCTTTCTTTCACACTATTCATCAAGTACAACCACCCATACCCTATTCTTATATCCTTATAATCTATTCTTACAATTTTACATTACTTTCTTACAAATTTACCTTTCCAATACATTTTAGTACTTAAAGTTACTTAATAAAATTGAATTTTTTTACACAAAATAAAAATAAAACTCCCTCTCTCCCCTCCACAAGAACCGGTGCCCCCTTGCTCCGTCTCTCTCCAATTTATTTTATTTTTCTAAAATAAATTATTCATATAAACCTTAATTCATTTTCTATATAATATCTCTTTCACCTTTCACTTTTTCACTTTCTCATTTTCTCACAAAACCACTTTTAGAAGTGTCTTTTTCTCTCCTCTCTACCCTTCTTTGTCGTGAGCTTCTCTTCCCTACACACACACACACTCAAATTTTCTTCAAGTTTTCTTACTCCAAACACTAAATAGGTAATAGATCTTGACCCTACCACTATAGAAACATGTAATGACAAGGGTATACATATGTGGTTCTACCAAAAATCCCCATGAGTTTTATGCTAGGGATGTAGAAACACAAAAACATGATATTATTGTCATTACAGTGTATAGATCTTACTATTAAAGTTGCTATACTGGTATTTTGATATATTACTGTTTTATATTGCTCTTATAGAAATTTTGTGCATATATTTTCATTATTATTCTCATCTATGTATTTTTCAAGATGCATTTATATTCATAGCATGAGTAGTATAGTAGATCTACTTATTTAAAGTAGTTAAAATAACATAGTATTTGTTTTATATGTACGAAAGTCTTGTTACTTGAAAGTCTTAGTGAAGCTGTTGATCAAAACTCAAGATCCATTTTATTTCTATCAAGAAGTGATTTTAAAAATTCGGATCTTGGGGAAAAACCAATTAGAAAACATATTTTCCAACTTCAAAATGAAGGTTTTACATGTAAAATGAAGAGTTTAGGTAATAGGTATCATAAAATAGTGATTTTTATAAGTTGATCATGTTTTTACTAAGAGAAATCTTCAAAATAAGAAAATGATTACAAAAGTTAAGTTAGATCTATGTTTCAAACCAACAAAAATGTTGAAATTTGTAACTAGGGTGAAATACCAAGAAAACACCTATTTTCCAACCCTAAAACAAGAGTTTTATTAAAGAAATGGAAACCTTAGAGAGTAGATATGATTAGGACTTAGTTTTAGAAAGATTAAATGAGTTTTTCACAAAAAACAATCTCAAAAATAATTTTCCAAATTCGGATCTAAAAATGATCCCTATTTAAACACCTATTTTCAAATGTAAAAATGAGTGTTTTAATGGAAAAAATAGAAGTCTTAGGGGATAGATATATATAAAGACTTGATTTTATAAGAGTAATGTGTTTTATCAAAGTAGAAACCTAAAAAAAAGGAAAATTTTTCCAATTAAGATCAAACAATATTTTTCCTTTCCAAAAATTGTGCAAAATTTGTCATTAGGCAAAACTCACTTTAAAACATCTATTTACTAACCCTTAAACGAAGAAATTTATTAAGATAATGAAGGTATTAGGTATATAAGTCATCAAGGCCTTATCATAGTAAGAATATGCATGAATTTCAAAGGAATAAAGTTAGTTTTCTCAAACAAGTGTTCATAACATTATTGCAGGAAGAAAGTTTTTGCAAAATTCATTTTAACCAAGAATAATTAAGGAATTATATGTAGACAGCTCATGTAATGATATTCATGATCATAACTTGTAGATATTGCATGTACATATAATCTACTTGTTAGAAATAATGCAAATTTCACAAAACAATTTCGGAGTTTCAAATTCTAGTTACTGATCAGATCTGTTCCGAACATTCCGAGACCTAAACATTTTCAAAATTTAGTAATAACATCATAAATAGATAGATCTTTCGAAGTAGATATAATTCGATAGTTTATTTGCAAAATTCCGAGTTAAAATGACCAAGTTATGGCCATTTTAAGTTGGAATTTCCAATTACCACGAAAATTACTAATTTAAAGAGTTTTATTTGAAAAGTTGGAATTAGTTATGGTAAGAGATACTCATAGGGGTATTTCTTTCATTTAGATGATTTTGGAATCGGGGGAATTCGTGTTTATGGATCACTACCATTAGAGACTGGAGACTATGGCCTAGTGAGTTCACATCTTTAAATTATATGCTTGTGATTGTGCTTGTAATATTAGTGGCATTAGAATTAGGGCAAGATAAAAATTTGACTGTGTGTATATGAGTTCTACTTAGGTGAATTGATGATAGAATATCGAAATGAGCTTGTTGTAATATATTGTATGATTTAGTATAGAATTGAAGTATCTGCAACATCTATGATCATCCATATATTTGTTAAATTAATACGACATGATCTTATAATCAAATTGCCATGCATTCCAATGTGAGTCATTGCTAGGTATTATATTTATGGGAAAAAGCATAATAGCTGGGCAACGAGGGACCTGTAAACTCGATGTTGGCGTAGGGGCCGAAATTGAAAATGTGTGTGGGTGGGCACTGTATCAACCACAATATAAATGAGAAAAATTGAAATCTATGATTGTATGAGCCTGAACACTATCCCGAATGGAGGGCACAATCCATTAACGTAAGACTTCCGGACGGTTGTTTATGTATTGTATGCTTACATGTTTGTGCATTTCATATGGTTGTTAATATAACTATCTGTTATTTACTGCTTATTGAGAATTTAATTTGGAATTAAAACTACTAAGCTAGCGTAGCTTACACCCCTATAGTTTCCTTTCTAATGCAGTTCCCGTACTTATGGTTGCGTCCCCGGACTGGCCAGATCAAGTACGAAAAACTAGGAGTTATCTCCTTTAAAGTTTACGATTGGTTTGTATAGTTTTTAGTAATGAACCTAGAATGATCGAGTTTTACAAAATAATACTAGACTTATGTATAGCAGAGAAAATGTCCTTAATACTTAATAACTGATCTTGAGATATCTGTGGTTTATATTTTTATGCTTATCCTATCAAATTGAACTATCTATCTCCAATTGTTTATGTATTCTATTTTGGTAAGGGAATGCCTTGCATACTAACCAAGACTTCTGAATTACTGTAGTAGTGATTTCGAGTCTCGTTTAGCATGCGGCAGGACTATTACGTTTAAGGTATCCTTTGAGGCATGACAATACATGCTTAAGCTAAAAAAGAAAAAGATTATGCCTATTCAACCCCTATTTAATTCTATTCAAACCCCATTTAATTTCATGATTTCAGGGACACAAAAAAAATTTTACGCCCATATGCTAAAAGGGAAAATACTATATCTATTCAATCCCTATTTTATTTTATTCAATCCTATTTAATTTTCATGCTTTTGGCGATACAAAATTATTTTATACCCATATACTAAAAACATTATATTAAAAATATTTACACTAAAGATACGGGGGTTTTTCTTTAATTATATAGATAAAAATGATAATAAAACTAGTGAATAAAAGATAGAATATCCTTATAAATGTAGAAATTTCAATTTACATAGACAGATAAGGTTGAAAAATGAAGTAAATAATAAAGAAAAATTTCCTATCAAAGTAGACATTAAAGAATGTAAATAGATAGATTTAATAGTATGATTCCTTAAATATAGATAAAAACATGAATTAGAAACAAGAGAAACATGATAAAAATTAATAGGTAACAAATATTAACTTTCTTAAGATAAAATATTTAAAGGACCACATAAAAAATTAACAACTTAATATAGAATTATTAAGTGAAATAAGACTAAATTATTCTATAATGTTTATCAGCAATCATAGAATAAATAGAAATTTTGGAGTAATAAAATTAAGAACTCAAAGCAAGTGTTTAACGCACAATTTGAGTCAGTTATTGGCTGTTCCTTGTGTTATTCATTTGTGTGCTCTGTTTCATGTGTTTAGATTTCTCAAAGGAACACTTGATCTTAGCTTGTTCTATTCTTGTACTAGTCCTTTCCAGCTTATTGCTTATTCTGATTTAGATTGAAGAGCTTGTCTCCTAGATAGAAAGTCAGTCTTTAGATGTTGTATTCTTCTTGGGCACTCCCTTCTTTCTTGGAAAAAACCAAGAAATAGCCTTTTGTATCTACTTCATCCATGAGTTTGAATACAGGAGTTTGGGATTTACTGCTAAGGAGTTGTTGTGGCTTACTTATGTGTTACATGACTTAGGTGTGGATTTAGCACTTCTATCTCTTTAAATTATGAGAACTAGTCTGTTAATATGCTTGCTGATCATTCTTGTTTACAAAGGTACATTAAACATATTGTCATAGATGCTTACTTTCTTAAAGACTTGGTGGCTTAAGGTTTCATTTCTCCGGTTTTTGTTATTCTTCTTCACAGTTGGCTGATTTTTACAAATTAGTCACTGAATCTCATTTGCTTATGGCATGTCCAAACTTAATGAGCTGGATTAAGTTGTACAGAGTTAGTTACTTAGGCCTACACTATAAATAGAATAGCTTCTCTTTGTAGCAAGTGACCACATTTAATATCAGTTTTCATTTACTTTCATCTTCTTCTTACGCTTCTTGGAGTTCTATTTCTTTCATTCGAGCTTCGTTCTTGGTTCACGATTCAATTGCTACTTCACATTAGTAACATCTATGGATTTTTTATTTCGCCTTGGAATTTAGCTCAAATATTCTTTTTAATTATAAGAGAGTATTTTCTGTGATTTTAAAGAATTAAACGATGCTTAATTGAATCGAATTGATAAGGAATAACCTTGGTACTATATATACACGATAATATATATATATATATATATGTGATTGTGATAAACAAATGAAAGTATGCTGTAAATTGATTATTTAAACTTACGTTTAATTTCATATAATTTTGATCTCCATTCGAATTTGATACCATGTGGGTTCTAATACAAATTTGCCACTCCTACATTCGAACTCATTTACAATCGAAAGCTTAATCGGGTTCGGCCCATTTAGGTTACGAAGATGCTCAGGAATTCAAAAGCCAGCCGACTAGTGTCAATGAGCTTAAAAAACCATTAATTAGATTTCTCCTTTTATAGCAATTTTTTCTTTATGTTTTACATGCTAATATAATTATTTTCACCATTATTAGATATGCAACCGAGTCAGCTATTAACGGGTTTCCAACCCATCCAACCCAATAAAAACTCTACAAGGTTGAACCCTATAAGGTAATAGGATTGGGTTTGGATATAGGTAAAAAAACCCAATAGGATATTAGGGTCGGTTTTGGATACTACAAAAACCGATGGATACCCACCAACCAGTTAGTCATAGTAAAAAAAAAATGCAATGTAAATACATTTGCTAAACATAAACATAGTAACAGGCTAAATTTAAAAGGCAAAAAGAAGATGAATTACTATATTATTAGACTATTATTTTATTGGCCTAAGTATGTTGAATCTATTGAAAAAAAAAAAAAAAAGACAATAAGCTAGGCAGGTTCAAGTTGATAATTAGGCTGATGGTCGGGAGGATGATCAGATTGATAGTCAAGCGGGTAATTGGGCGGGTGGTGGGTTTTAGAGTAAACACTATAGAGTAGGTTTGGATATAGAAGCAAAAACCTATAAAATTATAAGATCGGGTTTGGTATGTCATATTATGTAGCAGATACGGATTTGGGTTCACATGACCAGTTTGAAAGTCGATTCAATTGCATCCTTAACCATTATATATTACAGATGCCCAAACAAAGCACATAGCATGGGAGCTTTCCTAAACACAATTCTCTCTACAAGATATATAATTAGATAGCATTTAGTTGTAAGAACTGGTCAAACCAAGAAAAGTTGAATAGTAAAGTATAAGGAATATTGGACAATACAATTTATTTGTACTATGTTTAGCATGTACAGTATTGGACAAAAATATCTGTATTGTCCATTATTTGTTGTATACAAATACGATACGAAATTGTTAAAAAAGATTTCAATTGTCTAGTGATAAGATGATTTCTCTCATTCTCTACATGGTGTTATGCTTCTTTAAACTTGTCAAATACTTTTAAGGTGGGTTGTCTAGTACCAAAGTTCATAATGACAATTAAATAATGGACTAGAATTTTTTTTCCAATCAATCTCATAAATTTATGCAAACTAAATATTCCTTAGTCATAAAAGAAAATAAGTATAAAAATAAGATAATGCAATCTTCAGTCTTCACAAACCTCTCATATTATTTCTGAAAAAGAAATAGAAAAATAAGGATAAAATTAGCACATCAACACAGTTGTAAGTGATTAAGTTACCAATCATGTGCCTTTGCCATGGCCAACAATGGCATACCACACTAGCCTAAAAATCAATGATCACAACTATGATAAAAAGGGAAAAAAGAAAAAAAGTTGTATTATTCCTCATGGTTGAGGGGTTTGGCCTATATAGAGAGTTTTGTTCATGACTTTGTTATTATGCATGAGGAAACTGAAGTATTTATACGACCTTATTAATGATTAATTGAGGGATTAAATTAGAGTGACTTGTTATTATAAATAAGAAGGAATGACCTAGGGTTTAAGTTGAATTAAATTAAAGTAAGAAATTGTAGATGTGCAAATTTGATTACAAAGGCCTTGAGCCTAATTCTTATTCGGATTTAACTCTTTGGGCTAATGTGACAGGGCTTAAAGAGTTAGGCCCAATTCAATTGGGATGATCATGGGAGAATTGGCATGGTAGGCTTGGAGTAGGGCCCGTTGGAATTGGCCTGCCCAATTCCAACCTTTCTCAAATCGGCTCACACACATTACAATGAAGGCCTTAATGGGCCTGGGTCCATAAGGGAGCCCACATCCATATCCATAATGAGAGGGACTCATCCTGGCCGTTGGTCGTCTGTCTCATCTGACGGACGACATCGACAGCTAGATTCTCTATAAATACCTTAGTCCTTACCTCATTTGGAGAAAGGTGAAATCTTGGACGAACGCCGTCGTGCTGCCGGATTTCCGTCTGGTGAATCAAACACTTGATTTACTCAAGAACATACACGAATCCATAGTACTCAGTGAGGTTGATGCTATTTAGCTCCCTCACCTGTCACACGTGTGTTAGAGCCTATTGAGATTGCCTACTCCTCCTCCCTACACGATAATCTCTTGATCATCCTATCACGTGTTGTTTCCCTAGGTCACGCGTAGCGCGATAGTCACGCGACACGCACGTGATCGTTGCATCCGGATTCATACCCACACATTTTTGGCGACTCCACTGGGGAAGGGAAATCAATACTTGTGTGATGGCACCTCCAAGAAAAAGACCTACTGATCCCACTGAGGGTGTGACTCAAGAAACTGATACTAATCTTGAGGTTGCTGAGCATGACATGCCAGCACTCGAAGATGTTAACCAACTTACTGGTGCTCAACCTGACAACGCTGCGATCTTGCGCGCTGTACAAGAAAATACCGTACAGGTCAACCAGTCAATACAAGAGTCTACAAGACAATTTCAACAATTCATGACGATGTTTGCTCAATACCTACCTGGTATAGCCGCTATTGCTGCGCGCAACAAGGCGCGACTTGTCAACCCCTGCTATTGCCGCGCAGCAACGTGCTTCTCAGGCACCTCAAGCGCCTCAAGCTCCTCAAACTTCACAAGCTCTTCAAGTACCTCGACCTGTTGATCCTCTTCCTACTCCTGAACATGACACTATTGGAATTAGGGAGCAAGCCCCTCCGTTGGAGCCTATAGTTACACAATTGCCTGTACCTCAGGTAGTGAACACAGGAATTCAGCTAGGAGGACCCTCAACCTCCCAGCCTACAGTACATGTTCAACCCGGAGGATCTTCATCCTCACAGACTACGCCACAGATTGTCATTGGTGGACCTGCTGCTCAACCAAATACAACTCCACTCCAGACTGTCACTCCAGCTACACCAGTTGAAGTTACTACTTCAACTCCTAAAGTTACTTTCGTCACGAAAGAAGATCTAGACATGTACTTGAGGGAAATACAAGCTAAGTCTGATGTGGGAGTATTGGATCTCAAGCTCCCATACAATCAACGTATTGCTGCTAAGCCATATCCTCAAGACTATGTGAGTCCCAAATTCATGCTATTCAATGGTAAGAAAGGAAGTGCCAAGGAACATTTGTTGAAGTTCATTGAAACGCTAGAGGTTTATGGATTTGATGATGATCTCAAGTTGAAAGAATTTTCTAAGTCCCTTACAGAGAAAGCGTACACATGGTACGTTAACCTTCCCCCTGGATCAGTAGATTCATGGGCAACTATGTGCAAGATGTTCCTAGAGAAGTTCTTCTCCACACAGGAACGAGTGACCTTGACTGATATGGGACGGATTCGCCAGAAGCCCAAGGAAGACTTGATGGATTATATTGAGCGTTTCAGGGAACGTTCACTAGACATCCAAGACATATGTGACGAAAGAGAGCTGGTGAAAATTTGCATCCAAGGCATGTTCACCGAATATGCGGTACATCTGGAAAATCTCTCTTTAGCCTCATTCTCCACTTTGGTTGAGAATGCGCGAAGGACTAATAATTCTGTCATGCGACAAAGAGGAGGAAATGTGAAGTTTAACAAAAGAGGACCGTCAGTGAATGCAACTCAAAGTGAGGATCTCAAAGATGAGAAGAAACGAAGAGTTGAAAAGTCTGGACGTGAGAGAACAAAGGAAGTGCTAACATATCCTTGCTCAATGGGAAAGGTGCACGCTATGCTAGATCAATGGTTGAGAGATGGAAATCTCAAACTCCCAAGGGTAGAGCGTTTACCAACTCAGGAGGAGAAGAATGATCCTAAATTTTGTAGGTTCCACAGAATTGTGGGGCATCCTACTAGGGATTGTTTTACTTTGAAGAGGATTTTCAATGAAAGAGTGCAGAATGGAGAGCTTGTTATCGAAAATAACGACGTTAGGAACAATCCACTTCCAACCCATAATAATCAGCGTGGTGCCGTTAACGTCGTTATTCATGATCCTGCCACAGTAGAAGCCAATGATGCACCACTTGCCGAGGCAAGTAACGCGAAAGGAAAACAACATGAAGTTGAGGAAAATAATTGTGCTCCCATTGCTGCGGCACTTTTGAAAACTTCTAATTTTAGAAATTTCTTTGATCTACTTGGTTTTGATGAAAAGGCGAAGCTTGCAGCAGCAACTGCACTTGCGCAAATTTCGAGGGACAATATGCCGAGTGTAATGCAGCGCAGCCCGTCAAAAGAATGGCTCGAGCGCATGAAAATGCAATCTTGTTCACCGATGCAGATATGTGTGTAGATAGTCCAAATCACAATCGACCATTATATGTGGAGGGCATACTTAATGGCTACCCAGTTAAGAGGACATTCATTGACGCTGGTTCTTCTCTCAACATCATGCCTAAGACTACATTGGAAGCTGCTGGTATCGACTATCATCGTTTGGTGAAGCAACCCATTTCAGTTAATGGCTTTAGTCATACTATAACGAAGACGATCGGAAGAGTTAATGTTGATCTTAAGATTGGGCCTATTCGTGGTATCGTTACTTTTCATGTGATTGATGCGCCTGTGTCCTATCATCTCTTGATAGGTAGGAAGTGGCTGCACGATCACAATTTAGTACCGTCGACTATGCATCAATGTATCAAAGGACATTGGAAAGGGAAGGATATATTTATTCCTGCTACGAAGAATCCTTTTGAGCATGATGAGACATATTTCATTGAGTCTACCTTCTTCAATGAGTATGCCGATGAAGGTGAGACAGCTATTGCTAGAGCTTCAGGTGTGCCATTACCCACTTGGGAAAAAGTTCAAGAGGGCCAACAAAAGAAAAGAAAGATGCGTGGCTGTCGAGGCGGTAAAAAGAAGAACAAGCAGGTTGATGCTGTTGAAAGTTACGTCAGAGAAGATGGGCGGAGAGTATATCTCTTATGACGGTTTCCGGGGTCTAAGGAAGTTTGTTCTTCCTCAGACCCTGTACCAATTCAAGAAATTCAGCCCGCTCCTCAACAAATGCAAGATCAAATAAAGCCACAAAATGAAGAAATTGAGGAATTGGATCTAGCGCGACCAGGAGAGTCGCCGCGGCCAATTTTTGTCAGCAAAGGTTTGTTACATGAAGTTAAGAGTCCTCTTATTGATTTGTTAAGAGAATATAGAGACGTGTTCGCTTGGGCATATGATGAGATGCCAGGTCTGGACCCTAGCCTTGTAGTGCACACACTAAATATTACCCCAGGCACGACTCCTATTAAGCAAGGACAACGAGTTTTCCGTCCTGAGGTGGAAGTTCAAATTAAGCACGAAATTGAGAAGTTGCTTCGTGCAGGCTTTATCAGACCAATCGAACACCCTACTTGGCTCGCGAATATCGTACCTGTTAGAAAAAAGAATGGTCAAATAAGGGTTTGCGTGGATTTTCGAGATTTGAACAAGGCTTGTCCTAAAGATGATTTCCCTTTGCCAAATATAGACACCTTGGTGGATGTCACTGCAGGTCATGAATTATTTTCATTCATGGATGGTTTCAGTGGATATAATCAAATTAAAATGGCAATTGGAGATGCCGAGCGTACTGCCTTCCGAACTCCTGTTGGGAATTTCTATTATACTGTCATGCCCTTTGGACTCAAGAATGCTGGCGCTACTTATCAAAGAGCGATGACAGCTATATTTCATGATATGATGCATGATTTCATGGAGGACTACGTGGATGACATAGTTGTGAAATCAAAACATGCATCTGACCATTTGGTCCATCTTCGAAAGGTTTTTGAACGATGTCGATTGTATAAGCTTCGCATGAATCCTTTGAAATGTGTTTTTGGAGTTGCTTCAGGAAAATTTCTTGGATTTGTAGTCCATAGGAAGGGGATTGATGTTGATCCGCAAAGATACAAGCTATATTGTCTATGCCTTCACCTGCTACTTTGAAAGAATTGAAAACTTTCATGGGAAAGGTCTCTTATATTAGGAGATTCATACCTGCACTTGCAGAGATTTCATATTCCTTACATCAACTCATGAAGAAAGGAGTCACATTTGAATGGGACCAAGTCCATGAGGATGCAATTCAAAGAATTAAGGGAATTCTCACTTCTTCTCACACCATGACTATGCCTGTGAAGGAGAGTACCGATGATATTGTATCTTACTTCTACTAGCAGATCCATCGGAGCCTTACTTGCACAAGAAATAGATGGCCAAGAACGGCCGGTCTACTATTTGAGTCGTTCGCTTCAAGGAAGCGAGGTCAAATACCCAGCTTGCGAAAAGCATTGTCTCGCGCTGGTGTTTGCCACCCAAAAGTTGTCACTACTTTCTAGCGCACAAGGTCAACCTCGTTACCCGATCAGATCCTATCAAGTACTTATTGTCACGACCAGCGTTATCTGGGCGTGTAGCGAAGTGGTTGTTGCTTCTCGGAGAGTTTGATATTACAATACAGGCTCCTAAAGCTATCAAGTCACAAGCCTTAGCTGATCTCCTAGCTCATTTTCCGAATGAAAGTGAAGATGTGATCACAGAAAGTATACCAGCGGAATTCCATGAGGACTCACTCATGATTGAAACAGAAGGAGAATGGTCACTCCAGTTTGATGGTTCATCGGGAAGTCAAGGTTGGGGAGCAGGAGTTGTATTGACATCACCCAATGGCCAAGAAATACCTTTGGCATTTAAACTTGACTTTCATTGCACTAATAATGAAGCTGAATACGAGGCATTGTTACTTGGGATCGTCTTTGCTTTGGAAGCTGGAGCAAACCATCTGTGTATTCGTGGTGATTCAAATTTGATCATTAAGCAAACTAATGGTGAATATGCCCTCAAGGAGCCAGCACTTGCGCCTTATAGGGCTGCAGTGCAAGCTCTAATTGGGAAGTTTGGAGTCGTAAGGTATGAACATACCAAGCGATCTACAAATCGTTATGCAGATGCATTGGCAACACTAGCATCCAAAATTCCGATGCATGCTTCAGATGAAAGCCTAGATGTTAAAGTTATCAAGAAAACCATTCCTTGCACAGCCTTGCAATTGTTAGAAGAAGATGAGGAAACAGGAGATGACTGGCGCGTTGGTATCAAGGCCCAATTGGCGCAACCCAATGCGGCCTCCATAGTTACCTTGAAGAATTTTGTTCACATCAATGGCGCCTTATACTTCAAAGGACCTGAGGGCGTTCTATCGCGATGCATCTGTGCGAAACAGGCTCGCCTAAAATTGGACAAGTATCATAAGATCTGGTGTGGGGAAGAAGGACCTCCCTTGTATCGTCGCATTCAACGTGCAGGGTATTACTGGCCCACAATGGCCAAGGATGCATCTCAGGTGCAAACACATTGTCCCAAGTGCTCCGAGTTACCAGATGCAAAAGAATGTAATTTTGTCGCAAGTGCTGGAGATTGGCGTCGTCCGTACATCGATTACTTGAAGAATAATGTGCTACCAACTAATAATACGGATGCCAAATTAGTAAAAAGGAAGGCGCGCAAGTACCTAATGCATGAAGATGAATTGTATAGAGTTTCATTTATGGGAAAGCCTCTCAGATGCATTGCATCTCCTGAAACGGAACAAATATTAACTGAGGTACATGCTGGAGAATGTGGTGAACACCAAGGTGCGAGGAAGTTGTATTATCAATTACTTGACATGGGGTACTATTGGCCAACCATGGAATCAGACTGTTCCAATTTTGTTAAACGATGCGTTCCTTGCCAAGAACATGGAGATGCGATCCACGCTCCTGCGGTCGCACTTCATAGTCTAACAACACCATGGCCTTTTCATACTTGGGCATTTGATCTAATCGGTCCTATTCACCCGCCATCTAAAGGATGTATTTGGATCCTAGCTGGAACCGAATGTTTTACTAATGGGTGGAAGCTATTCCTTTAAAGAAGGCGACGGGACCAACAGTTGCAAGCTTCATTAAGGAGAACATTATATGCAGATTCGGGATTCCGAAGCGCATTCTTTCAGATAATGGCACTCCTTCATCAATTCGCATGTTCGACAACTGTTGGAATCATATAGTATTGATCATGTGAAGTCGACCCCTTATTACCCTAAGGGCAACGGCCAAGCGGAAGCTACAAACAAGACTCTTTTGAAAGTTCTCAGTCACATGGTACATGACAACCATAAAGAATGGCATGATAAGCTATCTTTAGCACTTTGGGCCTATAGGACTTCGAAGCGGCGACCAACACAAGCAACACCTTTTTCGCTAGTGTATGGTGCCGAAGCAATTGTGCCCATAGAGGTTCTGATCCCTTCAGCACGACTGGTGATCAATTATATCACCTGCATAATAAGAAGGTAAGATATATTAGTTTCACAAGCAAGAGGGGTTTCACTCATGCATCATTTTATCATCATGAAGACATATACATTAAAAGTACACATATTCTTTGACAAGTATCAAGCTCAATTATGATGATTCTACAAGACAAGGCATTGAGCAAGCAAAAGATTACATACAATACATTTATTGATTCTATCTTTAAGATATTAGTAGAAGAAAGTCATTGTTATTTGAAAATAGGGAGCTTTATGATGTGTTTGGTGAGATATCAAGAAGTTATTCATGCATTAGAAGATGAAACAGGACAGCTGTAACACTATTTCATAAATTATGCACATCTCTCTCATATGAGCTCCGTTTGAGGCGATTCAAAATTCCTTGGAAAGAAGAGAGGGAGATCTAAAACTTTCATGTTTTTAGTTTTTATGGATTCGTAACACATCAATACAGTTTTCGTCATGAAACTACTACAAGTGCAGCGGTGACCTAAAAAAATTGCAGATTTGAGGTAGTTCTGTAAATTGCGCACATCTCTCATATGAACTCCGTTTGGGGTGATTCAAAATTCTTGGAAAGCTAAGAGGGAGATATAAAACTTTAGTGTTTTGAGTTTTATGAATTACAACACATCAATACAGTTTTCATCATGAATTCACTACAAGTGTGGCGGTGACTTCAAGAATTGTAGATTTGATATAGTTTTGTAAATTATGCACATCTCTCTCATGAACTCCTTTTGGGGTAATTCAAAATTCCTTGGAAAGCTAAGAGGGAGATATAAAACTTTTGTGTTTTGAGTTTTTGTGGATTCAAAATGAATCGATACAGTTTTCGTTATGAAGTTGCTGCATGACAACAAGAGTCCATAATTTCACAGATTTGATATAGTTTTGTAAATTGTGCACATCTCTCTCATATGAACTCCGTTTGGGTAATTCAAAATTCTTTGGAAAGCTAAGAGGGAGATCTAAACCTTTTGTGTTTCGAGTTTTGGTGGATTCAAAATGAATCGATACAGTTTTTATTATGAAGTTGCTGCATGACACAAAAATCCTTGATTTTCTAGATTTGACAGAGTTCATGAAAATGTGGATATCTCTCTCATAAGAACTCCTATTGAGATGATTTAAAATGATATAGAAAGCTAAGGGAAAGATCTACAACTTTTATGTTTTGGATTTTGAGAGATTACAAATGTATCAATGTCATATTTTGTCATGATTCTTCTGCATTAAACCAAGACTTCTTTAGTTGGTTGGCTGCGGTATTTGCATGTCCACTGTCCAGGTTTTATATGCAAGTCGTTCTTGGACAATGAACGACTAAGGTAAATTCATGGCCAATGCTCTTCAAGTCTAAATACTCACTGTATACAACCGCTCCCACCTTCAGATATGGTGGTTCCTTTGAGAGAAGTTCATGTATCCTGCAATTATTCGCTCAACTCTCTGTAACTATGTATCCAAACAAACCAAGGACAACAGTAATAATAATGCAGCAACCAAAACCATGAATGGCACATTTATAAAAATGAAGCTGCTTATTCTAAAGCATTCATAGAAAATATCCAAGAGCATGTGCAGATCTTGTTTTACCTAAAAGTTTAGCCTGAACCGAATCTCCCTCTAGCAGATTGAAGAACCAAGACAATTTAGTAGAAGGTCCTGCTTTCTCTGTTGCAAGAAATCTGCAAGAAATAGAATCGGGGTAGGAGTCTAAAAAAAAAAAAAGAACTGTGAAACTCAGTTTTTGCTAGTAGATGTTGATACCTTTATAGTATGCTTGCTCGTATCCTTCAACAGCAACATAGAGGATTTGATAACTTTTCCTTTGTCATTGAGTTAATATAATTTATAGGCCAAGAGTAAGAAATCCCAACCAGCTAGAAGCTTAATATGTCAATGGACAAAGCTCTTCAATGACTGACTCCGGCTAGTTGGAGCTTGAAGCAACCAATCTACGAGTATAATCTCCATGGATTGAGCTATGAACATCAAAATACAAAGCTTCAGAGGAGGGATTTCTTCAGTCTTTTTCTGCCTTAGATAACAAAGCTTCAGAGGAATTTGTTTCTGTCTCGTAGAGCTACAACATTAAAGGAAAATGAAGAGAGAAAATGTGAGGAGGAAGAAGGTTTGCAAGAAGTCCTATGTGCAAGGTCTGCAAGAAGTCCTATGTGCTGGAATGAAAGAAACACACCCCATATCATGACCCAAAATAAGCAGATTTTGTCCTTGTCAATATTGGAATAAAGCAAACATGATCCTTAACCGTTTTGTACTATGACAATAAGACAGTGACACCTGTCCCCGAATGGTACAATTCAAAAAAAGTAGTGGAGAAAATCCTGGTATATTGTTACAAAAGTGTCGATGGCAGTTTTGTAATTTTGGGAGTTTTGGATTTTTACCGAGCGAGACCATATTCTAAAGGGAAACGGTCCAACGAGCAATTCTCACTAGCTTTGCTTGTGACCCAAGCCGGTTTTCGGTCAAATTCCTTCGTTTAGGCCCTCAAAACCGCGTTTTTATTTTTTAATAACTTTTCTTCATGTCATATCTTTTCATAGGATAATCTTTTTTATATGCCGTCTGTGGCATTAATCTCGTCCGTTCATTTATTTTCGCCCTAGGTATTATTTAGATAGGTTTCCTTTTTTGGTAAAAAAAGCATATTATATATTCTAGGGTTTTACAGGAAGGTTCTATAATCTTCTCCAACAAACATCAACGGTGAAAGTTATAATTTACATATTATGGGACTATATTTCATGGAAGATCAACGTTAAACATCATTTTTGGAAGGAGCCAGAAGTTATAATTTACATATTATGGGACTATATATTCCTCTTCACTTCGATACGGTTGAGACAAGTACGAATGATGATGTGGTAGAGGGCTTCATAAGAAGAGCAAGAAGATTCAAAAATTCGATACAGCTCAATCAGGCTCAATCAGGCTCAATCGGGCTCAATTTATGATAGTATAAACTATTCATGCAAAGTAAGCGAAGAAGATTCATGTCACAGGCATAACATATTGTTTTGGGAGTAAATGAACAAGATCACTCAACGAACGAAAACAATGCGGTGAATAACAAGGGCGTGAAAGCCATGGCCAGATGGTCTTAAGCTTCTATCAAGATTATACTCCTATAGGGTGCAACAGAGTTCTCAAGTGGAAGGCTTAAATCTAGAATTAAACAATCTCAAATGCAAACAATTACTGGAAAGTTGGTTCGAAAACGACAAAGAGCCTTTATTGCGCTTGTTGAATATCTCAGGCTTTGTTCCTAAAGAAGGAGATTTATTTGACGATGTTGCACCAGGTTCCTACATTGCAAGCCATTAAGAAATTAACACACCAAGTAGCAGTGCAGCTAAGTTATAGCGCACATGCGCTGGATGAGACTTTTGTCATTTCAAAGGCTTGATTAATGCCCAAATCCTTTTGACATGGCTCGAAAGACTTTGGTCAGGGGGCAAATGTAGATGTGCAAATTTGATTACAAAGGCCTTGAGCCTAATTCTTATTCGGATTTAACTCTTTGAGCTAATGTGACAGGGCTTAAAGAGTTAGGCCCAATTCAATTGGGATGATCATGGGAGAATTGGCATGGTAGGCTTGGAGTAGGGCTCGTTGGAATTGGCCTGCCTAATTCCAATCTTTCTCAAATCGGCTCACACACATTACAATGAAGGCCTCAATGGGCCTGGGTCTATAAGGGAGCCCACATCCATATTTATAATGAGAGGGACTCATCCTGGCCGTTGGTCGTCTGTCTCATCTGACGAACGACATCGACAGCTAGATTCTCTATAAATACCTTAGTCCTTACCTCATTTGGAGAAGGTGAAATCTTGGACGAACGCTGTCGTGCTGCCGGATTTCCGTCCTGGTGAATCAAACACTTGATTTACTCAAGAACATACACGAATCCATAGTACTCAGTGAGGTTGATGCTGTTTAGCTCCCTCACCTGTCACACGTGTATTAGAGTCTATTGAGATTGCCTACTCCTCCTCCCTACACGATAATCTCTTGATCATCTTATCACGTGTTGTTTCTCTAGATCATGCATAGCGCGATAGTCACGCGACACGCACGTGATCGTTGCATCCGGATTCATACCCACACAGAAATCAATCATGATTTTCCAAAAAATTGATTGTTCCCAAAAACGAAAATAAAAAAATATGAAATTATTGAAAGTACGCCAAAACGTTTGATTTCCCCTGCCCTACAAAACATTGGGTCTTATTGCTTTGGAATGGAGAGAGAGGGAAAGACTGAGGGAGTTGTCTCTTCCAATAAGCCGATGATCTAATATTCAATGCCCTGATATATCCCGCATTGTTCACTGGTCAGACTTTGGTCCAATTACGAAATTTCCAGTTGATTACTCAGTTGATACAAGTGGTTCCGTCACATCATCCCATGTGGCCAGACGTTTCTTTGCCTTTTCAACCTGATAATTATGCAATCGAAATTTCAACCCAAATAAAAGTAGATTAATGAATGTTGTAAAATAATGATGAGACTAATTTGTAGACACATGATAAGATAATTGACTATTTCATATAGGTTTGAGTTAATTAATTTGATTGTTAATGGAAGAAAATTTTAATCTTAATAGCTTCCTTTAATGTCATTATTTTTATTATCCACATTATAAATAATTCAATATTCTAAATCTACAGTATCTAGCCATTATTATGCTCGATTGTTGCCGTAGAAAGGTTGAGAACTATTGTTGGCTTGATAGATGATGGTTTGTTGAAGAAATATAAGTCTTGAACTAATAAGATGAGTCATGTTTATAAAGATTTATATGTATTATGGATCATAAGGGTTAAGAAATATAAAATCATGTGTGTGTACTGCACAAAATAAAGAGAATCATAAATTGTTCTGAAATTGGATACGCTTTGTTTTTAATACTATATTAAATTCAATTTTGAACCTATTGTTTTATTACTAGAAAATTCTGTTTATGATAATAAAAAAGAATCAAGAAAGAACGAGAGAGAAAGACAAACGGTAAAAAGAAAAAGGAAACACATTTAATTTTTAACAATCTTTCATTTACTTTATTTTATTAGGAAATATAGAAGGGATAACAAAGAAAGATCTACAAATTATGACGAAAAACTGTAACCGATTCGTCATCTTTTCTTTAACAAACTATTTTTTATTGATAATCCCCGTAACCTAGGTATTTTTCTAACTAGGATTAAATCTCCACTTACTCCATTTTTATTTTTAAACATTTTATGTATGATACAACTTTTACCGTCCTTGACTAGGCATAGGAATCAAGTATCCATCAAGTGATTGTAACATTCAAATAATTAGAGTGAAAACTTGAGATGACGCCATTAAAATGGTTCTTATATACATATGGCAGGCCCATAAAAACCTTCATCTAAAGTTGTGTTGATAATTATTTGGCAGGATTAAAGAAACCAAAACGATTTCAACTTCTGTGTTTGTCTTATGTAAGAAAACCTAAAAATCCTAATGTCTAGATGACCTGCAGCTATACAAGACTGTTAGGTTATTTTCCAAATCAGCATTCTTTGTCATTTGTGTTAAGTTCAATTTCTGTTTCTAAAAGCTAATTTATTAAATCACCATAATAAAGGTGATGTCAATTGTTATATTGTATCAATGTTCTTAAGAAAAGTTTACAATAATTAGGGTCCCTAAATGAGAACTCCCGGGACCACTCAATGAAGAACTGGCAGGATATTTTATATCTTTCAACATTAATCAAATATTTTATAAAAAGGAAAAAATTAACATCACCCTTAATCTCTTAATAGGCAAATACAAGTTTGAATCCCCCACATTTTATAATACGGAAAAAAAGAAATAAACACATATTTGATGAAAGAGGAAAAATTGACATCATCCCTAATGAGAGGTACAAGTTGGAGTCTCCCTCCTCTTATAATGCCAAAAAACACAAAAAAAAAAAAAAAAAAAAAAACTCATGGAAATATAATAAGTAAATGTAAGAACACCTACTAAATTCCCAAAGCGTGACTTCATAAATCATTGTTACAATCCAATATAATCCTTAGTAAAATGATCATAAATAGCAATACTCTTAGAATTACATCAATTTAGAGCACTTCCATTCATTTTCAAAGTTATAAGAGGCCAAGTCACACTATTAAACCTATATACACCTAACCAATTTATATATATATATATATATATATATATGTGTGTGTGTGTTTATTTTCCAAACACCACCAAAACAATATTTTATCATTTTATAATACTAATTAAGTATGTTAGTAAGTGTGTCTATCCTTCTATCATATGATTATCATCATTTAGTGTGCCATCTCGTAAATAAAACCACACAAAGGAAATTCTATATTCCTGCCATTAATTTTAACGGGATCGGTCCCATCGCCATCCAAAAGCTAACTCCATATTCAATCGTAATCGAATTTTTAAAATAGTTAATATTCTATTTATTATATTTATTTTAACAGTTAGAATATTCAGAACGGTCCCATCAACGGGAGCGTAGAAGCTTCCACACAAATCCTTATCCATCCATTTGTTTCAAGAAATCCTCAAGCCAATGAATGATAATTTGACCCTACATGTATGTATTGTGTAGAAGCTATGCACGCAAGTAAAATTACCTCTGCGTCCCAATTCGTACGAGCAGTGACCCATATTAAAATTATTGTTTGCATTAAAGTTCCTCCAAGCATTCCAGACCAAATTCCCTGCATTACATCATATGCAAATAATTTTTCTATCAATATTATAATCTTAAGATGGATTATTTTAAATATATTTTAAATAATTTTTCCTATTAATCTATCATGTTAATATATATACTCTAATATTAAAGATGATCTAATATTGGAGAATGGTCAGGGATGGGAGAAAAACAACTATACAGAATGCCTAAATCAAACAACAAACTAAAAGTTTCGTTTTCTTCAATGGCTCAGTTGACAAGGTTTAGTATAATTATATTTTATGATAAATTCATTTACAATCTAAAAGTTTGATCTAATAGAACATTATACATTCCTAATGCAAATTAAAATTTTAATTGTAAATATGTTGGTCAAAATCTAAATATAATTACAAACCAAATTGTAATCCAAATCAAATTCAAATTGGCGAAAATTACACATAAAATATTTGTTTATTTTAGTGGAATATAAAAATTGTTGCAATAATAAAGTATTTTAAGTTAACTATAAATTTGTACTTATCGACATCAAATATGCTTATATATATATATATATATATATATATATATACACTTAGCTAATTTTATCAAGAAAATCTTTATCGAAATGACATAACATATATAATGTTTAGTGGCAAATTAAAACAACTAAAATTTGATATTTGTATTATTACTATAGACAAACTACCAAAATGTTTAACCTATATTGTTTGTATAAAGAATACAAACTTCAGAATTACAACATGTCCATTGTACAAAACTACAGATGTATTAAGATAAAAATTCTCTTACCAGCAATTACCTTTTCACATTTGATGAGAAAGCTCTATATATATATATCTATATATATATGAGACTACTATACGGTAATAATTTACCCTTTCCATTCCTTTTTTTTTCACTCATTCAAGATGCCTTGAAAGGAAGGTATCACATCATATCACAAAAATAGCACAAAATATCTTAAGAATTTAAACAACTTTAAACATTGATCTATAAGTTAAACGAAATAGGAAAAAAATATATAAAAGCATTGAATGGATCGAGATCTTCTATAATTGGAAAGGAACATACCTTAGCTCCAAGCTTCAAGGTAAATCCAAGCACACAACCAAGCGGAATGCCAACAATGTAGTAACACCCTACGTTGACATAGGCGACAAATGCTTGCCATCCACACCCTACAGCTACCCCTACAAGATCAAAATCATTTGTTGTCATCAATATCAATTAAAAACAAGCCGTTGCCTTTTGCCTTTCTTTCTTAAGTGTGATGTTCAATTGCACACCCTAGAGACCAAAATTGTAAGACCACTACATTTCATATCTAAGACAATTAGGTGTTTCAGTACAGGATTTTGGCATTTTGCACCTTGTATTTATATACTTGCATATGTTACACTAGAATATGTGGAAGAAAAAAAATAAAAAACTGATTTACCTTTGACAACACTTTCCATTAAAGATGTGTCAAATAAAATTGTGGACCTCAGTAGTCTCATATGGTCTCACTTGTTTTACGTGAGACACTAGGTGTCGTGAAAAATAATAATGGCTTATCTATATAATCTGCTTTTTGGATGCATGGTTTTTTAAATAAATGATAAAAAAAAAAAAAGTACGAGGAGAACGCAACAAGGAAAATCTATTTGATTTGCCAATCACGAATATATTATTGACATCCAAGAAGGGACATTTGTTGTAATTATAAAATGGACTTCTAAGTACATTATTGGGTCACACATGTTCTCTTCTTACTAAAAGAAAAGCAAAAGCCCTCAAGCATTCTTGTATAAATTAAATAATTAACAAAACAATATTACATGCCTTATTATATAGACCCGTTTTATATCATAATTAATTTTTACTACAAAACATTTTAAATCAGTTCTTAATATTTCCTATCGGTTCTGTCAATAGATGGTCTCCAAAGGTTTGTAGAAAATGGGGAAAGAAAAAGAACAAATATAAAAAGCTTCTTCACAAATACTAAGGATAGAGCTAAATTTATATGAATGTACTCCTTGACATATTATGGATATGTGGACAGCAGACCTATCAACAAATATAAAAAAGGAAGAACCAACACCAAAAAATTTTCTTTTCCTTAATGTTATTGCTTTTCTAAAATACTTGAGGTGAATTCTCCAAAACTTGGGATGATAGTGATTCTCTTGAAAATTATATAATTCCAAATAGAAGGCAAGATACTGGACACCATTATTCTTTTTAAGCTATATTAAGATATTTACTCCATCGACACTGGTCTTGTTACATAAAGTAAGATGGAGTAAATTGCTTTATCAATTGTCCATGAGCCAGAACAAATAAAACCTCATACAATAAACTTTTATAGAATACCAAGCTGCCTATCTAAATGTATATATAAAGGGTGCAACAACAAGATGTTAGATTACAAAATAAGTAAGGATATAGAAATTTCATAATAAAAACCTCAAGCAAAGAATCGAGCCTGAGTGAAAGTTCAACAAATATGAGATATGGGCCTTTTTTATTAGAGCAAAGGGTAAGAAAATTTGCTTTATGTACTACTAATTTTATTATGTAATATGCCTTATGTCTTAGGAGGAAGAACCAAACCAAACCCTTTTTTTTTAACTCCCTAATATGCATGTAGTGTGATTATACACACAATAACAAATATTTAAACCCTAATAATCAATAAAGAAAGTAATATGCACAACAAGCTTGTAAGCCTTATCAACCCAGTGTATTGATCTTAACATCTTTTAATTCATAGTAGTCCTAGTGGTAGAGGATGATAGAAATGAATTGAAACACTAAAGGATAAGAAATATTTAGACTAAATTATAAAGTGAAATATTGCATTTCACTACAAGTGGGTAAATCTCACTTGAATTACAGAAGAAATATAATAATGTTATAAGATTAAGGTAATAATCAACAAGAAAACACTCGTTCATAAGTTATAAGTCAAAGTTGTTAATAGGTTGTTTTAACTCTTAATTACTTTTGAGTTTGGGCACTACAAAAGTATTATCAAGATAAGATACAACCATGAGCCTAAACGCATTACCTAGTTGAATACCCCCCTTACCAATTGTCTATCCTAGTCCATCAATCCATTAAATAGACTTACAAAAATTTACCCCTATTAAATTCATGTTCCTACCTTCTTATTCTTCAAACCCAAGTCTCATGAAATTTTCAACACACTTTCTAAGAAAAGGCAGTTTCTCATCGCATTATATTGGATAAAGATACACAGCCATACCATATATGAACACAAAAAAATTCTTTTATCTTGGTCAATATTTATGGGATTGGTCTCATGACTTATTGAAAGGTTGAGATTTATTTGTAAATATGACCAAATCATTAAAATACTTATCATATTAACTCCAATAATTTTTGTAATACTTAAATGATAGGTTGGACGAGATAAAAAATTCAAGAATCATTTTTATTTTCTCCTAAAACTAAAATAATAAGACAAAATGTGATAAATGTATTTGATTCATAATTATAAACTTTATGTCTACTTGCAATGAAAAATGGTGAGAGTATATTAGATTAATAGTTATCGATGTTTGAGGATAAGTTTAAAAAAAGTTATCAATGTTCTTAGTTGTTAAGAGAAATAGTATCCACATATTTTACAGACTAGATCAAATAAGAAAACCAAATTTTAAATGGGTAAGGAAATGGGGATCAAAGTCATATAAAATAGTTATTTGGTCTTACATTTATTTAATAGGACCAATCTCATCAATTATTTAATAACTTAAATTCATACTCTATTATAATTATACCACTGAAGATATCAATTACTTTGTTTATTGTATTAGTCAAATAAATAATTAAAGGGTCTTGTATACAAGTTCCCAATGGTGCAAATAAAGGTCCCTTTTTTATGGCAATTTCTCATTCAATTTAAACGTTTTTTTCCTTTTTTTTAACCAATTAAAATATTAATCTTTATTTAACTTATTTTGTGAATGTTAATTTTTTTCTTTAACTACTTAAAATATTAATATCTTATTTAAACTTTCCTTCCGATACTAATGTTTATTGGTGTATTTTTTTTTTTTTTTCATAAGGTAATAAAGATAGGAATGTGGTAACTAAATTGGTGCGACTTACCAGATAAAACAGGCTGTATGCCACTCAAAACGATGGAGAAAGCCAGGAAAGGTGAGAGTTCAGCAACAGCTTTCGAGACCGTGGAACCACTGGTGAAGATGTAGCTTAAGTAATTGCGCAAAATAAGGACCAAAATTGCTATCACCACTGAAATAAGGAAAGAACTTGATGTCACTACTATAACCGCAAATGCTGCTGATTTTGGATGTCCAGCCCCTAATTCATTGCTCACTCTCACGCTGTAAAATAAGTCATAAAAGATTATTAATAATACCACATCACTTTAATATTTGAATATTGATCTTTTATCAAGATAGATCAAATTTGATTCTTCTCCTCCTCAACAGTCGCATATAATACCGATAGTAGTCGGCTATATATATATATATATATATATATAATACCTCTTCTTTGTGTAATTCTATTAATTCATGGAAAACACGATAAAGTTTTTACAGTTCCTACTATTTTTTTCCCTCACTCTTTTCCTTTTTCTTGAAAAATTATATCATTTATCCCGAACCAAAGTAAAATAGCAGTATTAGGTTGAACAAGGGATGGATGCTATATGCAGGCAATTATTATAATATAATTGGATGGAAGCACCGTTTTATATAATTTCTTAATTATTAGAAATTAAAATGCATGGAGACAATAGTTATCATCATTTTTTATTTGTGGTAAAATCTTTTTGTTTTTAATTAATCAGTCATACATGAAATAATGAGTGTAAATATTTTCAATTTACCTAAATTAAATAGAAAAAAAAAAAGGGAAAAATGTTAGAATGTAATTCCTAGTAAAAAGAATCGCATGCACTTCATTTACATATCTTAAAATCAATATTCCATGGAGTAGGTGTTCCTAGGATATAAATGAACGAAGCTAATTCACAAACTACTCGAGTTCGGCTTGATGTTTATTCGAGTCTGATTCGAAAATAATTGAATTAAACTTATACTCAAACTATTCAGATAGTTTATCGAGCCAAACTCAAATTTTATATGTTTAGCTTGATTAGTTCGCAAGCTTAATTATACTCTATCAAGCATAAATGTTAATCAAATTCGAATCAGGTCTAGGTATTGATATTATTTTAATTAGAATAAATAATTTTTTTAATAAATCAAATATAAACGAACTTAATGGCATTGAACTTAAGATTATTTAATTTTATTTCGAGCCAAATCACTCGATGACACTCAAACTTTAAAATTTCGAGTTGAGCTTAAATTTAAGTTTAACCCTGCAATGTCTTGACTTGTTTATAATCTTAGTTGTTTCAATTTGGTAGGAGTAATAACTGACCTTGCAGCTGCATTAAATCCCACTGCGATCATGAACACCCACCCAACAATGGTCATACTGCAAGTTAAAAGAACACATCGGCTTTACAGCATCAGTAGTCAAATTGAACGATAATAGTGAAAAAAATGTCAAATTTAAAGTAATAAGAAATTGTAAATATATCCAAATATAATATATATATATATATATATACACAATTGGATATAATATTCCCGGACTCTCCAATTTTCCAAGTTCAGACTAACATATTCCTCTAGCATGTATGGGACCCTTATTACTGTACAAATTCATCAATAGACCATCGATATATAACTACCCCTTTCAAAAATTATGTTACTATACATGTACATAATCAATGGTTCTTTTACTTTAAATATCATTATGTATAATTAATGATAGAAACGATAAGGAAGAATTTGTTAAAATATGCCACAATGTTATTATTAGTTATTGAAATTTGAAAAATTCCAAATCATTAGTTTGAAAATTGATGAAATTTATTTGATGACGATGGACAAGATGCCAATCCGGCACAATTACCTATTTTCGTACCCTTGCGGCTTTTATAGGTGGACCCTAGAGAAAAGTAACACAATTTAATGCTCCAAAGTCCAATCATCGGTAACATGGACCACTAACATTGATCTTGGAATTTAATATCCCGGGCTCATGACACGCCATGAGATTTAGACTTTTATGTACTTTTGTGCTATCAAATCCCTTGAACCTAGAGATCTACTATAAGAACAGGACAAATCGAGTTCATAACATCTTTTTCATTTTGAATGCTAAGATGTCTACTTATAAAATCTACTAAAAAAAAAAAACTCTACCATATTGTTAACAAGACTGGCCATTATATCATTTCATTAGTAAAATAGTATAGTAATTAATATAATAATTAATTTATTTAATAATACGATAATATCTGAATATTAATATAGCTCTTAAATGATTAGAATTAATGATGAGAATTTTAAAATTTAAAAAAAAAACCCAATAACAATCTAACACATAGAAAAACATCAAAATGGTCAGACCAACATAGTTTGGCAAATTTCTTCTCATAAACCATGTAACTTGTAATATAAAAAGCATGCGTGCTTTTTATCTTTTGATATGGGGGCCTCATTATTTTTAATGTGAGACGGTAAAAGAAAATAAAAGGTAATGTGCATTTCTTACCAGACAGACAGAGAGTCCAAGGCGATCTCAGGATTGGGCAGCAACCCAGCAATCAACACCAATATCTGAAAATACCATGTTTCCAAGCACAGCATTACTGCCGATGCAACTGACAATTTCAAGAAATCCCATAAACCCGAAAACGCTTGCATACTAAACCCTGTCCATGTCTCCTTACACCTTCGGCTCATTAAAATGTACACGAATTGTGCAATCACAATAACCCACCAAGAAAAACTCAACACCAAAGCAGCACCTAACAGCCCAAACCCTAGCTTATATATCACCACCCAACTTAGCAATACGTGCACCACAAATGCTCCCGCGGATATATATGCACTAGGGAAAATTATACTTTGTGCTTGTAGAAATTTTTGAATCGGGAAATTCACGGCGTATGCAAAAATTTGTGGAATCAATCCATATACGAATAATGCAGCTGCTGATGCTATGGCACTCGATTCTCCGAGCAGAAGCAATATCTGCTTGGAGAATATATAAATCATCATTAGTGGGATACCTGTAGCCACAAGAAGTACCGTTGATCTTTGAAGATAAATTCCCAACATTTCGTATTTGTGTGCCCCGAATGCTTGCCCACATAGTGTCTCGACTGCACTTCCCATTCCAAGCTACATACCATGCAAAATTAAATTAATCATAAACCCCAAAATCAAAATAATTAAAAAAAAATTTCCAATTCAATATTAACCAAAAAGTACGTAATAGGACAGTATTATACATCTAATACCTATATTTTTCTAATGAAAGATAAAATATATATCTATATATATATATATATATATATATAACAATTCATATCAGATATCAAGGAATAGATTAACTAAAATATAAATCATCAGCTAGTAAATCTAAATAACCCAAGGTATTTTCGATCGAAAGGGAAAAAAAAGGTTACATAAAAGATGTAATACATGAACACTAAATGATCTTTACCATCAATCCATAAGCAAAAACTTGGATACCATTGTTGCCAAGGGAAGCAGCGGCGAGCTGGAGATTGCCGAGATGACCGCATAGGATTTGAGTGGACATAGAAGTGACATTATTGACCAAGTAGACGAAAACCGCGGGGCCGGCGAGGCGGAAGAGGATGTTGAGCTCAATCCAAGTGGCTTTTCGGAGGCGATTGAACTTAGGAAGACCTTCGTCACTCAAGACTTCCTCTAGCTGGGAGCTAACAACTTTACCTTGAAATGAGTGTTTGGATTGCAACATTGGTTCATGTAATTCCTCATTATGGTTGTCGCTTGTTGTTGATGAAACTATGTTGTCTCTTCCTGAGGAATCCATAGTGTCTATGTCTATGTCCCTTCTACTTTGCTATAGTTTTATATAGAGAAATCTAGGATGTAGTGGTTGGTAGAGTAAATGGTCAGCTTGAGAGAGAGAAATATTCTTGTTGGAGATAAGAAGCCAGAACCTGGCCACATGAATTCAAAATTTATATGGATTATTAAATCGTTTTATCAACTCAAAAGAAAATAATGTGAGAGAGAGAGAGAGAGAGATTGAGTCGAATGAAAAAATGTAATCGATGAGAATGGTAAGCGCTTACGCCTTATTTACCGTAGAAAATGGAAAATTAAAACACTGCAACCGCGGCCCAGCTGATTCTTTGATTATTCCAAAAAATTGTACTTGCATGGATTTGACTGTAATGTATCCTAAGAGAAATTTTCTTCTTCTGCCTCCTTGAAATCGAAATTACCATAATTCCAATTGTAAACTTGTATTTAAAACATGCAATTTATGATATACATAAAACTTTTATCAAAAACATCTATGTTTAGGCCGTATAAAGTAAGCCACTATGAGGAAGCATAAAGTACATATTTTGCATGCGATTTTAAACTCTTAAAGTAAACATTGAAATATAAAACTTAAATTCAGATATGAAACATCGAAATATGATTTTTATTGTAAAACTTCGATATAAAATATCTGTGTTTTACGCCTATAAAGTAAGCTAGTAGTTGGACCAAAAAAATATAAGCCAATAAACAACCACTTATTGTCATTTATCACGTGAGCCATCATCTAAGTCAAAGCAAATGTGGAAATATGATTTTCATTATAAAATGTAGGGCTAAGTTACAAATATATTCCTAAATTCATTAGTTCATTGATCAATGTAAAATCTTAAACTCCTAAAATTTACATTCTAACTTTTTATAAATTTTAAAAATATGCATGCATTCCATATATTACTAATCCCAAAATCATTACTATTTGTGATACTTTTTCATTATGGTATTGAGAATTTGCGACTAATTCTAAGGATATACGCATTTTTTTTTCATTTATAGAAAGATGAAATGCTTTTTTCACTCTTAACTTATATTTGAAAATTGTATTGCTCTTATCACTTAAATTATTGATGCTTAAAAATATTTCCTTGAATCAACATACGCACCTCTTTTTATAAATGCAATGAGTAATTTCTTGAAACCAACACCCTATTTATGAATATAAATCCCTTCGGAACCTATTTTTTTAGTGGTTAGCCTTAGTTAGTTGATAGCATACTCTATCAAGCTACCAGTCTTAGGTATGGAGAGATCCGTGCTTGACTTTTGGTAGTGCGACATCTATTGCGGATGTACATGAATGTGTGTTGACCACTTCTTGATAATGTTTCATAGTTTAAAATATAATAATAATAAAATAAAATAACATAAAAAAACAAAATGATGGAAAGCACACCAAAATGTCTGATTTCCCCTGCCCTACAAAAGATTAGGCTTTATTGCGTTGGGTTGGAGAGAGAGGGAGTTGATGATGTCATACCAATGCCCTGTTATATCCTGCATTGTTAACTTATCAGAATTTGGTCCAATTACGAAATTTCGAGTTGATTACTCAGTTGATACAAGTGGTTCCGTCCCATCATCCCATGTCCCCAGATGTTTCTTTGCCTTTTAAACCTGATAATTATACAATCCCAATTTCAACCCAAATAAAAAGTAAATTAATGAATGTGGTAAAATAATGATGAGACTAGTTTATAGACACGAGATAAGATGATTGATTATTTCATATAGGTTTGAGTTAATTAATTTGATTGTTAATGGAAGAAAATTTTAATCTTAATAGCGTCCTTTACATGTCATTATGTGGATATAAAGTAAACACAGTTAAATTTTATAAATAATTTATTATTATAAATCTACAGTACCTAACTCTTATGATCCCCGATTGCTGCTAAAGAAAAACTTGAGGGGCATTACAGGCTTAATAATTGATGATTTTTTCAAAAAGTAGAAGTGTTGAACAAATAAGATAGAGTCATGTGTGTACTGCACAAAATAAAGAGAATCATAAATTGTTCTGAAAGTGGATACACTTTATTTTTAACACTATATTAAATACAATTTTGAACCTATTGTTTTATTACTAGATAATTCTATTTATAATAATAAAAAAAATCAAGAAAGAAAGAGAGAGAGAGACTGACAAAGGCGTAAAGAGAAAAAGGAAACAGATTTAATTTTTTAACAATCTTTCATTTACTTTATTTTATTAAAAAAATATAGAAGGGATAACAAAGAAAGTCAGATATACAAATTATGTGGAAAAACTGAAACCGATTCATCATCTTTTCTTTAAAAAACCATTTTTGATTGATAATCCCCGTAACCTTGGTATTTTTCTAATTAGGATTAAATTTCCACTTATTCCATTTTTATTTTTAAACATTTTATGTATGATACAACTTTTACTGTCCTTTACTAGATATAGGAATCAAGTCTAGACCCCATTAAAATAGTTCTTATATACATATGGCAGGCCCATAAAAACCTTTATCTAAAGTGTGGTGATAATTATCTCTGGATCCACAACAGCAGAATTTTGGAAGGATTAAGGAAATCAAAAGGATTTCAACTTCTGTGTTTGTCTTATAGTAGAAAACCTAAAAACCCTAATGTCTAGATGACCTGCAGCTATACGAGACTGTTAGGTTATTTTCCAAATCAGCAATCTTTGTGATTTGTGTCAAGTTCAAATTCACTTTTGTAAAAAATAATTGATTAGATCAAAAAGTTTACAATAATTAGGGTCCTAAATGAAACTAAAAGGATTTTTTATATCATTCAACGTCAATCACATGTTCTATAAAAAAGGACAAAATTAACACCACCCTTAATTTCTTAAAAGAGAAGCGCAAGTTCAAATCTCCATTTTATAATACCAAAAAAAAAAAAAAAAACAAATAAATACATATTTGATGAAAAAGGAAAAATAGACATCATCCTTAATCTCTTAAAAGAGATGTATAATTTGGAGTCTCCCTCCTCTTATAATGACAAAAAAATAAATAAACTCATAGAAATATAATAAGCGTATTAAATTCCCAAATTATGACTTCATAAGTCATTGTTACGATCCAATATAATCCTTATTAATAAAATGATCATAAATGGCAATAGTCTTGAATTACAACATCAATTTAGAGCATTTCTATTCATTTTCAAAGTTATAAGAGGCCAAGTCACGCTATTAAACCTACATACACCTAACCAATATATATATATTATAATATATATATATCTGTCTCTGTGTGTGTGTTTTTATTTTCCATACACCACCAAACCGATAGTTTATCGTTTTATAATACTAAGTATGTTAGTAAGTGTGTCTGTCCTTCTATCATATGATAATTATCATCATTTAGTGCGTTGTCCCACAAATAAAACCACATAAATCCTTATCCATCCATTTGTTTCAAGAAATCATTAAGTCAATGAATGATAATTTGACCTTACATGTATGTTTTGTGTAGAAGCTAGGTAGGTACACAACTAAAATTATCTCTGTGTACCAGTTCGTACGAAGAGTGAACTATATTAAAATTATTGTTTAAACTAAAGTTCCTCCAATCATTCCAAGCCAGATTCCTTGCATTACACATCATATGCAAATAATTTTTCTATCAATATTATAATCTTAAGATGGATTATTTGAAATAATTTTTCTTATTAATCGAACATGTTAATATATATACCCTAATATTTAAGATCATCCGATATTGGATAATGGACAGGGATCGGAGAAAAATAACTGCACATAATGCCCAAATCAAACAACAAACTAAAAGTTTTGTTTTCTTCAATGGTTCAGTTGACAAGATTTAGTATAATTATAGTTTATGATAAATTCATTTACATTCCAAAAGTTTAGTCTTATAGAATATTATACAATTCAAATGCAAATTAAAATTTTAAGTGTAAATATGTTTGTTAAAATCTTAACATAGTTACAAACCTAATCTTAATCTAAACTAAATCCAAATTAGCAAAAACTACACATAAAATATTTATTTATTTTAGAGTATTTCTACCTATCGGCACCAAATATGCTTATAGATATATATATATAGAGAGAGAGAGAGAGACAGAGAGAGGCTAGTTTTGTCAAGAAAAGTTTTATCGAAATGACATAACATATGCAATGATATTTATATTATTGCTATGTACAAATACCCAAGTGTTTAACCCGTATTATTTGTATAAAGAACACAAACTTTAGAATTACAATATGTCCATCGTACAAAACTACGCATGTATTAAGATAAAAAATCTCTTACCATCAATTATATTTTCTCATTTGATGAGAAAGCTATATATATATATATATATATCTTCTATATGGCAATAATTTACCCTTTCCATTTTTTTTTTTTTCCTATTTTCATCATTTTACTCATTTAAGATACCTTTGAGTGTAATTAATAGTTGATATTACAATGAAAGGAAGGTATCACATCATATCAACAAAATAGCACAAAATATCTTAAGAATTTAAACAACATCAAACATTGATCTATAAATTAAAGAATATAGGAAAAATAAATAAAATAATTGAATGGACCAAAATCTCCTATAATTGGAAAAGAACATACCTTAACTCCAAGATTCAATGTAAATCCAGTCACACAACCAAGCAAAATGCCAACAGCATAATAACATCCTACATTGACATAGGCGACAAATGCTTGCCATCCACAATCGACAGCTATCCCTAAAAAATCAAAATCATTTGTTGCCATCAATATCAATTAAAAACAAGCCATTGTCTTTTCATTTTCCTTCTCGATTGTGATGTTTGTTGAGTAATAGATCCAACCCATATGGGTTTGTAACTTATAACAAAGGAAATCGTAAATATATTGTGTTTATATTTAGAAGGAGACTTGGAAAATAAGGAGATTTGTGCAAAATTAAGGAGATCGGATGGCATCATCAAGAAGACTAGAAGTTGTCTTGTACACTATTGGAACACCGCAGGCTTTCATGTGTAGGCCACGGGTGTTGGGGCTATACGTCGTCGGTGTAATGTTGACCATCATTTTTGCCGAATGTAGCAGCATTTCAACACCAACCAAATGAGGATAAAGGTCGCCGGTGTTGAGCCGACCTTAGATATACACCTCCAGCAAAGCCACTGGCCTTAAGTGCCAGCTTATGTGCCTGCGAGTCTTCTTTGTCTTTCATATAAATGCTCCTTGTTTGTCTTTTAGGGCATCACTTGACCATTCTGAAAACCTAGAGAGATTTAGAGAGATAGGTTTCTTCCTGTTGTTGATCCATTAATATATCTAGTGAAGAAAAACTGTGCAATGTCATTATTGTTGATATTAGAAGAATTATTTGTGCTGTGGTCGCGTAGTTTTTCCCCAATTGGAGTTTTCCATATTAAATCCTGTTGTCTCTTTTGGTTTTATTTTCTGTTTATTATATTTTGTTATTACATTGGCAAGAGGAAAAATTACTTTGTTATTGTAGAGAATTGGATTTTTCCTAATAAGTGGTATCAAAGCCCAAGTTGAAAAGTGGGTTTTTGTTTTAGGGTTTTGCAGACATGGCTGAATCATCAGGTACAATGATAAAATTGAATTCATCAAATTATGCTATTTGGAAGTCAATAATGGAAGATTTGTATATTGTAAAGATCTATATATACCTTTGGGCAATGATAATACGAAACCATCAGATAAGTTTGATAAAGACTAGGCAATCATGCATAGAAAAAATATCGGTTATATTTGACAATGGATTGATTGTAGTGTATATCATCATGTTGCTCAGGAAACAAAAGCCAATGTTTTATGGAAGAAATTGGAATCCATGTCAGAGAGGTAGACTGCCTTGAATAAAACCTCATTGATTAAGAGAATGGTGAATTTGAAATATAAGGATGGATCCAATATGATTGAGTACTTGAATGATTTTCAAGGCTTTGTGAATCAGTTATCCATGATGAAGCTTATGCTTGATGATGAGATACATGCACTTTTATTGTTGAGTTCACTACCTAACAGCTAGAAGACACTTGTGGTGTCTATTAGCAATTTTACTCTAGAAGGATAGCTCACCATTACAATGGTAAAAGATAGCCTGATGAATGAAAAATCCAAAAGAAAAGATTTTGGCACGAGTTCTCAGACTCGAGCACTTATTACTAACAAGCTAGAAAGACATGGAAGAAGCAGGAACAGAGACTCGTATGATAAATCTGATAGATTTAATAAATCCAGGGGAAGATCTAAATCAAGAAGGAAAAATATTAAATGCTTTTGCTGTGACAATGTAGAACATTTCAAGAGAGAATGTAGACAATGGAAGAGAGAGTAAGGTAAAGGTAAGGGTGATGAAAAAGATGAAGACACAACTATTGCAGTAGTAAGTGGTACAATTTTTGTTGCCTGGGATGAGGGTTGTGTTGGCCTTGCATGCCATGATGGTGACTGGGTTATTGATTCTGGTGCCTCCTTCCATGTGACATCACATGATGAATTTTTCTGAACATATACTATCAGTGATTATGGCAATGCTAGGATAGGAGACAATGAGACATCTAAAGTTGTTGGAGTTGAAAATGTTGTTTTGAAGACTAACACTAGTTGCAGGCTCATTCTTAGAGATGTTAGAGATGTTCCAAATATCCACCTAAATCTTATATCTACAGGGAAACTTGATGATGAATGTTATCATAGTCACTTTAGGAAGGTAAATGAAAGCTCACCAATGGTTCTCTCATAGTGGCAAAAGAAAAGAAAAGTCATACCCTTTACTTATTGTCAGCAAAACCAAGTAAAGGAGATGTGAATCTAATTGATGACACTTTTATGGAATTTTTGCATAAGCTTCGTGGTCACATGAGTGAGAAAAGGTTCTAAATGCTTATCAAGAAACAACTTCTGCCTGATGTAAAAGGTACTCCTCTAAAAAATTGCACAGATTGTCTTGCTAGTAAACAATATAGAGTTATATTTCAAAGGAATCCACCTGTTAAGATATCTCATATATTGGATTTGGTTTACATAGATATATATTATATGAAAGATAGGTTAGTAGGTGGTATTCTTTATTTTGTGACATTCATTGATGATCATTGAAGGAAGTTATGGACTTTTGCTTTGAAGTTCAAAGATCAAGTACTGGATGTTTTAAGCAATTCCATACTAGAGTTGAAAGAGAAACAGAAAAACAGTTGATATGTGTCCAAGCAGATAATTGTGGCAAATACAGAGGACTTTTTGAAGAATATTGCAAAGAATATGGGATTAAACTAGAGAAGACAGTTCCAAAGACCCCATAGCAGAATGACGTTGCAGAGAGGATGAATCGCACTATCATAGAGTGAGTGAAGTGTATGTTATCACATGCCAAGTTACCAAAATCATTTTGAGATGAAGCAATGAGGACAGATGTCGACCTAATTAATTTATCTCCCTCTTATGCTCTGAATGGAGAAATCTCAGAGAGACTCTAGATAGGTAAAGATGTTTCTTATGAGCACTTATGTGTGTTTGGTTATAGGGCATTTGTGCATATTCCCAAGAACGAAAGAGAGAAACTTGATACAAATTTAAAGCAGTGGATTTTTCTGGGTTATGGACATGATGAGTATAGGTACAAATTGTGGGATTCAGCAGAGAAGAAGATTATCAGGAGCAAAGATGTGGTCTTTCTTGAAGACAAAACCATTGAAGATATTGAGAAGCCAAAAAATTTAAAATCTTCAGGCGAGATCCCTACAAATGTAGATCATGTGCCCTCACTTGAAGATTCTAACAATGATGGGGGAGATATAGAAGATTTAGTTGAAGAGCCTAAGAACCTCATTAGTAGATTGAGTTGAGAAGATCTTCAAAAAAGCGAAGATCACTAGTGAGATACAACCTAGATGAGTATGTAATGTTGATAGACAGGGAAGAGCTAGAATGTTATCAATAAGCAATATCACATGAGAAAAAAAAGGAATGGGTTAAAGCCATGCAAGAAGAGATGAAATCCTTGTGTGAGAACAAGACATATGATTATAGAACGAAGACTGAAGAGAATAGTTCACAACCAAGGAACAAGACAAAATTAGTTGTGAAGGGGTTCAGTTAGAAGAACAGTGTTGATTTTGAGATTTTCTCACCAGTGGTGAAGATGTATTCTATTCGAGTTATGCTCGATATTGTTGCCTGTTTGAACTTGAAGATCAAGCAAATGGATGTGACGATGACATTCCTTCATGGTAACTTGGAGGAAGAAATCTACATGAAGCAACCTGAAGGGTTTAAGGTCAAGGGAAAAGAGCATCTCGTTTGCAAATTGAAGAAGAGATTGTATTGGTTGAAATGGACTCCAAGGCAATGGTATAAGAAGTTTGACTTCTTCATGATTGGCCAAGGATATACCAAGACTACATTAGATCATTATGTTTTCATAAAGAGATTGGGCGCTGGTGAGTTCATTATTCTTCTATTATGTATTGATGATATGCTGATTATTGGTCATGATGCCAAGAAGATATAGGATCTGAAAATTACACTGAGAAAGTCTTTCGCCATGAAAGACTTTTGACCCATATGCCAAATCCTCAATATGAGAATTATTCATGATAAGAAGAGCTAAAAATTGTGGTTATCACAGGAGAGATGTCTAGAAAAGGTATTAGAAATATTCAACATGATCAAGGCAAAACCTATTTGTTTTCCACTTGCAGGTTACTTTAAACTCAATTCTCAATAGTGTCCTAAAAGTGAAGTATACAAAGAAGACATGAAAAATATTCCTTATGTCTCTGCAATTGGTAATCTAATGTATGATATGGTGCATACTAGACCAAGTATTGCTCATGTTGTTGGCGTGGTTAGTCATTTTCTCTCAAATCCAGGTAAAGAACATTGGACCACAGTTAAATGAATTCTCAAGTATCTCAAGGGCACTTTCAGATTATACTTGCAGTTTAGTGGTAGTAAACATGTATTAGAAGCGTTTTCAAATGCTGATATGGCTAGAGATCTCGATTTTAGGAAGTCTAGTTCAAGTTATCTAATCACTTATGTTGGGGAAGCAGTGTCTTGGCAATCAAAATTCCAAAATTGTATTGCATTATCCACCACTGAAGCAGAATATATTGTTGTGACTGAAGCCTATAAGGAAGTCTTGTGGGTGAAGAAATTTTTAGAGGAACTAAGTTAAGAGCAAGGAGAATTAAAGCTATTTTTTTATAGCCAGAGTGATATACATCTTAATGAGAATCTAATTTTCCATTTTAGATCCAAACAAATTGACGTTAGAGATCATTGGATTCGAGATGTATTAGAATAAAAAATTTTGAAGCTGGAGAAGATCCATATAGATGAAAATGGTTCAGATATGATGACTAAAGCTCTACTCAAGGATAAATTTATTTGCAGATAGAGAGCCGATGTGATGGAAACCCCTATATTAGTTGGAGGGAGAGTTTATTGGGTTATGCATCCAAGCCATATGGGCTGTAACTTATAACAGAGGAAATTGTAAATATATTTAGAATAAGACTTGAAAAATAAGGAGATTTGTGCGAAACTAAGGAGATCAGATGACGTCGTCAAGAAGACTAAAAATTATCTTGTACACTGCTGGAAACACCGCCGACTTTCATATGTAGCCTGCCGGCATTAGGGTAATACGTCGCCAGCATAATGCCGGCCATCAAAATAGCTATCGCCACTGAAATAAGGAAAGAATTTGATGTCACTACTCCGCAAATGCTGTTGATTTTGGATGTCCAGCCCTAATTCGTTGC